>JASTWF010000851.1:0-175183 GCA_030390025.1 Squalus acanthias
GGGTTCGAAACACAGTAAAGAACCATCTACACTGTCCGGTCAAACACTCCCAGGGCAGCTACAGCACTGGTTTAACACACAATAAAGTTCCCTCTACACTGTCCCATCAAACACTCCCAGGGCAGATACAGCACGTGTTAGATACAGAGTAAAGCTCACTCGACACTGTCCGATCAACCACTCCCAGGGCAGGTACAGCACGGGTTTGATACAGAGTAAAGCTCCCTCTACAATGTCCCTTCAAACATTCCCAGGGCAGGTACAGCACGGGTTTGATACGGAGTAAAGCTCCCTCTACACTGTGCCATTAAACAATCCCAGGGCAGGTACAGCAAGGGTTAGATGCAGAGTAAAGCTCCCTCTACACTCTCCCATCAAACACTCCCAGGGCAGGTACAGCACGGGTTAGATACACAGTAAAGCTCCCTCTACACTCTCCAGTCAAACACTCCCAGGGCAGGTACAGCACGGGTTAGATACAGAGTAAAGCTCCCTCTACACTGTTCCCTCAAACACTCCCAGAGCAGGTACAGCATGGGTTCGACACAGAGTAAAGCACCCTCTACACTGTCCCCATCAAACACTCCCAGTGCAGGTACAGCACGGGTTCGATACAGAGTAAAGCTCCCTCTACACTGTCCCATCAAACACTCCCAGGGCAGGTACAGCACGGGTTAGATACAGAGTAAAGCTCCCTCTACACTGTTCCATCAAACTCTCCCAGGGCAGGTACTGCACAGGTTAGATACAGAGTAAAGCTCCCTCCACACTGTCCCATCAAACACTCCCAGGGCTGATACAGCATGGGTTAGATACAGAGTAAAGCTCCCTCTACACTGTTCCATCAAACTCACCCAGGACAGGTACAGCACAGGTTAGATACAGAGTAAAGCTCCCTGCACACTGTCCCATCAAACACTCCCAGTTCAGGTACAGCACGGGTTAGATACCAAGTAAAGCTCCCTATACACTGTCCCATCAAACACTCCCAGGGCAGGTACAGCACGGGTTAGATACAGAGTAAAGCTGCTCAACACTGTCCCATCAAACACTCCCAGGGCAGGTACAGCACGGGTTAGATACAGAGTAAAGCTCCCTCCACACTGTCCCATCAAACACTCCCAGGGCAGGTACAGCACGGGTTAGATACAGAGTAAAGCTCCCTCTACACTGTCCCATCAAACACTCCCAGGGCAGATACAGCAGGGTTAGATACAGAGTAATGCTCCCTCTACACTGTCCCATCAAACACTCCCAGGTCAGGTACAGCACGGGTTAGATACAGAGTAAAGCTCCCTCTACACTGTCCCGTCAAACACTCCCAGGGCAGTACAGCAGGGTTAGATGCAGAGTAAAGCTCCCTCTACACTGTCCATCAAACACTCCCAGGGCAGGTACAGCACAGGGTTAGATACAGAGTAAAGCTCCCTCTACACTGTCCAGTCAAACTCTCACAGGGCAGGTACAGCATAGGTTAGATACAGAGTAAAGCTCCCTCTACACTGTCCCATCCAGCAATCCCATTGCAGGTACAGCACGGGTTAGAAACAGAGTAAAGCTCCCTCTACACTGTCCCATCAAACACTCCCAGGGCAGGAACACCACGGGTTGGACACAGAGAAAACTCCCTCTACACTGTCCGTCAAACACTCCCAGGGCAGGTACATTACGGGTTAGATATAGAGTAATGTTCCCTCAACACTTTCCCGCCATCACTCCCAGGGCAGGTACAACACGGGTTTGATACAGAGTAAAGCTCCCTCTACACTCTCCCATCAAACACTCCCAGGGCAGGTACAGCACGGGTTAGATACAGAGTAAAGCTCCCTCTACACTCTCCAGTCAAACACTCCCAGGGCAGGTACAGCACGGGTTAGATACAGAGTAAAGCTCCCTCTACACTGTTCCCTCAAACACTCCCAGAGCAGGTACAGCATGGGTTCGACACAGAGTAAAGCACCCTCTACACTGTCCCCATCAAACACTCCCAGTGCAGGTACAGCACGGGTTCGATACAGAGTAAAGCTCCCTCTACACTGTCCCATCAAACACTCCCAGGGCAGGTACAGCACGGGTTAGATACAGAGTAAAGCTCCCTCTACACTGTCCCATCAAACTCTCCCAGGGCAGGTACTGCACAGGTTAGATACAGAGTAAAGCTCCCTCCACACTGTCCAATCAAACAATCCCAGGGCTGATACAGCATGGGTTAGATACAGAGTAAAGCTCCCTCTACACTGTCCCATCAAACACTCCCAGGGCAGGTACAGCACGGGTTAGATACAGAGTAAAGCTCCCTCTACACTGTCCCATCAAACACTCCCAGGGCAGATAAAGCAGGGTTAGATACAGAGTAATGCTCCCTCTACACTGTCCCATCAAACACTCCCAGGTCAGGTACAGCACGGGTTAGATACAGAGTAAAGCTCCCTCTACACTGTCCCGTCAAACACTCCCAGGGCAGGTACAGCAGGGTTTAGATGCAGAGTAAAGCTCCCTCTACACTGTCCCATCAAACACTCCCATTGCAGGTACAGCACGGGTTAGAAACAGAGTAAAGCTCCCTCTACACTGTCCCATCAAACACTCCCAGGGCAGGAACACCACGGGTTGGACACAGAGAAAACTCCCTCTACACTGTCCGTCAAACACTCCCAGGGCAGGTACATTACGGGTTAGATACAGAGTAATGTTCCCTCAACACTTTCCCGCCATCACTCCCAGGGCAGGTACAGCACGGGTTAGATGCAGAGTAAAGCTCCCTCTACACTCTCCCATCAAACACTCCCAGGGCAGGTACAGCACGGGTTAGATACAGAGTAAAGCTCCCTCTGCACTCTCCAGTCAAACACTCCCAGGGCATGTACAGCACGGGTTAGATACAGAGTAAAGCTCCCACTACACTGTTCCCTCAAACACTCCCAGAGCAGGTACGGCATGGGTTCGACACAGAGTAAAGCTCCCTCTAAACTGTCCCCATCAAACACTCCCAGTGCAGGTTATGCATGGGTTAGATACCGAGTAAAGCTCCCTCTACACTGTCCCATCAAACACTCCCAGGGCAGCTACAGCACTGGTTTGATACACAGTAAAGCTCCCTCTACACTGTCCCATCAAACACTACCAGGGCAGATACAGCACGGGTTAGATACAGAATAATGCTCCCTCTACACTGTCCCATCAAACACTCGCAGGGCAGGTACAGCACGGGTTAGATACAGAGTAAAGCTCCCTCTACACTCTCCAGTCAAACACTCCCAGGGCAGGTACAACACGCTTTAGATACAGAGTAAAGCTTCCTCTACACTGTCCCATCAAACAATCCAGGGCAGGTACAGCATGTGTCAGATAGAGAGTAAATTGCCCTCTAAGCTGTCCCATCAAACACTCCCAGGGCAGGTACACCACGTGTTAGAGACAGAGAAAAGCTCCCTCTGCACTGTCGCATCTAGCAATCCCATTGCAGGTACAGCACGGGTTAAAAACATAGTAAACCTCCATCTGCACTGTCCCGTCAAACACTCCCAGGGCAGGTACAGCACGGGTTAGATACAGAGTAAAGCTCCCTATACACTGTCCCATCAAACACTCCCAGGGCAGTACAGCACGGGTTAGATACAGAGTAAAGCTCCCTCTACACTGTCCATCAAACACTCCCAGGGCAGGTACTGCACAGGTTAGATACAGAGTAAAGCTCCCTCTACACTGTCCCATCAAACACTCTCAGTTCAGGTACAGCATGGGTTAGATACAAGTAAAGCTCCCTCTACACTGTCCCATCAAACACTCCCAGGGCAGGTACAGCACGGGTTAGATACAGAGTAAAGCTCCCGCTACACTGTCCCATCAAACACTCCCAGGGCAGGTACAGCACGGGTTAGATACAGAGTAAAGCTCCCTCAACACTGTCCCATCAAACACTCCAGGGCAGGTACAGCACGGGTTAGATACAGAGTAAAGCTCCCTCTACACTGTCCCATCAAACACTCCCAGGGCAGTACAGCACGGGTTAGATACAGAGTAAAGCTCCCTCTACACTGTCCCATCAAACACTCCCAGGGCAGGTACAGCACGGGTTAGATACAGAGTAAAGCTCCCTCTACACTGTCCCATCAAACACTCCCAGGGCAGGTACAGCACGGGTTAGATACAGAGTAAAGCTCCCTCTACACTGTCCCATCAAACACTCCCAGGGCAGGTACAGCACGGGTTAGATACAGAGTAAAGCTCCCTCCACACTGTCCCATCAAACACTCCCAGGGCAGTACAGCACGGGTTAGATACAGAGTAAAGCTCCCTCTACACTGTCCCATCAAACACTCCCAGGGCAGGTACAGCACGGGTTAGATACAGAGTAAAGCTCCCTCTACACTGTTCCATCAAACACTCCAGGGCAGGTACAGCACGGGTTAGATACAGAGTAAAGCTCCCTCTACACTGTCCCATCAAACACTCCCAGGGCAGGTACAGCACGGGTTAGATACAGAGTAAACTCCCTCTACACTGTCCCGTCAAACACTCCCAGGGCAGGTAAAGCACGGTTAGATCGAGAGTAAAGCACCCTCTATACTGTACATCAAATACTCCCGAGCAGGTACAGCACAGGTTAGAGACAGAGAAAGCTCCCTCTACACTTTCGCATCACAGCAATCCCATTGCAGGTTCAGCACGGGTTCGAAACACAGTAAAGATCCATCTACACTGTCCGGCTCAAACACTCCCAGGGCAGCTACAGCACTGGTTTGACACACAATAAAGTTCCCTCTACACTGGCCCATCAAACAGTCCCAGGGCAGATACAGCACCTGTTAGATACAGAGTAAAGCTCACTCGACACTGTCCGATCAACCACTCCCAGGGCAGGTACAGCACGGGTTAGATACAGAGTAAAGCTCCCTCTACAATGTCCTTCAAACATTCCCAGGGAAGGTACAGCACGGGTTTGATACGGAGTTAAGCTCCCTCTACACTGTGCCATTAAACAATCCCAGGGCAGGTACAGCAAGGGTTAGATGCAGAGTAAAGCTCCCTCTACACTCTCCCATCAAACACTCCCAGGGCAGGTACAGCACGGGTTAGATACAGAGTAAAGCTCCCTCTACACTCTCCAGTCAAACACTCCCAGGGCAGGTACAGCACGGGTTAGATACAGAGTAAAGCTCCCTCTACACTGTTCCCTCAAACACTCCCAGAGCAGGTACAGCATGGGTTCGACACAGAGTAAAGCACCCTCTACACTGTCCCCATCAAACACTCCCAGTGCAGGTACAGCACGGGTTCGATACAGAGTAAAGCTCCCTATACACTGTCCCATCAAACACTCCCAGGGCAGGTACAGCACGGGTTAGATACAGAGTAAAGCTCCCTCTACACTGTTCCATCAAACTCTCTCAGGGCAGGTACTGCACAGGTTAGATACAGATGTAAAGCTCCCTGCACACTGTCCCATCAAACACTCTCAGTTCAGGTACAGCACGGGTTAGATACCAAGTAAAGCTCCCTATACACTGTCCCATCAAACACTCCCAGGGCAGGTACAGCACGGGTTAGATACAGAGTAAAGCTGGCACAACACTGTCCCAACAAACACTCCCAGGGCAGGTACAGCACGGGTTAGATACAGAGTAATGCTCCCTCCACACTGTCCCATCAAACACTCCCAGGGCAGGTACAGCACGGGTTAGATAAAGAGTAAAGCTCCCTCTACACTGTCCCATCAAACACTCCCAGGGCAGATACAGCAGGGTTAGATACAGAGTAATGCTCCCTCTACACTGTCCCATCAAACACTCCCAGGGCCGGTACAGCACGGCTTAGATACAGAGTAAAGCTCCCTCTACACTGTCCCGTCAAACACTCCCAGGGCAGGTACAGCAGGGTTTAGATGCAGAGTAAAGCTCCCTCTACACTGTTCCATCAAACACTCCCAGGGCAGGGACAGCACGGGTTAGATACAGCGTAAAGCTCCCTCCACACTGTCCCATCAAACACTCCCAGGGCAGGTACAGCACGGGTTAGATACAGAGTAAAGCTCCCTCTACACTGTCCCATCAAACACTCCCAGGGCAGGTACAGCACAGGTTAGAGACAGAGAAAAGCTTCCCCTACCATTTTGCATCCAGCAATCCCATTGCAGGTACAGCACGGGTTAGAAACAGAGTAAAGCTCCCTCTACACTGTCCCATCAAACACTCCCAGGGCAGGAACACCACGGGTTGGACACAGAGAAAACTCCCTCTACACTGTCCCGTCAAACACTCCCAGGGCAGGTACATTACGGGTTAGATATAGTGTAATGTTCCCTCAACACTTTCCCGCCATCACTCCCAGGGCAGGTACAACACTGGTTTGATACAGAGTAAAGCTCCCTCTACACTGTTCCATCAAACACTCCCAGGGCAGGTACAGCACGGGATAGATACAGAGTAATGCTCCCTCTACACTGTGCCATCAAACAATCCCAGGGCAGGTACAGCCCGGGTTAGATGCAGAGTAAAGCTCCCTCTACACTTTCCCATCAAACACTCCCAGGGCAGGTACAGCACGGGTTAGATACAGAGTAAAGCTCCCTCTACACTCTCCAGTCAAACACTCCCAGGGCATGTACAGCACGGGTTAGATACAGAGTAAAGCTCCCTCTACACTGTTCCCTCAAACACTCCCAGAGCAGGTACGGCATGGGTTCGACACAGAGTAAAGCTCCCTCTACACTGTCCCCATCAAACACTCCCAGCGCAGGTACAGCATGGGTTAGATACCGAGTAAAGCTCCCTCTACACTGTCCCATCAAACACTCCCAGGGCAGGTACAGCACGGGCTAGATACAAAGTAAAGCTCCCTCTACACTGTTCCATCAAACTTTCCCAGGGCAGGTACAGCACAGGTTAGATACAGAGTAAAGCTCCCTCCACACTGTCCCATCAAACACTCCCAGGGCCGGTACAGCACGGGTTAGATACAGAGTAAAGCTCCCTCTACACTGTCCCATCAAACTCTCCCAGGACAGGTACAGCACAGGTTAGAATCCGAGTAAAGCTCCCTAAAAACTGTCCCATCAAACACTCCCAGGGCAGGTACAGCACGGGTTAGATACAGAGTAAAGCTGGCTCAACACTGTCCCATCAAACACTCCCAGGGCAGGTATAGCACGGGTTAGATACAGAGTAAAGCTCCCTCCACACTGTCCCATCAAACACTCCCAGGGCATGTACAGCACGGGTTAGATACAGAGTAAAGCTCCCTCTACACTGTCCCCATCAAACACTCCCAGTGCAGGTACAGCATGGGTTAGATACCGAGTAATGCTTCCTCTACACTGTCCCATCAAACACTCCCAGGGCAGGTACAGCACGGGTTAGATACAGAGTAAAGCTCCCTCTACACTGTCCTGTCAAACACTCCCAGGGCAGGTACAGCAGGGTTTAGATAAAGAGTAAAGCTCCCTCTGCACTGTTCCATCAAACACTCCCAGGGCAGGTACAGCACGGGTTAGATACAGAGTAAATTTCCCTCTACGCTGTACTGTCAAACTCTCACAGGGCAGGTACAGCACAGGTTAGAGACAGAGTAAAGCTCCCTCTACACTGTTCCATCAAACACTCCCAGGGCAGGTACAGCACGGGATAGATCCAGAGTAATGCTCCCTCTACACTGTCCAATCAAACATTCCCAGGGCAGGTACAGCACGGTTTAAATACAGAATAAAACTCCCTCTACACTGCCCTGTCAAACACTCCCAGGGCAGGAAAAGCACGGGTTAGATAGAGATTAAATCTCTCTCTACACTGTCCCGTCAAATACTCCCGGAGCAGGTACAGCACAGGTTAGAGACAGAGAAAAGCTCCCTCTACACTTTCGCATCCAGCAATCCCATTGCAGGTACAGCACGGGTTAGAAACAGAGTAAAGCTCCCTCTACACTGTACCATCAAACACTTCCAGGGCAGTTACAGCACGGGTTGGATACAGAGTAAAACTCCCTCTACACTGTCCCGTCAAACACTCCCAGGGCAGCTACAGCACTGGTTCGATACACAGTAAAGCTCCCTCTACACTGTCCCATCAAACACTCCCAGGGCAGATACAGCACGGGTTAGATACAGAATAAAGCTCCCTCTACACTGTCCCATCAAACACTCCCAGGACAGGTACAGCACAGGTTAGATACAGAGTAAAGCTCCCTGCAGACTGTCCCATCAAACACTCCCAGTTCAGGTACAGCACGGGTTAGATACCAAGTAAAGCTCCCTATACACTGTCCCATCAAACACTCCCAGGGCAGGTGCAGCACGGGTTAGATACAGAGTAAAGCTGGCACAACACTGTCCCATCAAACACTCCCAGGGCAGGTACAGCACTGGTTAGATACAGAGTAAAGCTGGCACAACACTGTCCCATCAAACACTCCCAGGGCAGGTACAGCACGGGTTAGATACAGAGTAAAGCTCCCTCCACACTGTCCCATCAAACACTCCCAGGGCAGGTACAGCACGGGTTAGATACAGAGTAAATCTCCCTCTACACTGCCCCGTCAAACACATCCAGGGCAGGTAAAGCACGGGTTAGATACAGAGTAAATCTCCCTCTACACTGTCCCGTCAACACTCCCAGGGCAGGTACAGCACGGGTTAGATACAGAGTAAAGCTCCCTCTCCACTGTCCCATCAAACACTCCCAGGGCAGGTACTGCACGGGTTAGTTACAGACTAAAGCTCCCGCTACACTGTCCCATCAAACACTCCCAGGGCAGGTACAGCATGGGTTAGATACAGAGTAAAGCTCCCTCAACACTGTCCCGTCAAACACTACCGGGGCAGGTACAGCACAGGTTAGATACAGAATAAAGCTCCCTATACACTGACCCGACAAACACTCACAGGGTAGGTACAGAACGGGTTAGATACCGAGTAAACCTCCCTCTAAACTGACCCCATAAAACACACTCCCAGTGCAGGTACAGCACAGGTTAGATACAGAGTAAAGCTCCCTCTGCACTGTCCCATCAAACACTCCGAGGGCAGCTACAGCACGGGTGAGACACAGAGAAAAGCTCCCTCTACACTTTCGCATCCAGCAATCCCATTGCAGGTACAGCACGGGTTAGAAACAGAGTAAAGCTCCCTCTACACTGTCCCGTCAAACACTCCCAGGGCAGGTACAGCAGGGTTTAGATAAAGAGTAAAGCTCCCTCTACACTGTTCCATCAAACACTCGCAGGGCAGGTACAGCACGGGTTAGATACAGAGTAAAGCTCCCTGCACACTGTCCCCTCAAACACTCCCAGAGCAGGTACGGCATGGGTTCGACACAGAGTAAAGCTCCCTCTACACTGTCCCCATCAAACACTCCCAGGGCAGGTACAGCACGGGTTAGATACAGAGTAAAGCTGGCACAACACTGTCCCATCAAACACTCCCAGGGCAGGTACAGCACGGGTTAGATACAGAGTAAAGCTGGCACAACACTGTCCCATCAAACACTCCCGGGGCAGGTACAGCACGGGTTAGATACAGAGTAAAGCTCCCTCCACACTGTCCCATCAAACACTCCCAGGGCAGGTACAGCACGGGTTAGATACAGAGTAAAGCTCCCTCTACTCTGTCCCATCAAACACTCCCAGGGCAGATACAGCACGGTTAGATACAGAGTAATGCTCCCTCTACACTGTCCCATCAAACACTCCCAGGTCAGGTACAGCACGGGTTAGATACAGAGTAAAGCTCCCTCTACACTGTCCCGTCAAACACTCCCAGGGCATGTACAGCACGGGTTAGATACAGAGTAAAGCTCCCTCTACACTGTTCCCTCAAACACTCCCAGAGCAGGTACGGCATGGGTTCGACACAGAGTAAAGCTCCCTCTACACTGTCCCCATCAAACACTCCCAGTGCAGGTACCGCATGGGTTAGATACCGAGTAAAGCTCCCTCTACACTGTCCCATCAAACACTCCCAGGGCAGGTACGGCACGGGTTAGATACAAAGTAAAGCTCCCTCTACACTGTTCCATCAAACTTTCCCAGGGCAGGTACAGCACAGGTTAGATACAGAGTCAAGCTCCCTCCACACTGTCCCATCAAACACTCCCAGGGCCGGTACAGCACGGGTTAGATACAGAGTAAAGCTCCCTCTACACTGTTCCATCAAACTCTCCCAGGACAGGTACAGCACAGGTTAGATACAGAGTAAAGCTCCCTACACACTGTCCCATCAAACACTCCCAGGTCAGGTACAGCACGGGTTAGATACCGAGTAAAGCTCCCTAAAAACTGTCCCATCAAACACTCCCAGGGCAGGTACAGCACGGGTTAGATACAGAGTAAAGCTGGCTCAACACTGTCCCATCAAACACTCCCAGGGCAGGTACAGCACGGGTTAGATACAGAGTAAAGCTCCCTCCACACTGTCCCATCAAACACTCCCAGGGCAGGTACAGCACGGGTTAGATACAGAGTAAAGCTCCCTCTACGCTGTCCCATCAAACACTCTCAGGGCAAATACAGCATGGGTTAGATACAGAGTAATGCTTCCTCTACACTGTCCCATCAAACACTCCCAGGACAGGTACTGCACGGGTTAGATACAGAGTAAAGCTCCCTCTACACTGTCCCGTCAAACACTCCCAGGGCAGGTACAGCAGGGTTTAGTTAAAGAGTAATGCTCCCTCTACACTGTTCCATCAAACACTCCCAGGGCAGGTACAGCACGGGTTAGATACAGAGTAAATTTCCCTCTACGCTGTACTGTCAAACTCTCACAGGGCAGGTACAGCACAGGTTAGAGACAGAGTAAAGCTCCCTCTACACTGTTCCATCAAACACTCCCAGGGCAGGTACAGCACGGGATAGATACAGAGTAATGCTCCCTCTACACTGTCCAATCAAACATTCCCAGGGCAGGTACAGCACGGTTTAAATACAGAATAAAACTCCCTCTACACTGCCCTGTCAAACACTCCCAGGGCAGGAAAAGCACGGGTTAGATAGAGATTAAATCTCCCTCTACACTGTCCCGTCAAATACTCCCGGAGCAGGTACAGCACAGGTTAGAGACAGAGAAAAGCTCCCTCTACACTTTCGCATCCAGCAATCCCATTGCAGGTACAGCACGGGTTAGAAACAGAGTAAAGCTCCCTCTACACTGTACCATCAAACACTCCCAGGGCAGTTACAGCACGGGTTGGATACAGAGTAAAGCTCCCTCTACACTGTCCCGTCAAACACTCCCAGGGCAGCTACAGCACTGGTTTGATACACAGTAAAGCTCCCTCTACACTGTCCCATCAAACACTCCCAGGGCAGATACAGCACGGGTTAGATACAGAATAAAGCTCCCTCTACACTGTCCCATCAAACACTCCCAGGACAGGTACAGCACAGGTTAGATACAGAGTAAAGCTCCCTGCAAACTGTCCCATCAAACACTCCCAGTTCAGGTACAGCACGGGTTAGATACCAAGTAAAGCTCCCTATACACTGTCCCATCAAACACTCCCAGGGCAGGTACAGCACGGGTTAGATACAGAGTAAAGCTCCCTCCACACTGTCCCATCAAACACTCCCAGGGCAGGTACAGCACGGGTTAGATACAGAGTAAAGCTCCCTCTACACTGTCCCATCAAACACTCCCAGGGCAGATACAGCAGGGTTAGATACAGAGTAATGCTCCCTCTACACTGTCCCATCAAACACTCCCAGGGCAGGTACAGCACGGGTTAGATACAGAGTAAAGCTCACTCTGCACTGTCCCATCAAACTCTCCCAGGGCAGGTACAGCACGGGTTAGATACAGAGTAAAGCTCCCTCTACACTGTCCCCTCAAACACTCCCAGGGCAGATACAGCAGGGTTAGATACAGAGTAATGCTCCCTCTACACTGTCCCATCAAACACTCCCAGGGCAGGTACAGCACGGGTTAGATACAGAGTAAAGCTCCCTCCACACTGTCCCATCAAACACTCCCAGGGCAGGTACAGCACGGGTTAGATACAGAGTAAAGCTCCCTCTACACTGTCCCATCAAACACTCCCAGGGCAGATACAGCAGGGTTAGATACAGAGTAATGCTCCCTCTACACTGTCCCATCAAACACTCCCAGGGCAGGTACAGCACGGGTTAGATACAGAGTAAAGCTCACTCTGCACTGTCCCATCAAACTCTCCCAGGGCAGGTACAGCACGGGTTAGATACAGAGTAAAGCTCCCTCTACACTGTCCCCTCAAACACTCCCAGAGCAGGTACGGCATGGGTTCGACACAGAGTAAAGCTCCCTCAACACTGTCCCCATCAAACACTCCCAGTGCAGGTACAGCATGGGTTAGATACAGAGTAAAGCTCCCTCTACACTGTCCCATCAAACACTCCCAGGGCAGGTACAGCACGGGTTAGATACAAAGTAAAGCTCCCTCTACACTGTCCATCAAACTTTCCCAGGGCAGGTACAGCACAGGTTAGATACAGAGTAAAGCTCCCTCTACACTGTCCCATCAAACACTCCCAGGGCAGGTACAGCATGGGTTAGATACACAGTAAAGCTCCCTCTACACTATCGCATCAAACTCTCCCAGGGCAGGTACAGCACGGGTTAGATACAAAGTAAAGCTCCCTCTACACTGTCCCATCAAACTCTCCCAGGGCAGGTACAGCACGGGTTAGATACAGTGTAATGCTCCCTCTACACTGTCCCATCAAACACTCCCAGGTCAGTTACAGCACGGGTTAGATACAGTGTAATGCTCCCTCTACAGGACGATATAGACGGGTTGGTCAGATGGGTAGAACAGTGGCAATTGGAATTTAACCCTGAAAAGTGTGAGGTGATGCATTTTGGGAGAACTAACAAGTCAAGGGAATTCACAATGAATGGTAGGACCCTAGGAAGGACAGAGGGTCAGAGGGACCTTGGTGTGCATGTACATAGATCCCTGAAGGCAGCAGGACAGGTAGATAAGGTGGACAAAAATGCAGATGGGATACTTGCCTTCATTAGCCGAGGCATAGAATATAAGAGCAGGGAGATTATGATGGAGCTGTACAAAACGCCATTTAGGCCACAGCTGGAATATTGTGTGCAGTTCTGGTCCGCACACTATAGGAAGAATTTGTTTGCAACGGAGAGGGTGCAGAGGAGATTCACCAGGATGTAACCTGGGCTGGAGCTCTTCAGCTATGAAGAGAGACTGGACAGGCTGGGGTTGTTTTCCTTGGAGCAGAGAAGGCTGAGGGGGGACCTGATTGAGGTGTACAAAATTATGAGGGGCATAGATAGAGTAGATAGAAAGGAACATTTCCCCTTGGTAGAGGGGTCAATAACCAGGGGGCATAGTTTCAAGTTAAGGGGCAGGAGGTTTAGAGGGGATTTGAGGAAAAACTTTTTCACCCAGAGGGTGGTTGGAATCTGGAACTCACTGCCTGAAAGGGTGGTAGAGGCAGGAACCCTCACAACATTCAAGAAGCATTTAGATGAGCACTTGAAACGCCATAGCATACAAGGCTACGGACCAAGTGCTGGAAAATGGGATTAGAATAGACAGGGCTTGATGACCGGTGTGGACACGATGGTCAGAAGGGCCTCTTTCAATGCTGTATAACTCTATGGGGGAGAAATTCAGTATCGCCCCATTTGGGGCGCAATTATCGGCCGGGCGCAAAGATTAGCGCCTGGCGCTAATTATCGCCACCGACTGCAAACTTGACTTTTATCACCCCTGGAGGTGATTGCAGCGCTATATCAGGCGCTTCACACCTGTCTTAAGGTGCAAATGCCGAGGAGCGAGATGCTACCTCAGAGCGCTGGCGAAGCTCATGTAATGTCAGTCAGCAATGGAACACACACACAATGGCACGGGCCAGTTCTTAAAGGGGAGGGTTAATCTTGCTTTCCATCCACATCCTGCTCATTGCAGCCTTGAATCTCGGCCTGGAGAGACCTGCACATCAAATGTGCTGGAAAGAACAATGGAGAGTACCAGGCAAAGAGCTCAGAGTGCAGCCCCCACAATCTCTGCTAAATCGATACAAGGAATGGCAAATCAAAATGAGCCTACAAAGTGCTGCTCAGTATCCAAAACTCCTTCACACAACATTGAATCTCTCCAGAAGTCTCTCCCTCTCTCTCTCAGAATGCATAGTTCAAAAATGGCACCAACAATAAAAGGCAGGAAGCGGACACCTTTAAATAGCGCTCCCCCTTTCCCTTCATGACTGCAGAACGCTCCCCTCAACCTGTCGTTGCTAGCATCAGGCGGTAAGGCAGGGGGCGCCACTCAATATCCGCTCCGGGGCGATACCGGGGCGTTGCGCACTCGAGTGACATCATGATCTGCCGGCGCAGGAGATCGTGGTGGTAGTGTTTAGCGCCACCGCAAAATGTCTAGTTAATTTCGCGAGCGGCGCAAACTTCGCCGCGCCTGGGCGCTAGATGCTTTGCGCCCCATTAGCGCCCTCTTAAGGCGCTAACGGGAGGCGCAACCAACTGAATTTTTCCCCCTATGACTCTATAACTCTGCAGTGTCCCATCAAACACTCCCAGGGCAGGTACAACACAGGTTAGATACAGAGTAAAGCTCCCTCTAAACTGTCCCATTTAACTCTCCCAGGGCAGATACAGCACGGGTTAGATACAGAATAAAGCTCCCTCTACACTGTCCCATCAAACACTCGCAGGGCAGGTACAGCACGAGTTAGATACAGAGTAAAGCTGCCTCTACACTGTCCCATCAGACACTCCCAGGGCAGGTACAGCACGGGTTAAATACAGAGTAAAGCTCCCTCTACACTGTTCCATCAAACACTCCCAGGGCAGGTACAGCACAGGTTAGATACAGAGTAAAGCTCCCTCTACACTGTCCCATCAAACACTCCCGGGGCAGGTACAGCACGGGTTAGATACAGAGTCAAGCTCCCTCTACATTGTCCCCAACAAACACTCCCAGGGCAGGTACAGCACGGGTTAGATACAGAGTAAAGCTCCCTCTACACTGTCCCATCAAACACTTCCAGGGCAGGTACAGCACGGGTTAGATACAGAGTAAAGCTCCCTCTACACTGTCCCATCAAACACTCCCAGGGCTGGTACAGCACGTGTTAGATACAGAGCACCAAAATCATAAGATGTGCCCTCGATTGGACCCGTATGCCATTCCCAGCTCTGGATCTGTGATTTGTCGGAGTTAGTCTGCAAATTGCTTTTGAATTCAAAGCAATTTTTCACTCTGGGACCTTGCATTTATTTATAACTCTTCATTTTGTTCCACAGATTTGCTTTTTCCATGGCCACCATCAGAATGAGACTAATCCTTCTCCCTTTGCTGTGTTTCACTGTCAAAGCTCAGAAGCCATGTGAGTTTCATCTTCAGGGAACTATCGACCAGTCAGCTTAACATCGGTTTATTTTATTGAATCTCGGGATGTAGACGTTGTTGGCAAGGCCAGCATTTACTGCCCATCCCTAATTGCCCTTGAACCACTGCAGTCCGTGTGGTGAAGGTGCTCCCACAGTGCTGTTAGGGAGGGAGTTCCAGGATTTTGACCCAGCGACGATGAAGGAACGGCGATATACTTCCAAGTCAGGATGGTGTGACTATGAGGGGAACTTGGAGGTGGTGGCGTTCCCATGCGCCTGCTGCCCTTGTCCTTCTAGGTGGAAGAGGTTGCGGATTTGGGAGGTGCTGCTGTGCATCTTTTGATGGTACACACTGCAGCCACGGTACGCCGGTGGTGGAGGGAGTGAATGTTTAAGGTTGTGGATGGGGTGCCAAACGGGCTGCTTTGTCCTGGATGGTGTCGAGCTTCTTGAGTGTTGTTGGAGCTGCAACTCATCCAGGCAAGTGGAGAGTATTCCATCACACTCCTTACTTGTGCCCTGTAGATGGTGGAAAGGGTTTGGGGAGTCAGGAGGTGAGACACTCGCCACAGAATACCCAGCCTCTGACCTGCTCTTGTTGCCACAGTATTTATGTGGCTGGTCCAGTTAAGTTTCTAGTCAACGGTAACCCCCAGGATGTTGATGGTGGGGGATTCGGCGATGGTAATGCCGTTGAATGTCAAGGGGCAGTGGTTAGACTCTCGCTTGTTGGAGATATTCATTGCCTGGCACTTGTGTGGTGTGAATGTTACCTGCCACTTATCAGCCCAAGTCTTAATGTCGTCCAGGTCTTGTTGCATGCGGGCATGGACTGCATTATTATCTGGGGAGTTGCGAATGGCACTGAACACTGTGCAGTCATCAGCGAACATCCCCATTTCTGACCTTATGTTGGAGGGGAGGTCATTGATGAAGCAGCTGAAGATGGTTGGGCCAAGGACACTGCCCTGAGGAACCCCTGCAGCGATGTCCTGGGGTTGAGATAATTGACCTCCAACCACCACAACCATCTTCCTTTGTGCTAGCTATGACTCCAGCCAGTGAAGCGTTTTCCCCCCGATTCCCATTGACTTCAGTTTTACTAGGGCTCTTTGCTGCCACACTTGGTCAAATGCTGCCTTGATGTCAAGGGCAGTCACTCTTACCTCACCTCTGGAATTCAGCTCCTTTGTCCATGTTTGGACCAAGGCTGTAATAAGGTCGGGAGCCGAGTGGTCCTGACGGAACTCAAATTGGGCATCAGTGAGCAGGTTATTGGTGAGTAAGTGCCGCTTGATAGCACTGTCGACGACACCGTCCATCACTTTGCTGATGATTGAGAGTAGACTGATGGGGTGGCAATTGGCCGGATTGGATTTGTCCTGCTTTTTGTGGACAGGACATACCTGGGCAGTTTTCCACATTGTCGGGTAGCTGCGGTAAGAAAAATAATGGAATCCCTACTGAAGAAGAAAATAGTAGAATATCTAGAAACCAAAAATATAGTAATGAATAGTCAGCATGGATTTCAAAAGGGAAAGTCTTGCTTGACCAACCTCATTGAATTTTTTGAATGTGGAGTCAGGGGACAAGTAGCAGAATGGATTGCTGGCTGGCTTCAAGACAGAAAGCAGAGAGTAGGGGTAAAGGGTAGCTATTCACAGTGGCAGAAGGTGGGTAGTGGTGTTCCACAAGGATCAGTGCTGGGGCCACTGTTGTTCACAATTTACATTGACAATTTAGACCTTGGAATCAAAAACACAATTTCTAAATTTGCGGATGACACCAAATTGGGGGGATAGTCATTACTGAGGACTGCAACAAGTTACCGGAGGACATTAATAAACGTGCAGAATGGGCATATAATTGGCAAATGAAATTCAACACAGATAAATGTGAGGTATTACATTTGGTAAGAAAAATAAGGAGGTCACATATCACTTGGAAAATAAGAATCAAAATGGGGTAGAGGAGCAAAAGGATCTAGGAGTACAAATACACAACTCACTAAAAGTATCGACACAGGTTAACAAAAAAGCATAAAAAAAGCAAACCAAGCACTAGGGTTTATTCCTAGAGGGATAGAATTGAAAAGTAGAGAAGTTAAAGCTAACCTGTATCGAACCTTGGTTAGACCACACTTGGAGTACTGCGTACAGTTCTCGTCACCATATTATAAAAGGGATATAGAGGCACTGGAGAGGGTGCAGAGAAGATTTACAAGGATGATACCAGAAATGCGAGGGTATACATATCAGGAAAGGATGAACAGGCTGGGTCTCTTTTCTCTTGCGAAGAGAAGGCAGAGGGGTGACCTAATAGAGGTCTTTAAATTAATGAAAGGTTTTGATAGAGTGGATACAGAGCGAATGTTTCCACTTGTGGGGAAGAGCAAAACTAGAGGCCATCAATATAAGATAGTCACCAAGAAATCAAATAGGGAATTCAGAAAAAACTACTTTACCCACAGAGTGGTGAGAATGTGGAACTCGCTACCACAGGGAGTGGTTGAAGCGAATAGTATAGATGCATTTAAGGGGAGGCTAGACAAGCATATGAGGGAGAAGGGAATAGAGGGTTATGCTGAAAGATTTAGATGAGGAAAGACGGGAGGAGGCTCGAGTGGAGCATAAACACCGGCATGGACTGGTTGGGCCGAATGGCCCCTGTTTCTGTGCCGTATATCCTATGTAATCCTGTGTAATTCATCGGAATCAGCCCTTGGTCGGCCTACCTGTTTCTTTCCCAGTTTCTCCCCTTCTCTCCTCTTCCAATTTGCTCCACATCTCCCCTGTAGCTGTTGATTTACATCGAGTTGTGGTCCTCAATAGTGACAGCCCTCTAGAGCAACCTGTGGAAGCCCAGCTGGTAAATGTTGGCTGGCTTGGGACATCTTAACCGCCAAGCTCACTCATGTCCTGGCCTGATATCGACTTTACAGTGGGAGCGAATGATTAGGGAGCAGGAACTGCAACCATCAGTCCCCTCCCTACTCAGAACACTGAGTTATAATGTAGTATCATTTTTGCCAACCTTACTAAGATCAGATAATTCAATGATGCCGGTGTTGGACTGGGGTGGACAAAAGTGAGAAGTCGCACAACACCAGGTTATAGTCCAACAGTTTTATTTGAAATCACAAGCTTTCGGAGCGCTGCTCCTTCGTCAGGCCTGACGAAGGAGCAGCACTCCGAAAGCTTGTGATTTCAAATAAAACAGTTGGACTATAACCTGGTGTTGTGCGACTTCTCAGATAATTCAACACCAACTGAGTGACAAACCAGGGGCTGCTCCTCTCAACATCTCAGTGCATTTACCCAGCAAGCCTTTAAAACTTGACCTAATTGGGTACCTTGGTGCCAGGCCTGAGGTGAGTCAGAACTTTTCAGTCATGTTTAAGGGCTACTTATATACCCGACTCAACCTTTCAAACCAAAATTATAATGACACCAACCTGAAAATTATTCACCGACATATCATTCGCTTTGTCTATCTGTGTACCGATCGATCAGTCTGTCCATCAATAAATCGAACAATCAGTCTGTGTATCGATCGCTCTGTCTGTCCATTGATCGACCGCTCCGTCTATCTGTGTAATAATCGCTCTGTCAATCTGTGTATTGATCGCACTGTCTGTCCATCGAACAATCGCTCTGTCTATCTGTGTATTGATCGCTGTGTCTATCTGAGTATCGATCGATCAGACTGTCCATCGATCGATCGGTCTGTCCATCGATCAATCGGTCTGTCTATCTGTGTATTGATCACTCTGTCTATCTGTGTATCGATCGCTCTGTCTATCTGTGTATTGATTGCTCTGTCTATCTGTGTATTGATCGTGCTCTGTCTATCAGTGTATTGATCGCTCTGTCTATCAGTGTATTGATCGCTCTGTCTATCAGGGTATTGATCGCTCTGTCTATCTACGCAATAATCGCTCTGCCTATCTGTTTATTGATCACTCAGTCTATCTGTGTATTGATCGCTCTGTCTATCTGTGTATTGATCGCTCTGTCTATCTACGCAATAATCGCTCTGCCTATCTGTTTATTGATCGCTCTGTCTATCGGTGTATTGATCGCTCTGTCTATCTGTGTATTGATCGCTCTGTCTATCTGTGTATTGATCGCTCTGTCTATCTGTGTATTGATCGCTCTGTCTATCTGTGTATTGATCGCTCTGTCTATCAGTGTGTTGATCGCTCTGTCTATCTCTGTATTGATCGCTCTGTTTATCTGTGTATTGATCGCTCGGTGTATCTGTGCATTGATCGCTCTGTCTATCTGTGTATTGATCGCTCTGTCTATCTGTGTGTTGATCGCTCTGTCTATCTGTGTATTGATCGCTCTGTCTATCAGTGTGTTGATCGCTCTGTCTATCTGAGTATTGATCGCTCTGTCTATCTGAGTATTGATCGCTCTGTCTATCTGTGTATTGATCGCTCTGTCTATCTGTGTATTGATCGCTCTGTCTATCTGTGTATTGATCGCTCTGTCTATCTGTGTATTGATCGCTCTGTCTATCAGTGTGTTGATCGCTCTGTCTATCTGAGTGTTGATCGCTCTGTCTATCTGAGTATTGATCGCTCTGTCTATCAGTGTATTGATCGCTATGTCTATCTGTGTATTGATCGCTCTGTCTATCTGTGTATTGATCGCTCTGTCTATATGTGTATTGATCACTCTGTCTATCTGTGTATTGATCGCTCTGTCTATCTGTGTATTGATCGCTCTGTCTATCAGTGTATTGATCGCTCTGTCTATCTGTGTATTGATCGCTCTGTCTATCTGTGTATTGATCGCTCTGTCTATCTGTGTATTGATCGCTCTGTCAATTTGTGTATTGATCGCTCTGTCTCTCTGTGTATTGATCGCTCTGTCTATCTGTATATTGATCGCTCTGTCTATCTGTGTATTGATCGCGCTCTGTCTATCTGTGTATTGATCGCTCTGTCTATCTGTGTATTGATCGCTCTGTCTATCTGTGTATTGATCGCTCTGTCTATCTGTGTATTGATCGCTCTGTCTATCTGTGCATTGATCGCTCTGTCTATCTGTGTATTGATCGCTCTGTCTATCTGTGTATTGATCGCTCTGTCTATCTGTGTATTGATCGCTCTGTCTATCTGTGCATTGATCGCTCTGTCTATCTGTGTGTTGATCGCTCTGTCTATTCGTGTATTGATCGCTTTTTCTATCTGTGTATTGATCGCTCTGTCTATGTGTGTGTTGATCGCTCTGTCTGTCTGTGTATTGATCGCTCTGTATCTCTGTGTATTGATCGCTCTATCTATCTGTGTATTGATCGCTCTGTCTATCTGTGTATTGATCGCTCTGTATCTCTGTGTATTGATCGCTCTGTCTATCTGTGTATTGATCGCTCTGTCTCTCTGTGTATTGATCGCTCTGTCTATTCGTGTGTTGATCGCTCTGTCTATCTGTGCATTGATCTCTCTGTCTATCTATGTATTGATCGCTCTATCTATCTGTGTATTGTTCGCTTTTTCTATCTGTGTATTGATCGCTCTCTCTATCTGTGCATTGATCGCTCTGTCTATCTGTGCATTGATCGCTCTGTCTATCTGTGTATTGATCGCGCTCTGTCTATCTGTGTATTGATCGCTCTGTCTATCTGTGTATTGATCGCTCTGTCTATCTGTGTATTGATCGCGCTCTGTCTTTCTGTGTATTTATCACTCTGCCTATCTGTTTATTGATCGCCCAGTCTATCTGAGTATTGATCGCTCTGTCTATCTTTGTATTGATCGCTCTGTCTATCTGTGTGTTGATCGCTCTGTCTATCTGTGTATTGATCGCTCTGTCTATCTGAGTATTGATCGCTCTGTCTATCTGTGTATTGATCGCTCTGTCTATCTGTGTGTTCATCGCTCTGTCTATCTGTGTATTGATCGCTCTGTCTATCTGTGTATTTATCGCTCTGTCTATCAGTGTGTTGATCGCTCTGTCTATCTGAGTATTGATCGCTCTGTCTATCTGAGTATTGATCGCTCTGTCTATCTGTGCATTGATCGCTCTGTCTATCTGTGCATTGATCGCTCTGTCTCTCTGTGTATTGATCGCTCTGTCTATTTGTGTGTTGATCGCTCTGTCTATCTGTGCATTGATCACTCTGTCTATCTGTGTATTGATCGCGCTCTGTCTATCTGTGTATTGATCGCTCTGTCTATCTGTGTATTGATCGCTCTGTCTATCTGTGTATTGATCGCGCTCTGTCTATCTGTGTATTGATCGCTCTGCCTATCTGTTTATTGATCGCTCTGTCTATCTGTGTATTGATCGCTCTGTCTATCTGTGTATTGATCGCTCTGTCTGTCTGTGTATTGATCGCTCTGTCTATCTGTGTATTGATCGCTCTGTTTATCTGTGTATTGATCGCTCGGTCTATCTGTGTATTGATCGCTCTGTCTATCTGTGTATTGATCGCTCTGTCTATCTGAGTATTGATCGCTCTGTCTATCTTTGTATTGATCGCTCTGTCTATCTGTGTGTTGATCGCTCTGTCTATCTGTGTATTGATCGCTCTGACTATCTGAGTATTGATCGCTCTGTCTATCTGTGTATTGATCGCTCTGTCTATCTGTGTGTTCATCGCTCTGTCTATCTGTGTATTGATCGCTCTGTCTATCTGTGTATTGATCGCTCTGTCTATCAGTGTGTTGATCGCTCTGTCTATCTGAGTATTGATCGCTCTGTCTATCTGAGTATTGATCGCTCTGTCTATCTGTGTATTGATCGCTCTGTCTATCTCTGCAATTATCGCTCTGTCTATCAGTGTGTTGATCGCTCTGTCTATCTGAGTATTGATCGCTCTGTCTATCTTTGTATTGATCGCTCTGTCTATCTGTGTGTTGATCGCTCTGTCTATCTGTGTATTGATCGCTCTCTCTATCTGAGTATTGATCGCTCTGTCTATCTGTGTATTGATCGCTCTGTCTATCTGTGTGTTCATTGCTCTGTCTATCTGTGTATTGATCGCTCTGTCTATCTGTGTGTTGATCGCTCTGTCTATCAGTGTGTTGATCGCTCTGTCTATCTGAGTATTGATCGCTCTGTCTATCTGAGTATTGATCGCTCTGTCTATCTGTGTATTGATCGCTCTGTCTATCTGTGTATTGATCGCTCTGTCTATCTGAGTATTGATCGCTCTGTCTATCTGTGTATTGATCGCTCTGTATATCTGTGTGTTCATCGCTCTGTCTATCTGTGTATTGATCGCTCTGTCTATCTGTGTATTGATCGCTCTGCCTATCAGTGTGTTGATCGCTCTGTCTATCTGAGCATTGATCGCTCTGTCTATCTGAGTATTGATCGCTCTGTCTATCTGTGTATTGATCGCTCTGTCTATCCGTGTATTGATCGCTCTGTCTATCTGTGTATTGATCGCTCTGCCTATCTGTGTATTGATCTCTCTGTCTATCTGTGTATTGATCGCTCTCTATCTGTGCATTGAGGCTCTGCCTATCTGTTTATTGATCGCTCTGTGTATCTGTGTATTGATCGCTCTGTCTATCTGTTTATTGATCGCTCTGTCTATCTGTGTATTGATCGCTCTGTCTATCTGTGTATTGATCGCTCTGTCTATCTGTTTATTGATCGCTCTGTCTATCTGTGTATTGATCGCTCTGTCTATCTGTGTATTGATCGCACTGTCTTTTTGTGTGTTGATCGCTCTGTCTATTCGTGTATTGATCGCTTTTTCTGTCTGTGTATTGATCGCTCTGTCTATCTGTGTGTTGATCGCTCTGTCTGTCTGTGTATTGATCGCTCTGTATCTCTGTGTATTGATCGCTCTGTCTATCTGTGTATTGATCGCTCTGTCTATCTGTGTATTGATCGCTCTGTATATCTGTGTATTGATCGCTCTGTCTATCTGTGTATTGATCGCTCTGTCTCTGTGTATTGATCGCTCTGTCTATTTGTGTGTTGATCGCTCTGTCTATCTGTGCATTGATCGCTCTGTCTATCTATGTATTGATCGCTCTATCTATCTGTGTATTGATCGCTCTATCTATCTGTGTATTGTTCGCTTTTTCTATCTGTGTATTGATCGCGCTCTCTATCTGTGCATTGATCGCTCTGTCTATCTGTGTATTGATCGCTCTGTCTATTTGTGTGTTGATCGCTCTGTCTATCTGTGCATTGATCGCTCTGTCTATCTGTGTATTGATCGCGCTCTGTCTATCTGTGTATTGATCGCTCTGTCTATCTGCGTATTGATCGCTCTGTCTATCTGTGTATTGATCGCGCTCTGTCTATCTGTTTATTGATCGCTCTGCCTATCTGTTTATTGATCGCTCTGTCTATCTGTGTATTGATCGCTCTGTCAATCTGTGTATTGATCGCTCTGTCTATCTGTGTATTGATCGCTCTGTTTATCTGTGTATTGATCGCTCGGTCTATCTGTGTATTGATCGCTCTGTCTATCTCTGTATTGATCGCTCTGTCTATCTGTGTATTGATCGCTCTGCCTATCTGTGCATTGATCGCTCTGTCTATCAGTGTATTGATCGCTCTGTCTATCTGTTTATTGATCGCTCTCTCTATCTGTGTATTGATCGCTCTGTCTATCTGTGTATCGATCGCTCTGTCTATCTGTGTATTGATCGCTCTGTCTATCTGTGTATTGATCGCTCTGTTTATCTGTGTCTTGATCGGTCGGTCTGTCTGTGTATTGATCGCTCTGTCTATCTGTGTATTGATCGCTCTGTCTATCGGTGTATTGATCGCTCTGTCTATCTGTGTATTGATCGCTCTGTCTATCTGTGTGTTGATCGCTCTGTCTATCTGTTTATTGATCGCTCTGTCTATCTGTGTGTTGATCGCTCTGTCTATCTGTGTATTGATCGCTCTGTCTATTTGTGCATTGATCGCTCTGTCTATCTGTGTATTGATCGCTCTGTCTATCTGTGTATTGATCGCTCTGTCTATCTGTGTATTGATCGCTCTGTCTATCTGTGCATTGATCGCTCTGTCTATCTGTGTCTTGATCGCTCTGTCTATTCGTGTATTGATCGTTTTTTCTATCTGTGTATTGATCGCTCTGTCTATCTGTGTGTTGATCGCTCTGTCTGTCTGTGTATTGATCGCTCTGTATCTCTGTGTATTGATCGCTCTGTCTATCTGTGTATTGATCGCTCTGTCTATCTGTGTATTGATCGCTCTGTATCTCTGTGTATTGATCGCTCTGTCTATCTGTGTATTGATCGCTCTTTCTCTCTGTGTATTGATCGCTCTGTCTATTTGTGTGTTGATCGCTCTGTCTATCTGTGCATTGATCGCTCTGTCTATCTATGTATTGATCGCTCTATCTATCTGTGTATTGTTCGCTTTTTCTATCTGTGTATTGATCGCTCTCTCTATCTGTGCATTGATCGCTCTGTCTATCTGTGCATTGATCGCTCTGTCTCTCTGTGTATTGATCGCTCTGTCTGTTTGTGTGTTGATCGCTCTGTCTATCTGTGCATTGATCGCTCTGTCTATCTGTGTATTGATCGCGCTCTGTCTATCTGTGTATTGATCGCTCTGCCTATCTGTTTATTGATCGCCCAGTCTATCTGAGTATTGATCGCTCTTTCTATCTTTGTATTGATCGCTCTGTCTATCTGTGTGTTGATCGCTCTGTCTATCTGTGTATTGATCGCTCTGTCTATCTGAGTATTGATCGCTCTGTCTATCTGTGTATTGATCGCTCTGTCTATCTGTGTATTGATCGCTCTGTCCTATCTGTGTATTGATCGCTCTGCCTATCTGTGTATTGTCATCTCTGTCTACGTGTATTGATCGCTCTCTATCTGATGCATGAGGCTCTGCCTATCTGTTTATTGTAGCTCTGGCCTATCTGTTTATTGATCGCTCTGTCTTATCTGTGTATTGATCGCTCAGGTCTATCTGTTTATTGATCGCTCTGTCTATCTGTGTATTGATCGCTCTGTCTATCTGTGTATTGATCGCTCTGTCTATCTGATTATTGATCCCTCTGTCTATCTGTGTATTGATCGCTCTGTTCTATCTGTGTATTGATCGCACTGTCTATTTGTGTGTTGATCGCTCTGTCTATTCGTGTATTGATCGCTTTTTCTATCTGTGTATTGATCGCTCTGTCTATCTGTGTGTTGATCGCTCTGGACTGTCTGTGTATTGATCGCTCTGTATCTCTGTGTATTGATCGCTCTGTCTAATCTGTGTATTGATCGCTCTGTCTATCTGTGTATTGATCGCTCTGTCTATCTGTGTATGATCGCTCTGTATCTCTGTGTATTGATCGCTCTGTCTATCTGTGTATTGATCGCTCTGTCTCTCTGTGTATTGATCGCTCTGTCTATTTGTGTGTTGATCGCTCTGTCTATCTGTGCATTGATCGCTCTGTCTATCTATGTATTGATCGCTCTATCTATCTGTGTATTGTTCGCTTTTTCTATCTGTGTATTGATCGCTCTCTCTATCTGTGCATTGATCGCTCTGTCTATCTGTGCATTGATCGCTCTGTCTATCTGTGTATTGATCGCTCTGTCTATCTGTGTATTGATCGCTCTGTCTATCTGTGTATTGATCGCTCTGTCTATCTGTGTATTGATCGCGCTCTGTCTATCTGTGTATTGATCGCTCTGCTATCTGTGTATTGATCGCTCTGTCTATCTGTGTATTGATCGCTCTGTCTATCTGTGTATTGATCGCTCTGCCTATCTGTTTATTGATCGCTCTGTCTATCTGAGTATTGATCGCTCTGTCTATCTGTGTATTGATCGCTCTGTCTATCTGTGTATTGATCGCTCTGTCTATCTGTGTATTGATCGCTCTGTCTATCTGAGTATTGATCGCTCTGTCTATCTGTGTATTGATCGCTCTGTCTATCTGTGTGTTCATCGCTCTGTCTATCTGTGTATTGATCGCTCTGTCTATCTGTGTATTGATCGCTCTGTCTATCAGTGTGTTGATCGCTCTGTCTATCTGAGTATCGATCGCTCTGTCTATCTGAGTATTGATCGCTCTGTCTATCTGTGTATTGATCGCTTTGTCTATCTCTGCAATTATCGCTCTGTCTATCAGTGTGTTGATCGCTCTGTCTATCTGAGTATTGATCGCTCTGTCTATCTTTGTATTGATCGCTCTGTCTATCTGTGTGTTGATCGCTCTGTCTATCTGTGTATTGATCGCTCTGTCTATCTGAGTATTGATCGCTCTGTCTATCTGTGTATTGATCGCTCTGTCTATCTGGTGTGTTCTTCGCTCTGTCTATCTGTGTATTGATCGCTCTGTCTATCTGTGTATTGATCGCTCTGTCTATCAGTGTGTTGATCGCTCTGTCTATCTGAGTATTGATCGCTCTGTCTATCTGTGTATTGATCGCTCTGTCTATCTGTGTATTGATCGCTCTGTCTATCTGTGTATTGATCGCTCTGCCTATCTGTGTATTGATCTCTCTGTCTATCTGTGTATTGATCGCTCTCTATCTGTGCATTGAGGCTCTGCCTATCTGTTTATTGAGGCTCTGCCTATCTGTTTATTGATCGCTCTGTGTATCTGTGTATTGATCGCTCTGTCTATCTGTTTATTGATCGCTCTGTCTATCTGTGTATTGATCGCTCTGTCTATCTGTGTATTGATCGCTCTGTCTATCTGTTTATTGATCGCTCTGTCTATCTGTGTATTGATCGCTCTGTCTATCTGTGTATTGATCGCACTGTCTATTTGTGTGTTGATCGCTCTGTCTATTCGTGTATTGATCGCTTTTTCTATCTGTGTATTGATCGCTCTGTCTATCTGTGTGTTGATCGCTCTGTCTGTCTGTGTATTGATCGCTCTGTATCTCTGTGTATTGATCGCTCTGTCTATCTGTGTATTGATCGCTCTGTCTATCTGTGTATTGATCGCTCTGTCTATCTGTGTATTGATCGCTCTGTATCTCTGTGTATTGATCGCTCTGTCTATCTGTGTATTGATCGCTCTGTCTCTCTGTGTATTGATCGCTCTGTCTATTTGTGTGTTGATCGCTCAGTCTATCTGTGCATTGATCGCTCTGTCTATCTATGTATTGATCGCTCTATCTATCTGTGTATTGTTCGCTTTTTCTATCTGTGTATTGATCGCTGTCTCTATCTGTGCATTGATCGCTCTGTCTATCTGTGCATTGATCGCTCTGTCTCTCTGTGTATTGATCGCTCTGTCTATTTGTGTGTTGATCGCTCTGTCTATCTGTGCATTGATCGCTCTGTCTATCTGTGTGTTGATCGCGCTCTGTCTATCTGTGTATTGATTGCTCTGTGTATCTGTGTATTGATCGCTCTGTCTATCTGTGTATTGATCGCGCTCTGTCTATCTGTGTATTGATCGCTCTGCCTATCTGTTTATTGATCGCTCTGTCTATCTGTGTATTGATCGCTCTGTCTATCTGTGTATTGATCGCTCTGTCTATCTGTGTATTGATCGCTCTGTCTATCTGTGTATTGATCGCTCTGTCTATCTGTGTATTGATCGCTCTGTCTATCTGTGTATTGATCGCTCTGTCTATCTGTTTGTTGATCGCTCTGTCTATCTGTGTATTGATCGCTCTGTCTATCTGTGTATTGATCGCTCTGTCTATCTGTGCATTGATCGCTCTGTCTATCTGTGTATTGATCGCTCTGTCTATCTGTGTATTGATCGCTCTGTCTATCTGTGTATTGATCGCTCTGTCTATCTGTGTATTGATCGCTCTCTATCTGTGCATTGATCGCTCTGTCTATCTGTGTATTGATCGCTCTGTCTATCTGTGTATTGATCGCTCTGTCTATCTGTGTATTGATCGCTCTGTCTATCTGTGTATTGATCGCTCTGTCTATCTGTGTATTGATCGCTCTGTCTATCTGTGTATTGATCGCTCTGTCTATCTGTGTATTGATCGCTCTGTCTATCTGTGTATTGATCGCTCTGTCTATCTGTGTATTGATCTCTCTGTCTATCTGTGTATTGATCGCTCTCTATCTGTGCATTGAGGCTCTGCCTATCTGTGTATTGAGGCTCTGCCTATCTGTTTATTGATCGCTCTGTGTATCTGTGTATTGATCGCTCTGTCTATCTGTTTATTGATCGCTCTGTCTATCTGTGTATTGATCGCTCTGTCTATCTGTGTATTGATCGCTCTGTCTATCTGTTTATTGATCGCTCTGTCTATCTGTGTATTGATCGCTCTGTCTATCTGTGTATTGATCGCACTGTCTATTTGTGTGTTGATCGCTCTGTCTATTCGTGTATTGATCGCTTTTTCTATCTGTGTATTGATCGCTCTGTCTATCTGTGTGTTGATCGCTCTGTCTGTCTGTGTATTGATCGCTCTGTATCTCTGTGTATTGATCGCTCTGTCTATCTGTGTATTGATCGCTCTGTCTATCTGTGTATTGATCGCTCTGTCTATCTGTGTATTGATCGCTCTGTATCTCTGTGTATTGATCGCTCTGTCTATCTGTGTATTGATCGCTCTGTCTCTCTGTGTATTGATCGCTCTGTCTATTTGTGTGTTGATCGCTCTGTCTATCTGTGCATTGATCGCTCTGTCTATCTATGTATTGATCGCTCTATCTATCTGTGTATTGTTCGCTTTTTCTATCTGTGTATTGATCGCTGTCTCTATCTGTGCATTGATCGCTCTGTCTATCTGTGCATTGATCGCTCTGTCTCTCTGTGTATTGATCGCTCTGTCTATTTGTGTGTTGATCGCTCTGTCTATCTGTGCATTGATCGCTCTGTCTATCTGTGTATTGATCGCGCTCTGTCTATCTGTGTATTGATCGCTCTGTCTATCTGTGTATTGATCGCTCTGTCTATCTGTGTATTGATCGCGCTGTCTATCTGTGTATTGATCGCTCTGTCTATCTGTTTATTGATCGCTCTGTCTATCTGTGTATTGATCGCTCTGTCTATCTGTGTATTGATCGCTCTGTCTATCTGTGTATTGATCGCTCTGTCTATCTGTGTATTGATCGCTCTGTCTATCTGTGTATTGATCGCTCTGTCTATCTGTGTATTGATCGCTCTGTCTATCTGTGTATTGATCGCTCTGTCTATCTGTGTATTGATCGCTCTGTCTATCTGTGTATTGATCGCTCTGTCTATCTGTGTATTGATCGCTCTGTCTATCTGTGTGTTGATCGCTCTGTCTATCTGTGTATTGATCGCTCTGTCTATCTGTGTATTGATCGCTCTGTCTATCTGTGTATTGATCGCTCTGTCTATCTGTGTATTGATCGCTCTGTCTATCTGTGTATTGATCGCTCTGTCTATCTGTGTATTGATCGCTCTGTCTATCTGTGTATTGATCGCTCTGTCTATCTGTGTATTGATCGCTCTGTCTATCTGTGTATTGATCGCTCTGTCTATCTGTGTATTGATCGCTCTGTCTATCTGTGTATTGATCGCTCTGTCTATCTGTGTGTTGATCGCTCTGTCTATCTGTGTATTGATCGCTCTGTCCTATCTTTGTATTGATCGCTCTGTCTATCTGTGTGTTGATCGCTCTGTCTATCTGTGTATTGATCGCTCTGACTATCTGAGTATTGATCGCTCTGTCTATCTGTGGTATTGATCGCTCTGTCTATCTGTGTGTTGCATCGCTCTGTCTATCTGTGTATTGATCGCTTCTGTCTATCGTGTGTATTGATCGCTCTGTCTATCATGGTGTTGATCGCTCTGTCTTCTGAGTATTGATCGCTCTGTCTATCTGAGTATTGTTCGCTCTGTCTATCTGTGTATTGATCGCTCTGTCTATCTCTGCAATTAGTCGCTCTGTCTATCATGTGTTATCGCTCTGTCCTATCTGAGTATTGATCGCTCTGTCTATCTTTGTAGTTGATCGCTCTGTCTATCTGTGTGTTGATCGCTCTGTCTATCTGTGGATTGATCGGCTCTGTCTATCTGAGTATTGATCGCTCTGTCTATCTGAGTATTGATCGCTCTGTCTACTGTGTGTTCATTGCTCGCTGTCTTCTGTGTATTGATCGCTCTGCTATCTGTGTATTGATCGCCTCTGTCTATCAGTGTGTTGATCGCTCTGTCTATCTGAGTATTGATCGCTCTGTCTATCTGAGTATTGATCGCTCTGTCTATCTGTGTATGATCGCTCTGTCTATCTGTGTATTGATCGCTCTGTCTATCTGAGTATTGATCGCTCTGTCTATCTGTGTATTGATCGCTCTGTATATCTGTGTGTTCGATCGCTCTGTCTATCTGTGTATTGATCGCTCTGTCTATCTGTGTATTGATCGCTCTGTCTATCATGGTGTTGATCGCTCTGTCTATCTGAGTATTGATCGCTCTGTCTATCTGTGTATTGATCGCTCTGTCTATCTGTGTATTGATCGCTCTATCTATCTGTTTATTGATCACTCTGTCTATCTGTGTATTGATCGCTCTGTCTATCTGTGTATTGATCGCTCTGTCTATCTGTGTATTGATCGCTCTCTATCTGTGCATTGAGGCTCTGCCTATCTGTGTATTGATCGCTCTGTGTATCTGTGTATTGATCGCTCTGTCTATCTGTTTATTGATCGCTCTGTCTATCTGTGTATTGATCGCTCTGTCTGTCTGTGTATTGATCGCTCTGTCTATCTGTTTATTGATCGCTCTGTCTATCTGTGTATTGATCGCTCTGTCTATCTGTGTATTGATCGCACTGTCTATTTGTGTGTTGATCGCTCTGTCTATTCGTGTATTGATCGCTTTTTCTATCTGTGTATTGATCGCTCTGTCTATCTGTGTGTTGATCGCTCTGTCTGTCTGTGTATTGATCGCTCTATATCTCTGTGTATTGATCGCTCTGTCTATCTGTGTATTGATCGCTCTGTCTATCTGTGTATTGATCGCTCTGTATCTCTGTGTATTGATCGCTCTGTCTATCTGTGTATTGATCGCTCTGTCTCTCTGTGTATTGATCGCTCTGTCTATTTGTGTGTTGATCGCTCTGTCTATCTGTGCATTGATCGCTCTGTCTATCTGTGTATTGATCGCTCTGTCTATCTGTGTATTGATCGCTTTTTCTATCTGTGTATTGATCGCTCTGTCTATCTGTGTATTGATCGCTCTGTCTATCTGTGTATTGATCGCTCTGTCTATCTGTGTATTGATCGCTCTGTCTATTGTGTATTGATCGCTCTGTCTATCTGTGTATTGATCGCTCTGTCTATCTGTGTATTGATCGCTCTGTCTATCTGTGTATTGATCGCTCTGTCTATCTGTGTATTGATCGCTCTGTCTATCTGTGTATTGATCGCTCTGTCTATCTGTGTATTGATCGCTCTGTCTATCTGGGAATTGATCGCTCTGTCAATTTGCGTATTGATCGCTCTGTCTATCTGTGTAATGATCGCTCTGTCTATCTGTGTATTGATCGCTCTGTCTATCTGTGTATTGATCGCTCTGTCTATCTGTGTATTGATCGCTCTGTCTATCTGTGTGTTGATCGCTCTGTCTATCTGTGTATTGATCGCTCTGTCTATCTGTGTATTGATCGCTCTGTCTATCTGTGTATTGATCGCTCTGTCTATCTGTGTGTTGATCGCTCTGTCTATCTGTGTATTGATCGCTCTGTCTATCTGTGTATTGATCGCTCTGTCTATCTGTGTGTTGATCGCTCTGTCTATCTGAGTATTGATCGCTCTGTCTATCTGTGTATTGATCGCTCTGTCTATCTGTGTATTGATCGCTCTGTCTATCTGTGTATTGATCGCTCTGTCTATCTGTGTATTGATCGCTCTGTCTATCTGTGTGTTGATCGCTCTGTCTATCTGTGTATTGATCGCTCTGTCTATCTGTGTATTGATCGCTCTGTCTATCTGTGTGTTGATCGCTCTGTCTATCTGTGTAGTGATCGCTCTGTCTATCTGAGTATTGATCGCTCTGTCTATCTGAGTATTGATCGCTCTGTCTATCTGTGTATTGATCGCTCTGTCTATCTGTGTATTGATCGCTCTGTCTATCTGTGTATTGATCGCTCTGCCTATCTGTGTATTGATCTCTCTGTCTATCTGTGTATTGATCGCTCTCTATCTGTGCATTGAGGCTCTGCCTATCTGTTTATTGAGGCTCTGCTATCTGTGTATTGATCGCTCTGTGTATCTGTGTATTGATCGCTCTGTCTATCTGTTTATTGATCGCTCTGTCTATCTGTGTATTGATCGCTCTGTCTATCTGTGTATTGATCGCTCTGTCTATCTGTTTATTGATCGCTCTGTCTATCTGTGTATTGATCGCTCTGTCTATCTGTGTATTGATCGCACTGTCTATTTGTGTGTTGATCGCTCTGTCTATTCGTGTATTGATCGCTTTTTCTATCTGTGTATTGATCGCTCTGTCTATCTGTGTGTTGATCGCTCTGTCTGTCTGTGTATTGATCGGTCTGTATCTCTGTGTATTGATCGCTCTGTCTATCTGTGTATTGATCGCTCTGTCTATCTGTGTATTGATCGCTCTGTATCTCTGTGTATTGATCGCTCTGTCTATCTGTGTATTGATCGCTCTGTCTATCTGTGTATTGATCGCTCTGTCTATCTGTGTGTTGATCGCTCTGTCTATCTGTGCATTGATCGCTCTGTCTATCTATGTATTGATCGCTCTGTCTATCTGTGTATTGATCGCTTTTTCTATCTGTGTATTGATCGCTCTCTCTATCTGTGTATTGATCGCTCTGTCTATCTGTGTATTGATCGCTCTGTCTATCTGTGTATTGATCGCTCTGTCTATTGTGTGTTGATCGCTCTGTCTATCTGTGCATTGATCGCTCTGTCTATCTGTGTATTGATCGCTCTGTCTATCTGTGTATTGATCGCTCTGTCTATCTGTGTATTGATCGCTCTGTCTATCTGTGTATTGATCGCGCTCTGTCTATCTGTGTATTGATCGCTCTGTCTATCTGTGTATTGATCGCTCTGTCTATCTGTGTATTGATCGCTCTGTCTATCTGTGTATTGATCGCTCTGTCTATCTGTGTATTGATCGCTCTGTCTATCTGTGTATTGATCGCTCTGTCTATCTGTGTATTGATCGCTCTGTCTATCTGTGTATTGATCGCTCTGTCTATCTGTTTGTTGATCGCTCTGTCTATCTGTGTATTGATCGCTCTGTCTATCTGTGTATTGATCGCTCTGTCTATCTGTGCATTGATCGCTCTGTCTATCTGTGTATTGATCGCTCTGTCTATCTGTGTATTGATCGCTCTGTCTATCTGTGTATTGATCGCTCTGTCTATCTGTGTATTGATCGCTCTCTATCTGTGTATTGATCGCTCTGTCTATCTGTGTATTGATCGCTCTGTCTATCTGTGTATTGATCGCTCTGTCTATCTGTGTATTGATCGCTCTGTCTATCTGTGTATTGATCGCTCTGTCTATCTGTGTATTGATCGCTCTGTCTATCTGTGTATTGATCGCTCTGTCTATCTGTGTATTGATCGCTCTGTCTATCTGTGTATTGATCGCTCTGTCTATCTGTGTATTGATCGCTCTGTCTATCTGTGTATTGATCGCTCTCTATCTGTGTATTGATCGCTCTGTCTATCTGTGTATTGATCGCTCTGTCTATCTGTGTATTGATCGCTCTGTCTATCTGTGTATTGATCGCTCTGTCTATCTGTGTATTGATCGCTCTGTCTATCTGTGTATTGATCGCTCTGTCTATCTGTGTATTGATCGCTCTGTCTATCTGTGTATTGATCGCTCTGTCTATCTGTGCATTGATCGCTCTGTCTATCTGTGTGTTGATCGCTCTGTCTATTTGTGTGTTGATCGCTCTGTCTATTCGTGTATTGATCGCTTTTTCTATCTGTGTATTGATCGCTCTGTCTATCTGTGTGTTGATCGCTCTGTCTGTCTGTGTATTGATCGCTCTGTATCTCTGTGTATTGATCGCTCTGTCTATCTGTGTATTGATCGCTCTGTCTATCTGTGTATTGATCGCTCTGTATCTCTGTGTATTGATCGCTCTGTCTATCTGTGTATTGATCGCTCTGTCTCTCTGTGTATTGATCGCTCTGTCTATTTGTGTGTTGATCGCTCTGTCTATCTGTGCATTGATCGCTCTGTCTATCTATGTATTGATCGCTCTATCTATCTGTGTATTGTTCGCTTTTTCTATCTGTGTATTGATCGCTCTCTCTATCTGTGCATTGATCGCTCTGTCTATCTGTGCATTGATCGCTCTGTCTCTCTGTGTATTGATCGCTCTGTCTATTTGTGTGTTGATCGCTCTGTCTATCTGTGCATTGATCGCTCTGTCTATCTGTGTATTGATCGCGCTCTGTCTATCTGTGTATTGATCGCTCTGACTATCTGAGTATTGATCGCTCTGTCTATCTGTGTATTGATCGCTGTGTCTATCTGTGTGTTCATCGCTCTGTCTATCTGTGTATTGATCGCTCTGTCTACCTGTGTATTGATCGCTCTGTCTATCAGTGTGTTGATCGCTCTGTCTATCTGAGTATTGATCGCTCTGTCTATCTGTGTATTGATCGCTCTGTCTATCTGTGTATTGATCGCTCTGTCTATCTGTGTATTGATCGCTCTGTCTATCTGTGTATTGATCGCTCTGTCTATCTGTGTATTGATCGCTCTGTCTATCTGTGTATTGATCGCTCTGTCTATCTGTGTATTGATCGCTCTGTCTATCTGTGTGTTGATCGCTCTGTCTATCTGTGTATTGATCGCTCTGTCTATCTGTGTATTGATCGCTCTGTCTATCTGTGTATTGATCGCTCTGTCTATCTGTGTATTGATCGCTCTGTCTATCTGTGTATTGATCGCTCTGTCTATCTGTGTATTGATCGCTCTGTCTATCTGTGTATTGATCGCTCTGTCTATCTGTGTATTGATCGCTCTGTCTATCTGTGCATTGATCGCTCTGTCTATCTGTGCGTTGATCGCTCTGTCTATCTGTGTATTGATCGCTCTGTCTATCTGTGTGTTGATCGCTCTGTCTATCTGTGCATTGATCGCTCTGTCTATCTGTGTATTGATCGCTCTGTCTATCTGTGTATTGATCGCTCTGTCTATCTGTGTATTGATCGCTACTGTCTATCTGTGTATGATCGCTCTGTCTATCTGTGTATTGATCGCTCTGGCTTTCTATTTGTGTGTTGATCGCTCTGTCTATCTGTGATTGATCCTCTGTCTCTCTGTGTATTGATCGCTCTGTCTATTTGTGTATGAGTCGCTCTTTCTATCTGTGCTATTGATCGCTCTGTCTATCCTAGTGGATTGATCAGCTCATCTATCTATGTGCATTGTTCGCTTGTCTATCTGTGTATTGATCGCTCCCTGTCCTATCTGTGTGCTTGATCGCATCTGTCTATCTGCTATTGCCCCCATTGATCGCTCTGTCGATCTGTGTTTTATCGGATCTGTCTGTCTGAGTATTGATCGCCCCTCTGTCTATCTCTGTATTGTCGCTCTGTCCTATCTGTGTATTGATCGCGTCTGTCTATCCTGTGTATTGATCCCGTCTGCCTATCTGTGTATTGATCGCTCTTCTATCTGTTTATTGATCGCTCTGTCTATCTGTGTATTGATCGCTCTGTCTATCTGTGTATTGATCGCTCTGTCTATCTGTGTATTGATCGCTCTGTCTATCTGTGTATTGATCGCTCTGTCTATCTGTGTATTGATCGCTCTGTCTATCTGTGTATTGATCGCTCTGTCTATCTGTGTATTGATCGCTCTCTATCTGTGTATTGATCGCTCTGTCTATCTGTGTATTGATCGCTCTGTCTATCTGTGTATTGATCGCTCTGTCTATCTGTTTATTGATCGCTCTGTCTATCTGTGTATTGATCGCTCTGTCTATCTGTGTATTGATCGCTCTGTCTATCTGTTTATTGATCGCTCTGTCTATCTGTGTATTGATCGCTCTGTCTATCTGTGTATTGATCGCTCTGTCTATTTGTGTATTGATCGCTCTGTCTATCGTGTATTGATCGCTTTTTCTATCTGTGTATTGATCGCTCTGTCTATCTGTGTGTTGATCGCTCTGTCTATCTGTGTATTGATCGCTCTATATCTCTGTGTATTGATCGCTCTGTCTATCTGTGTATTGATCGCTCTGTCTATCTGTGTATTGATCGCTCTGTATCTCTGTGTATTGATCGCTCTGTCTATCTGTGTATTGATCGCTCTGTCTATCTGTGTATTGATCGCTCTGTCTATTTGTGTGTTGATCGCTCTGTCTATCTGTGCATTGATCGCTCTGTCTATCTATGTATTGATCGCTCTATCTATCTGTGTATTGTTCGCTTTTTCTATCTGTGTATTGATCGCTCTGTCTATCTGTGTATTGATCGCTCTGTCTATCTGTGTATTGATCGCTCTGACTATCGGGAATTGATCGCTCTGTCAATTTGCGTATTGATCGCTCTGTCTATCTGGTATTGATCGCTCTGTCTATCTGTGTATTGATCGCTCTGTCTATCTGTGTATTGATCGCTCTGTCTATCTGTGTATTGATCGCTCTGTCTATCTGTGTATTGATCGCTCTGTCTATCTGAGTATGATCGCTCATGTCTATCTAGTGTGTTGATCGCTTTGTCTATCTGTGTTTTGACTCGCTCTGTCTATCTGAGTATGATCGCTCTGTCTATCTGTGTATGATCGCTCTGTCTATCTGTGTATTGATCGCTCTGTCTATCTGTCGTATTGAATCGCTCTGTCTATCTGTGTATTGATCGCTCTGTCTATCTGAGTGTTGATCGCTCTGTCTATCTGTGTATTGATGCTCTGTCTATCTGTGTATTGATGCTCTGTCTATCTGTGTATTGATCGCTCTGTCTATCTGTGTATTGATCGCTTGTCTATCTGTGTATTGATCGCTCTGTCTATCTGTGTATTGATCGCTCTGTCTATCTGTGTATGATCGCTCTTGTCTATTGGGTATTGATCGCTCTGTTATCTGAGTATTGATCGCTCTGTCTATCTGTGTATTGATCGCTCTGTCTATCTGTGTATTGATCGCTCTGTCTATCTGTGTATTGATCGCTCTGTCTATCTGTGTATTGATCGCTCTGTCTATCTGTGTATTGATCGCTCTGTCTATCTGTGTATTGATCGCTCTGTCTATCTGTGTATTGATCGCTCTGTCTATCTGTGTTTGATCGCTCTGTCTATCTGTGTATTGATCGCTCTGTCTATCTGTGTATTGATCGCTCTGTCTATCTGTGTATTGATCGCTCTGTCTATCTGTGTATTGATCGCTCTGTCTATCTGTGTATTGATCGCTCTGTCTATCTGTGTATTGATCGCTCTGTCTATCTGTGTATTGATCGCTCTGTCTATCTGTGTATTGATCGCTCTGTCTATCTGTGTATTGATCGCTCTGTCTATCTGTGTATTGATCGCTCTGTCTATCTGTGTATTGATCGCTCTGTCTATCTGTGTATTGATCGCTCTGTCTATCTGTGTATTGATCGCTCTGTCTATCTGTGTATTGATCGCTCTGTCTATCTGTGTATTGATCGCTCTGTCTATCTGTGTATTGATCGCTCTGTCTATCTGTGTATTGATCGCTCTGTCTATCTGTGTATTGATCGCTCTGTCTATCTGTGTATTGACGCTCTGTCTATCTGTGTATTGATCGCTCTGTCTATCTGTGTATTGATCGCTCTGTCTATCTGTGTATTGATCGCTCTGTCTATCTGTGTATGATCGCTCTGTCTATCTGTGTATTGATCGCTCTGTCTATCTGTGTATTGATCGCTCTGTCTATCTGTGTATTGATCGCTCTGTCTATCTGTGTATTGATCGCTCTGTCTATCTGTGTATTGATCGCTCTGTCTATCTGTGTGTTGATCGCTCTGTCTATCTGTGTATTGATCGCTCTGTCTATCTGTGTATTGATCGCTCTGTCTATCTGTGTATTGATCGCTCTGTCTATCTGTGTATTGATCGCTCTGTCTATCTGTGTATTGATCGCTCTGTCTATCTGTGTATTGATCGCTCTGTCTATCTGTGTATTGATCGCTCTGTCTATCTGTGTATTGATCGCTCTGTCTATCTGTGTATTGATCGCTCTGTCTATCTGTGTATTGATCGCTCTGTCTATCTTTGTATTGATCGCTCTGTCTATCTGTGTATTGATCGCTCTGTCTATCTGTGTATTGATCGCTCTGTCTATCTGTGTATTGATCGCTCTGTCTATCTGTGTATTGATCGCTCTGTCTATCTGTGTGTTGATCGCTCTGTCTATCTGTGTATTGATCGCTCTGTCTATCTGTGTATTGATCGCTCTGTCTATCAGTGTGTTGATCGCTCTGTCTATCTGTGTATTGATCGCTCTGTCTATCTGTGTATTGATCGCTCTGTCTATCTGTGTATTGATCGCTCTGTCTATCTCTGCAATTATCGCTCTGTCTATCAGTGTGTTGATCGCTCTGTCTATCTGTGTATTGATCGCTCTGTCTATCTTTGTATTGATCGCTCTGTCTATCTGTGTGTTGATCGCTCTGTCTATCTGTGTATTGATCGCTCTGTCTATCTGTGTATTGATCGCTCTGTCTATCTGTGTATTGATCGCTCTGTCTATCTGTGTGTTGATCGCTCTGTCTATCTGTGTATTGATCGCTCTGTCTATCTGTGTATTGATCGCTCTGTCTATCTGTGTGTTGATCGCTCTGTCTATCTGAGTATTGATCGCTCTGTCTATCTGAGTATTGATCGCTCTGTCTATCTGTGTATTGATCGCTCTGTCTATCTGTGTATTGATCGCTCTGTCTATCTGAGTATTGATCGCTCTGTCTATCTGTGTATTGATCGCTCTGTCTATCTGTGTGTTCATCGCTCTGTCTATCTGTGTATTGATCGCTCTGTCTATCTGTGTATTGATCGCTCTGTCTATCAGTGTGTTGATCGCTCTGTCTATCTGAGTATTGATCGCTCTGTCTATCTGAGTATTGATCGCTCTGTCTATCTGTGTATTGATCGCTCTGTCTATCTGTGTATTGATCGCTCTGTCTATCTGTGTATTGATCGCTCTGTCTATCTGTGTATTGATCGCTCTGTCTATCTGTGTATTGATCGCTCTCTATCTGTGCATTGAGGCTCTGTCTATCTGTTTATTGATCGCTCTGTCTATCTGTTTATTGATCGCTCTGTCTATCTGTGTATTGATCGCTCTGTCTATCTGTTTATTGATCGCTCTGTCTATCTGTGTATTGATCGCTCTGTCTATCTGTGTATTGATCGCTCTGTCTATCTGTTTATTGATCGCTCTGTCTATCTGTGTATTGATCGCTCTGTCTATCTGTGTATTGATCGCTCTGTCTATTTGTGTGTTGATCGCTCTGTCTATCGTGTATTGATCGCTTTTCTATCTGTGTATTGATCGCTCTGTCTATCTGTGTGTTGATCGCTCTGTCTGTCTGTGTATTGATCGCTCTGTATCTCTGTGTATTGATCGCTCTGTCTATCTGTGTATTGATCGCTCTGTCTATCTGTGTATTGATCGCTCTGTCTATCTGTGTATTGATCGCTCTGTATCTCTGTGTATTGATCGCTCTGTCTATCTGTGTATTGATCGCTCTGTCTCTCTGTGTATTGATCGCTCTGTCTATTTGTGTGTTGATCGCTCTGTCTATCTGTGCATTGATCGCTCTGTCTATCTATGTATTGATCGCTCTATCTATCTGTGTATTGTTCGCTTTTTCTATCTGTGTATTGATCGCTCTCTCTATCTGTGCATTGATCGCTCTGTCTATCTGTGCATTGATCGCTCTGTCTCTCTGTGTATTGATCGCTCTGTCTATTTGTGTGTTGATCGCTCTGTCTATCTGTGCATTGATCGCTCTGTCTATCTGTGTATTGATCGCGCTCTGTCTATCTGTGTATTGATCGCTCTGACTATCTGAGTATTGATCGCTCTGTCTATCTGTGTATTGATCGCTCTGTCTATCTGTGTGTTGATCGCTCTGTCTATCTGTGTATTGATCGCTCTGTCTATCTGTGTATTGATCGCTCTGTCTATCAGTGTGTTGATCGCTCTGTCTATCTGTGTATTGATCGCTCTGTCTATCTGTGTATTGATCGCTCTGTCTATCTGTGTATTGATCGCTCTGTCTATCTCTGCAATTATCGCTCTGTCTATCAGTGTGTTGATCGCTCTGTCTATCTGAGTATTGATCGCTCTGTCTATCTTTGTATTGATCGCTCTGTCTATCTGTGTGTTGATCGCTCTGTCTATCTGTGTATTGATCGCTCTGTCTATCTGTGTATTGATCGCTCTGTCTATCTGTGTATTGATCGCTCTGTCTATCTGTGTGTTGATCGCTCTGTCTATCTGTGTATTGATCGCTCTGTCTATCTGTGTATTGATCGCTCTGTCTATCAGTGTGTTGATCGCTCTGTCTATCTGTGTATTGATCGCTCTGTCTATCTGAGTATTGATCGCTCTGTCTATCTGTGTATTGATCGCTCTGTCTATCTGTGTATTGATCGCTCTGTCTATCTGTGTATTGATCGCTCTGTCTATCTGTGTATTGATCGCTCTGTATATCTGTGTGTTGATCGCTCTGTCTATCTGTGTATTGATCGCTCTGTCTATCTGTGTATTGATCGCTCTGTCTATCTGTGTGTTGATCGCTCTGTCTATCTGAGTATTGATCGCTCTGTCTATCTGTGTATTGATCGCTCTGTCTATCTGTGTATTGATCGCTCTGTCTATCTGTGTATTGATCGCTCTGTCTATCTGTGTATTGATCGCTCTGTCTATCTGTGTATTGATCGCTCTCTATCTGTGTATTGATCGCTCTGTCTATCTGTGTATTGATCGCTCTGTCTATCTGTGTATTGATCGCTCTGTCTATCTGTGTATTGATCGCTCTGTCTATCTGTGTATTGATCGCTCTGTCTATCTGTTTATTGATCGCTCTGTCTATCTGTGTATTGATCGCTCTGTCTATCTGTGTATTGATCGCTCTGTCTATCTGTTTATTGATCGCTCTGTCTATCTGTGTATTGATCGCTCTGTCTATCTGTGTATTGATCGCACTGTCTATTTGTGTGTTGATCGCTCTGTCTATTCGTGTATTGATCGCTTTTTCTATCTGTGTATTGATCGCTCTGTCTATCTGTGTGTTGATCGCTCTGTCTGTCTGTGTATTGATCGCTCTGTATCTCTGTGTATTGATCGCTCTGTCTATCTGTGTATTGATCGCTCTGTCTATCTGTGTATTGATCGCTCTGTCTATCTGTGTATTGATCGCTCTGTATCTCTGTGTATTGATCGCTCTGTCTATCTGTGTATTGATCGCTCTGTCTCTCTGTGTATTGATCGCTCTGTCTATTTGTGTGTTGATCGCTCTGTCTATCTGTGCATTGATCGCTCTGTCTATCTATGTATTGATCGCTCTATCTATCTGTGTATTGTTCGCTTTTTCTATCTGTGTATTGATCGCTCTCTCTATCTGTGCATTGATCGCTCTGTCTATCTGTGCATTGATCGCTCTGTCTCTCTGTGTATTGATCGCTCTGTCTATCTGTGTATTGATCGGCTCTGTCTATCTGTGTTTGATCGCTCCTGTCTATCTGTGTATTGATCGCTCTGTCTATCTGTGTATTGATCGCGCTCTGTCTATCTGTGTATTGATCGCTCTGCCTATCTGTTTATTGATCGCTCTATCTATCTGTGTATTGATCGCTCTGTCTATCTGTGTATTGATCGCTCTGTCTATCGATGTATTGATCGCTCTGTCTATCTGTGTATTGATCGCTCTGTCTATCTGTGTATTGGATCGCTCGGTCTATCTGTGTATTGATCGCTCTGTCTATCTGTGTACTGATCGCTCTGTCTATCTGTGTATTGATCGCTCTGTCTATCTGTGTATTGATCGCTCTGTCTATCTGTGTATTGATCGCTCTGTCTATCTGTGTATTGATCGCTCTGTCTATCTGTGTATTGATCGCTCTGTCTATCTGTGTATTGATCGCTCTGTCTATCTGTGTATTGATCGCTCTGTCTATCTGTGTATTGATCGCTCTGTCTATCTGTGTATTGATCGCTCTGTCTATCAGTGTATTGATCGCTCTGTCTATCTGTGTATTGATCGCTCTGTCTATCTGTGTATTGATCGCTCTGTCTATCTGTGTATTGATCGCTCTGTCTATCTGTGTATTGATCGCTCTGTCTATCTGTGTTTGATCGCTCTGTCTATCTGTGTATTGATCGCTCTGTCTATCTGTGTATTGATCGCTCTGTCTATCTGTGTATTGATCGCTCTGTCTATCTGTGTATTGATCGCTCTGTCTATCTGTGTATTGATCGCTCTGTCTATCTGTGTATTGATCGCTCTGTCTATCTGTGTGTTGATCGCTCTGTCTATCTGTGCATTGATCGCTCTGTCTATCTATGTATTGATCGCTCTATCTATCTGTGTATTGATCGCTTTTCTATCTGTGTATTGATCGCTCTGTCTATCTGTGCATTGATCGCTCTGTCTATCTGTGCATTGATCGCTCTGTCTCTCTGTGTATTGATTGCTCTGTCTGATTGTATGTTGCTCGCTCTGTCTATCTGTGTATTGATCGCGCTCTGTCTATCTGTGTATTGATCGCTCTGTCTATCTGTGTATTGATCGCTCTGTCTATCTGTGTATTGATCGCGCTCTGTCTATCTGTGTATTGATCGCTCTTCCTATCTGTTTATTGATCGCCCAGTCTATCTGTGTATTGATCGCTCTGTCTATCTGTGTATTGATCGCTCTGTCTATCTGTGTATTGATCGCTCTGTCTATCTGTTTATTGATCGCTCTGTCTATCTGTGTATTGATCGCTCTGTCTATCTGTGTATTGATCGCTCTGTCTATCTGTGTATTGATCGCTCTCTATCTGTGCATTGATCGCTCTGTCTATCTGTGTATTGATCGCTCTGTCTATCTGTGTATTGATCGCTCTGTCTATCTGTGTATTGATCGCTCTGTCTATCTGTGTATTGATCGCTCTGTCTATCTGTGTATTGATCGCTCTGTCTATCTGTTTATTGATCGCTCTGTCTATCTGTGTATTGATCGCTCTGTCTATCTGTGTATTGATCGCACTGTCTATTTGTGTGTTGATCGCTCTGTCTATCGTGTATTGATCGCTTTTTCTATCTGTGTATTGATCGCTCTGTCTATCTGTGTGTTGATCGCTCTGTCTGTCTGTGTATTGATCGCTCTGTATCTCTGTGTATTGATCGCTCTGTCTATCTGTGTATTGATCGCTCTGTCTATCTGTGTATTGATCGCTCTGTATCTCTGTGTATTGATCGCTCTGTCTATCTGTGTATTGATCGCTCTGTCTCTCTGTGTATTGATCGCTCTGTCTATTTGTGTGTTGATCGCTCTGTCTATCTGTGCATTGATCGCTCTGTCTATCTATGTATTGATCGCTCTATCTATCTGTGTATTGTTCGCTTTTTCTATCTGTGTATCGATCGCTCTGCCTATCTGTGTATTCATCGCTCTGTCTATCTGTGTATTGATCGCTCTGACTATCGGGAATTGATCGCTCTGTCAATTTGCGTATTGATCGCTCTGTCTATCTGGGAATTGATCGCTCTGTCAATTTGCGTATTGATCGCTCTGTCTATCTGTGTATTGATCGCTCTGTCTATCTGGGAATTGATCGCTCTGTCAATTTGCGTATTGATCGCTCTGTCTATCTGTGTATTGATCGCTCTGTCTATCTGGGAATTGATCGCTCTGTCAATTTGCGTATTGATCGCTCTGTCTATCTGTGTATTGATCGCTCTGTCTATCTGTGTATTGATCGCTCTGTCTATCTGTGTAATGATCGCTCTGTCTATCTGTGTATTGATCGCTCTGTATATCTGTGTATTGATCGCTCTGTCTATCTGTGTATTGATCGCTCAGTCTATCTGAGTATTGATCGCTCTGTCTATCTGTGTATTGATCGCTCTGTCTATCTGTGTATTGATCGCTCTGTCTATCTGTGTATTGATCGCTCTGCCTATCTGTGTATTGATCGCTCTGTCTATCTGTGTATTGATCGCTCTGTCTATCTGTGAATTGATCGCTCTGTCTATCTGTGTATTGATCGCTCTGTCTATCTGTGTATTGTCGCTCTGTGCTAACTGTGTATTGATCGCTCTGTCTATCTGTGTATTGATCGCTCTGTCTATCTGTGTATTGATCGCTCTGTCTATCTGTGTATTGATCGCTCTGTCTATCTGTGTATTGATCGCTCTGTCTATCTGTGTATTGATCGCTCTGTCTATCTGTGTATTGATCGCTTGTCTATCTGTGTATTGATCGCTCTGTCTATCTGTGTATTGATCGCTCTGTCTATCTGTGTATTGATCGCTCTGTCTATCTGTGTATTGATCGCTCTGTCTATCTGTGTATTGATCGCTCTGTCTATCTGTGTATTGATCGCTCTGTCTATCTGTGTATTGATCGCTCTGTCTATCTGTGTATTGATCGCTCTGTCTATCTGTGTATTGATCGCTCTGTCTATCTGTGTATTGATCGCTCTGTCTATCTGTGTATTGATCGCTCTGTCTATCTGTGTATTGATCGCTCTGTCTATCTGTGTATTGATCGCTCTGTCTATCTGTGTATTGATCGCTCTGTCTATCTGTGTATTGATCGCTCTGTCTATCTGTGTATTGATCGCTCTGTCTATCTGTGTATTGATCGCTCTGTCTATCTGTGTATTGATCGCTCTGTCTATCTCTGCAATGATCGCTCTGTCTATCTGTGTATTGATCGCTCTGTCTATCTGTGTGTTGATCGCTCTGTCTATCTGTGTATTGATCGCTCTGTCTATCTGTGTGTTGATCGCTCTGTCTATCTGTGTATTGATCGCTCTGTCTATCTGTGTATTGATCGCTCTGTCTATCTGTGTATTGATCGCTCTGTCTATCTGTGTGTTGATCGCTCTGTCTATCTGTGTATTGATCGCTCTGTCTATCTGTGTATTGATCGCTCTGTCTATCAGTGTGTTGATCGCTCTGTCTATCTGTGTATTGATCGCTCTGTCTATCTGTGTATTGATCGCTCTGTCTATCTGTGTATTGATCGCTCTGTCTATCTGTGTATTGATCGCTCTGTCTATCTGTGTATTGATCGCTCTGTCTATCTGTGTATTGATCGCTCTGTCTATCTGTGTGTTGATCGCTCTGTCTATCTGTGTATTGATCGCTCTGTCTATCTGTGTATTGATCGCTCTGTCTATCAGTGTGTTGATCGCTCTGTCTATCTGTGTATTGATCGCTCTGTCTATCTGTGTATTGATCGCTCTGTCTATCTGTGTATTGATCGCTCTGTCTATCTGTGTATTGATCGCTCTGTCTATCTGTGTATTGATCGCTCTGTCTATCTGTGTATTGATCGCTCTGTCTATCTGTGTATTGATCGCTCTCTATCTGTGCATTGATCGCTCTGTCTATCTGTTTATTGATCGCTCTGTCTATCTGTTTATTGATCGCTCTGTCTATCTGTGTATTGATCGCTCTGTCTATCTGTTTATTGATCGCTCTGTCTATCTGTGTATTGATCGCTCTGTCTATCTGTGTATTGATCGCTCTGTCTATCTGTTTATTGATCGCTCTGTCTATCTGTGTATTGATCGCTCTGTCTATCTGTGTATTGATCGCTCTGTCTATTTGTGTGTTGATCGCTCTGTCTATTCGTGTATTGATCGCTTTTCTATCTGTGTATTGATCGCTCTGTCTATCTGTGTGTTGATCGCTCTGTCTATCTGTGTATTGATCGCTCTGTATCTCTGTGTATTGATCGCTCTGTCTATCTGTGTATTGATCGCTCTGTCTATCTGTGTATTGATCGCTCTGTCTATCTGTGTATTGATCGCTCTGTATCTCTGTGTATTGATCGCTCTGTCTATCTGTGTATTGATCGCTCTGTCTCTCTGTGTATTGATCGCTCTGTCTATTTGTGTGTTGATCGCTCTGTCTATCTGTGCATTGATCGCTCTGTCTATCTATGTATTGATCGCTCTATCTATCTGTGTATTGTTCGCTTTTTCTATCTGTGTATTGATCGCTCTCTCTATCTGTGCATTGATCGCTCTGTCTATCTGTGCATTGATCGCTCTGTCTCTCTGTGTATTGATCGCTCTGTCTATTTGTGTGTTGATCGCTCTGTCTATCTGTGCATTGATCGCTCTGTCTATCTGTGTATTGATCGCGCTCTGTCTATCTGTGTATTGATCGCTCTGACTATCTGAGTATTGATCGCTCTGTCTATCTGTGTATGATCGCTGTGTCTATCTGCTGTGTTCATCGCTCTGTCTATCTGTGTATTGATCGCTCTGTCTATCCTGTGTATTGATCGCTCTGTCTATCTGTGTTGATCGCTCTGTCTATCTGAGTATTGATCGCTCTGTCCTATCTGTGTATTGATCGCTCTGTCTATCTGTGTATTGATCGCTAAGTCTATCTGTGTCTTGATCGCTCTGTCTATCTGTGTATTGATCGCTCTGTCTATCTGTGTATTGATCGCTCTCTCTATCTGTGTGTTGATCGCTCTGTCTATCTGTGTATTGATCGCTCTGTCTATCTGTGTATTGATCGCTCTGTCTGTCTGTGTATTGGTCGCTCTGTCTATCTGTTTATTGATCGCTCTGTCTATCTGTGTATTGATCGCTCTGTCTATCTGTGTATTGATCGCTCTGTCTATCTCTGCAATTATCGCTCTGTCTATCTGTGTGTTGATCGCTCTGTCTATCTGAGTATTGATCGCTCTGTCTATCTTGTATTGATCGCTCTGTCTATCTGTGTGTTGATCGCTCTGTCTATCTGTGTATTGATCGCTCTGTCTATCTGTGTATTGATCGCTCTGTCTATCTGTGTATTGATCGCTCTGTCTATCTGTGTGTTGATCGCTCTGTCTATCTGTGTATTGATCGCTCTGTCTATCTGTGTATTGATCGCTCTGTCTATCTGTGTGTTGATCGCTCTGTCTATCTGTGTATTGATCGCTCTGTCTATCTGTGTATTGATCGCTCTGTCTATCTGTGTATTGATCGCTCTGTCTATCTGTGTATTGATCGCTCTGTCTATCTGTGTATTGATCGCTCTGTCTATCTGTGTATTGATCGCTCTGTCTATCTGTGTGTTGATCGCTCTGTCTATCTGTGTATTGATCGCTCTGTCTATCTGTGTATTGATCGCTCTGTCTATCTGTGTGTTGATCGCTCTGTCTATCTGAGTATTGATCGCTCTGTCTATCTGTGTATTGATCGCTCTGTCTATCTGTGTATTGATCGCTCTGTCTATCTGTGTATTGATCGCTCTGTCTCTCTGTGTATTGATCGCTCTGTCTATCTGTGTATTGATCGCTCTCTATCTGTGTATTGATCGCTCTGTCTATCTGTTTATTGAGGCTCTGTCTATCTGTTTATTGATCGCTCTGTCTATCTGTGTATTGATCGCTCTGTCTATCTGTGTATTGATCGCTCTGTCTATCTGTTTATTGATCGCTCTGTCTATCTGTGTATTGATCGCTCTGTCTATCTGTGTATTGATCGCTCTGTCTATCTGTTATTGATCGCTCTGTCTATCTGTGTATTGATCGCTCTGTCTATCTGTGTATTGATCGCTCTGTCTATTTGTCTATCTGTGTATTGATCGCTCTGTCTATCTGTGTATTGATCGCTCTGTCTATCTGTGTAGTTGATCGCGTCTGTCTAGTCTGTGTCTTGATCGCTCTGTCTATCTGTGTATTGATCGCTCTGTCTATCTGTGTATTGATCGCTCTGTCTATCTGTGTATTGATCGCTCTGTCTATCTGTGTATTGATCGCTCTGTCTATCTGTGTATTGATCGCTCTGTCTATCTGTGTATTGATCGCTCTGTCTATCTGTGTGTTGATCGCTCTGTCTATCTGTGCATTGATCGCTCTGTCTATCTCTGTATTGATCGCTCTGTCTATCTGTGTATTGATCGCTTTTCTATCTGTGTATGATCGCTCTCTCTATCTGTGATTGATCGCTCTGTCTATCTGTGTATTGATCGCTCTGTCTATCTGTGTATTGATCGCTCTGTCTATCTGTGTATTGATCGCTCTGTCTATCTGTGTATTGATCGCTCTGTCCTATCTGTGTATGATCGCTCTGTCTATCTGTGTATTGATCGCTCTGTCCTATCTGTGTATTGATCGCTCTGTCTATCTGTGTTTGATCGCTCTGTCTAACTGTTTGATCGCTCTGTCTATCTGTTATGATCGCTCTGTCTATCTGTGTATTGATCGCTCTGTCTATCAGTGTATTGATCGCTCTGTCTATCTGTGTATTGATCGCTCTGTCTATCTGTGTATTGATCGGCTCTGTCTATCTGTGTGTTGATCGCTCTGTGTCTATCTGTGTGTTGATCGCTCTGTCTATCTGTGTATTGATCCGCTCTGCCTACCTGAGTAGTATCTGTGTATTGATCCTCCTGCTCGTGTTGACCCCCTATCTGATTATTGATCCCTACTTGTCTATCTGTGTATTGATCGCTCTGTCTATCTGGTCATTGATCCCTGCTTCTGTTTCTATCTGTGTATTGATCGCTCTGTCTATCTGTGTATTGATCGCTGAGTCTATCTGTGTATTGATCGCTCTGCTATCTCTGCTGTATTGATCGCTCCGGTCTATCTGCTGCTATGATCGCTCTGTCTATCTGTGTATTGATCGCTCTGTCTATCTGAGATATTGATCGCTCTGTCTATCTGTGTATTGATCGCTCTGTCTTCTGTGTATTGATCGCTCTGTCTATCTGTGTGTTAGAGCGCTCTGTCTATCTGTGTATTGATCGCTCTGTCTATCTGTGTATTGATCGCTCTGTCTATCTGTGTATTGATCGCTCTGTCTATCTGTGTATTGATCGCTCTGTCTATCTGTGTATTGATCGCTCTGTCTATCTGTGTATTGATCGCTCTGTCTATCTGTTTATTGATCGCTCTGTCTATCTGTGTATTGATCGCTCTGTCTATCTGTGTATTGATCGCTCTGTCTATTTGTGTGTTGATCGCTCTGTCTATTGTGTATTGATCGCTTTTTCTATCTGTGTATTGATCGCTCTGTCTATCTGTGTGTTGATCGCTCTGTCTGTCTGTGTATTGATCGCTCTGTATCTCTGTGTATTGATCGCTCTGTCTATCTGTGTATTGATCGCTCTGTCTATCTGTGTATTGATCGCTCTGTCTATCTGTGTATTGATCGCTCTGTATCTCTGTGTATTGATCGCTCTGTCTATCTGTGTATTGATCGCTCTGTCTATCTGTGTATTGATCGCTCTGTCTATTTGTGTGTTGATCGCTCTGTCTATCTGTGCATTGATCGCTCTGTCTATCTATGTATTGATCGCTCTATCTATCTGTGTATTGTTCGCTTTTTCTATCTGTGTATTGATCGCTCTCTCTATCTGTGCATTGATCGCTCTGTCTATCTGTGCATTGATCGCTCTGTCTCTCTGTGTATTGATCGCTCTGTCTATTTGTGTGTTGATCGCTCTGTCTATCTGTGCATTGATCGCTCTGTCTATCTGTGTATTGATCGCGCTCTGTCTATCTGTGTATTGATCGCTCTGTCTATCTGTGTATTGATCGCTCTGTCTATCTGAGTATTGATCGCGCTCTGTCTATTTGTGTATTGATCGCTCTGTCTACTCTGTGTATTGATCGCTCTGTCTATCTGTGTATTGATCGCTCTGTCTATCTGTGTATTGATCGCTCTGTCTATCTGTGTATTGATCGCTCTGTCTATCTGTGTATTGATCGCTCTGTCTATCTGTGTATTGATCGCTCTGTCTATCTGTGTATTGATCGCTCTGTCTATCTGTGTATTGATCGCTCTGTCTATCTTTGTATTGATCGCTCTGTCTATCTGTGTATTGATCGCTCTGTCTATCTGTGTATTGATCGCTCTGTCTATCTGTATTGATCGCTCTGTCTATCTGTGTATTGATCGCTCTGTCTATCTGTGTATTGATCGCTCTGTCTATCTGTGTATTGATCGCTCTGTCTATCTGTGTATTGATCATTCTGTCTATCTGTGTGTTGATCGCTCTGTCTATCTGAGTATTGATCGCTCTGTCTATCTGTGTGTTGATCGCTCTGTCTATCTGTGTGTTGATCGCTCTGTCTATCTGTGTATTGATCGCTCTGTCTATCTGAGTATTGATCGCTCTGTCTATCTGTGTATTGATCGCTCTGTCTATCTGTGTGTTGATCGCTCTCTCTATCTGTGTATTGATCGCTCTGTCTATCTGTGTATTGATCGCTCTGTCTATCTGTGCATTGATCGCTCTGTCTATCTGTGTATTGATCGCTCTGTCTATCTGTGTATTGATCGCTCTGTCTATCTGTGTATTGATCGCTGTGTCTATCTGTGTATTGATCGCTCTGTCTATCTCTGCAATGATCGCTCTGTCTATCTCTGCAATGATCGCTCTGTCTATCTGTGTATTGATCGCTCTGTCTATCTGTGTATTGATCGCTCTGTCTATCTTTGTATTGATCGCTCTGTCTATCTGTGTTGATCGCTCTGTCTATCTGTGTATTGATTGCTCTGTCTATCTGAGTATTGATCGCTCTGTCTATCTGTGTATTGATCGCTCTGTCTATCTGTGTGTTCATCGCTCTGTCTATCTGTGTATTGATCGCTCTGTCTATCTGTGTATTGATCGCTCTGTCTATCAGTGTGTTGATCGCTCTGTCTATCTGTGTATTGATCGCTCTGTCTATCTGAGTATTGATCGCTCTGTCTATCTGTGTATTGATCGCTCTGTCTATCTGTGTATTGATCGCTCTGTCTATCTGAGTATTGATCGCTCTGTCTATCTGTGTATTGATCGCTCTGTATATCTGTGTGTTGATCGCTCTGTCTATCTGTGTATTGATCGCTCTGTCTATCTGTGTATTGATCGCTCTGTCTATCAGTGTGTTGATCGCTCTGTCTATCTGTGTATTGATCGCTCTGTCTATCTGAGTATTGATCGCTCTGTCTATCTGTGTATTGATCGCTCTGTCTATCTGTGTATTGATCGCTCTGTCTATCTGTGTATTGATCGCTCTGCCTATCTGTGCATTGAGGCTCTGCCTATCTGTTTATTGAGGCTCTGCCTATCTGTGTCTATCTGTTTATTGATCGCTCTGTCTATCTGTGTATTGATCGCTCTGTCTATCTGTGTATTGATCGCTCTGTCTATCTGTTTATTGATCGCTCTGTCTATCTGTGTATTGATCGCTCTGTCTATCTGTGTATTGATCGCTCTGTCTATCTGTTTATTGATCGCTCTGTCTATCTGTGTATTGATCGCTCTGTCTATCTGTGTATTGATCGCACTGTCTATTTGTGTGTTGATCGCTCTGTCTATTCGTGTATTGATCGCTTTTTCTATCTGTGTATTGATCGCTCTGTCTATCTGTGTGTTGATCGCTCTGTCTGTCTGTGTATTGATCGCTCTGCATCTCTGTGTATTGATCGCTCTCTCTATCTGTGTATTGATCGCTCTGTCTATCTGTGTATTGATCGCTCTGTATCTCTGTGTATTGATCGCTCTGTCTATCTGTGTATTGATCGCTCTCTCTCTCTGTGTATTGATCGCTCTGTCTATTTGTGTGTTGATCGCTCTGTCTATCTGTGCATTGATCGCTCTGTCTATCTATGTATTGATCACTCTATCTATCTGTGTATTGTTCGCTTTTTCTATCTGTGTATTGATCGCTCTCTCTATCTGTGCATTGATCGCTCTGTCTATTTGTGCATTGATCGCTCTGTCTCTCTGTGTATTGATCGCTCTGTCTATTTGTGTGTTGATCGCTCTGTCTATCTGTGCATTGATCGCTCTGTCTATCTGTGTATTGATCGCGCTCTGTCTATCTGTGTAATGATCGCTCTGTCTATCTGTGTATTGATCGCTCTGTCTATCTGAGTATTGATCGCGCTCTGTCTATCTGTGTATTGATCGCTCTGCCTATCTGTTTATTGATCGCTCGGTCTATCTGTGTATTGATCGCACTGTCTATCTTTTTATTGATCGCTCTGTCTATCTGTGTATTGATCGCTCTGTCTATCTGTGTATTGATCGATCTGTCTATCTGTGTATTGATCGCTCTGCCTATCTGTGTATTGATCGCTCTGTCTATCTGTGTATTGATCGCTCTGTCTATCTGTGCATTGACGTTCTGCCTATCTGTGTATTGATCGCTCTGTCTATCTGTGTATTGATCGCTCTGTCTATCTGTTTATTGATCGCTCTGTCTATCTGTGTATTGATCGCTCTGTCTATCTGTGCATTGATCGCTCTGTCTATCTGTGTATTGATCGCTCTGTCTATCTGTGTATTGATCGCTCTGTCTATCTGTGTATTGATCGCTCTGTCTATCTGTGCATTGATCGCTCTGTCTAACTGTGTATTGATCGCTCTGTCTATCTGTGTATTGATCGCTCTGTCTATCTGTGTATTGATCGCTCTGTCTATCTGTGTATTGATCGCTCTGTCTATCTGTGTATTGATCGCTCTGTCTATCTGTGTATTGATCGCTCTGTCTATCTGTGTATTGATCGCTCTGTCTATCTCTGTCTAACTGTGTATTGATCGCTGTCTATCTGTGTATGATCGCTCTGTCTATCTCGTGAATTGATCGCTCTGTCTATCTCTGCAATGATCGCTCTGTCTATCTCTGCAATGATCGCTCTGTCGATCAATGTGTTGATCGCTCTGTCTATCTGTGCTTGATCGCTCTGTCTATCTATGTATTGATCGCTCTGTCTATCTGTGTATTGATCGCCTTGTCTATCAGTGTATCGATCTCTCGATCTATCTGTGTATTGATCGCTCAGTCTATCTGTGTCTTGATCGCTCTGTCTATCTGTGTATTGATCGCTCTGTCTATCTGTGTATTGATCGCTCTGCCTATCTGTGTATTGATCGCTCTGCCTATCTGTGTATTGATCGCTCTGTCTATCTGTGCATTGACGCTCTGCCTATCTGTGTATTGATCGCTCTGTCTATCTGTGTGTTGATCGCTCTGTCTATCTGTTTATTGATCGCTCTGTCTATCTGTGTATTCATCGCTCTTTCTATCTGTTTATTGATCGCTCTGTCTATCTGTGCAATGATCGCTCTGTCTATCAGTGTGTTGATCGCTCTGTCTATCTGAGTATTGATCGCTCTGTCTATCTTTGTATTGATCGCTCTGTCTATCTGTGCGTTGATCGCTCTGTCTATCTGTGTATTGATCGCTCTGTCTATCTGAGTATTGATCGCTCTGTCTATCTGTGTATTGATCGCTCTGTCTATCTGTGTATTGATCACTCTGTGTATCTGTGTATTGATCGCACTGTCTATTTGTGTGTTGATCGCTCTGTCTATTCGTGTATTGATCGCTTTTTCTATCTGTGTATTGATCGCTCTGTCTATCTGTGTGTTGATCGCTCTGTCTGTCTGTGTATTGATCGCTCTGTATCTCTGTGTATTGATCGCTCTGTCTATCTGTATATTGATCGCTCTGTCTATCTGTGTATTGATCGCTCTGTATCTCTGTGTATTGATCGCTCTGTCTATCTGTGTATTGATCGCTCTGTCTATCTGTGTATTGATCGCTCTGTCTCTCTGTGTATTGATCGCTCTGTCTATTTGTGTTTTGATCGCTCTGTCTATCTGTGCATTGATCGCTCTGTCTATCTATGTATTGATCACTCTATCTATCTGTGTATTGTTCGCTTTTTCTATCTGTGTATTGATCGCTCTCTCTATCTGTGCATTGATCGCTCTCTCTATCTGTGCATTGATCGCTCTGTCTATCTGTGTATTGATCGCTCTGTCTATTTGTGTGTTGATCGCTCTGTCTATCTGTGCATTGATCACTCTATCTATCTGTGTATTGTTCGCTTTTTCTATCTGTGTATTGATCGCTCTGTCTATCTGTGCATTGATCGCTCTCTCTATCTGTGTATTGATCGCGCTCTGTCTATCTGTGTATTGAACGCTCTGTCTATCTGTGTATTGATCGCTCTGTCTGTCTGAGTATTGATCGCGCTCTGTCTATCTGTGTATTGATCGCTCTGCCTATCTGTTTATTGATCGCTCTGTCTATCTGTGTATTGATCGCTCGTCTATCTGTGTAATGATCGCTCTGTCTATCTGTGTATTGATCGCTCTGTCTATCTGTGTATTGATCGCTCTGTCTATCTGTGTATTGATCACTCTTTCCATCTGTGCAATGATCGCTCTGTCAATCTGTGTATTGATCGCACTGTCTGTCCATCGATCAATCGCTCTGTCTATCTGTGTATTGATCGCTGTGTCTATCTGAGTATCGATCGAACAGACTGTCCATCGATCGATCGGTCTGTCCATCGATCAATCGGTCTGCCTATTTGTGTATTGATCGCTCTGTCTATCTGTGTATCGATCGCTCTGTCTATCTATGTATTGATCGCTCTGTCTATCTGTGTATCGATCGCTCTGTCTATCTGTGTATTGATCGCTCTGTCTATCTGTGTATTGATCGCTCTGTCTATCTGTGTGTTCATCGCTCTGTCTATCTGTGTATTGATCGCTCTGTCTATCAGTGTGTTGATCGCTCTGTCTATCTGACTATTGATCGCTCTGTCTATCTGAGTATTGATCGCTCTGTCTATCTGTGTATTGCTCGCTCTGTCTATCTATGTATTGATCGCTCTGTCTATCTGTTTATTGATCGCTCTGTCTATCTGTGTATTGATCGCTCTGTCTATCTGTGTATTGATCGCTCTGTCTATCTGTTTATTGATCGCTCTGTCTATCTGTGTATTGATCGCTCTGTCTATCTGTGTATTGATCGCACTGTCTATTTGTGTGTTGATCGCTCTGTCTGTCTGTGTATTGATCGCTCTGTATCTCTGTGTATTGAGCGCTCTGTCTATCTGTGTATTGATCGCTCTGTCTATCTGTGTGTTGATCGCTCTGTCTGTCTGTGTATTGATCGCTCTGTATCTCTGTGTATTGATCGCTCTGTATCTCTGTGTATTGATCGCTCTGTCTATCTGTGTATTGATCGCTCTGTATCTCTGTGTATTGAGCGCTCTGTCTATTTGTGTGTTGATCGCTCTGTCTATCTGTGCATTGATCGCTCTGTCTATCTATGTATTGATCACTCTATCTATCTGTGTATTGTTCGCTTTTTCTATCTATGTATTGATCGCTCTCTCTATCTGTGCATTGATCGCTCTGTCTATCTGTGCATTGATCGCTCTGTCTCTCTGTGTATTGATCGCTCTGTCTATTTGTGTGTTGCTCGCTCTGTCTATCTGTGCATTGATCGCTCTGTCTATCTGTGTATTGATCGCGCTCTGTCTATCTGTGTATTGATCGCTCTGTCTATCTGTGTATTGATCGCACTGTCTATCTGAGTATTGATCGCGCTCTGTCTATCTGTGTATTGATCGCTCTGCCTATCTGTTTATTGATCGCACTGTCTATCTGTGTATTGATCGCTCTGTCTCTCTGTGTATTGATCGCTCTGTCTATTTGTGTGTTGATCGCTCTGTCTATCTGTGCATTGATCGCTCTGTCTATCTATGTATTGATCACTCTATCTATCTGTGTATTGTTCGCTTTTTCTATCTGTGTATTGATCGCTCTGTCTATCTGTGCATTGATCGCTCTGTCTATCTGTGTATTGATCGCGCTCTGTCTATCTGTGTATTGATCGCTCTGTCTATCTGTGTATTGATCGCTCTGTCTGTCTGAGTATTGATCGCGCTCTGTCTATCTGTGTATTGATCGCTCTGCCTATCTGTTTATTGATCGCTCTGTCTATCTGTGTATTGATCGCTCTGTCTATCTGTGTATTGATCGCTCTGTCTATCTGTGTATTGATCGCTCTGTCTATCTGTGTATTGATCGCTCTGTCTATCTGTGTATTGATCACTCTTTCCATCTGTGCAATGATCGCTCTGTCAATCTGTGTATTGATCGCACTGTCTGTCCATCGATCAATCGCTCTGTCTATCTGAGTATTGATCGCTGTGTCTATCTGAGTATCGATCGAACAGACTGTCCATCGATCGATCGGTCTGTCCATCGATCAATCGGTCTGCCTATTTGTGTATTGATCGCTCTGTCTATCTTTGTATCGATCGCTCTGTCTATCTATGTATTGATCGCTCTGTCTATCTGTGTATCGATCGCTCTGTCTATCTGTGTATTGATCGCTCTGTCTATCTGTGTATTGATCGCTCTGTCCATCTGTGTATTGATCACTCCGTCTATCAGTGTATTGATCGCTCTGTCTATCTGTGTATTGATCGCTCTGTCTATCTGTGTATTGATCGCTCTCTCTATCTGTGTATTGATCGCTCTGTCTATCTGTGTATTGATCGCTCTGTCTATCTGTGTATTGATCGCTCTGTCTATATGTGTATTGATCGCTCTTTCTATCTGTGTGTTGATCGCTCTGTCTATCTGTGTGTTGATCGCTCTGTCTATCTGTGTGTTGATCGCTCTGTCCATCTGTGCAATGATCGTTCTGTCTATCAGTGTATTGATCGCTCCGTCTATCTGTGTATTGATCGCTCTATCTATCTGTGCATTGATCGCTCTGTCTATCTTTGTGTTGATCGCTCTGTCAATCTGTGTATTGATCGCTCTGTCTATCTGTGTATTGATCGCTCTGTCTATCTGTGTATTGATCGCTCTGTCTATCTCTGCAATGATAGCTCTGTCTATCTGTGTATTGATCGCTCTTTCTATCTGTGCAATGATCACTCTTTCTATCTGTGTGTTGATCGCTTTGTCCATCTGTGTATTGATCACTCTGTCTATCTGTGTATTGATCGCTCTGTCTATCTGTTTATTGATCGCTCTGTCTATCTGTTTATTGATCGCTCTGTCTATCTGTGTATTGATCACTCTGTCTATCTGTGTATTGATCGCTCTGTCTATCTGTGTATTGATCGCTCTGTCTATCTGTGTATTGATCACTCTTTCTATCTGTGCAATGATCACACTTTCTATCTGTGTGTTGATCGCTCTGTCTATCTATGTATTGATCGCTCTGTCTATCTGTGTATTGATCGCTCTGTCTATCTGTGTATTGATCGCTCTGTCTATCTGTTTATTGATCGCTCTGTCTATCTGTGTATTGATCGTTCTGTCTATCTGTGTATTGATCGCTCTGTCTATCTGTGTATTCATCGCTCTTTCTAACTGTGCAATGATCACTCTTTCTATCTGTGTGTTGATCGCTCTGTCTATCTTTATATTGATCGCTCTGTCTATCTGTGTATTGATCGCTCTGTCTATCTGTGTATTGATCGCTCTGTCTAGCTGTATATTGATCGCTCTGTCTATCTGTGTATTGATCGCTCTGTCTATCTGTGTATTGATCGCTCTGTCTATCTGTGTACTGATCGCGCTCTGTCTATCTGTGTATTGATCGCTCTGTCTATCTGTGTATTGATCGCTCTGTCTATCTGTGTATTGATCGCTCTGTCTATCTGTGTATTGATCGCGCTCTGTCTATCTGTGTATTGATCGCTCTGCCTATCTGTTTATTGATCGCTCTGTCAATCTGTGTATTGATCGCTCTGTCTATCTGTGTATTGATCACTCTGTCTATCTGTGTATTGATCGCTCTGTCTATCTGTGTATTGATCGCTCTGTCTGTCTGTGTTTTGATCGCTCTGTCTATCTGTGTATTGATCGCTCTGTCTATCTGTGTGTTGATCGCTCTGTCTATCTGTGCATTGATCGCTCTGTCTATCTATGTATTGATCGGTCTATCTATCTGTGTATTGTTCGCTTTTTCTATCTTTGTATTGATCGCTCTGTCTATCTGTGCAATGATCGTTCTGTCTATCTGTGCATTGATCGCTCTGTCTATCTGTGTATTGATCGCTCTGTCTATCTGTGCAATGATCGTTCTGTCTAACTGTGCATTGATCGCTCTGTCTATCTGTGTATTGATCGCTCTGTCTCTCTGTGTATTGATCGCTCTGTCTATTTGTGTGTTGATCGCTCTGTCTATCTTTGCATTGATCGCTCTGTCTATCTGTGTATTGATCGCTCTGTCTATCTGTGTGTTGATCGCTCTGTCTATCTGTGTATTGATCGCTCTGTCTATCTGTGTGTTGATCGCTCTGTCTATATGTGTATTGATCGCTCTTTCTATCTGTGTGTTGATCGCTCTGTCTATCTGTGTGTTGATCGCTCTGTCTATCTGTGTGTTGATCGCTCTGTCCATCTGTGCAATGATCGTTCTGTCTATCAGTGTATTGATCGCTCCATCTATCTGTGTATTGATCGCTCTATCTATCTGTGCATTGATCGCTCTGTCTATCTTTGTGTTGATCGCTCTGTCTATCTGTGTATTGATCGCTCTGTCTATCTGTGTGTTGATCGCTCTGTCTATCTGTGTATTGATCGCTCTGTCTATCTGTGTATTGATCGCTCGATCTATCTGTTTATTGATCGCTCTGTCTATCTGTTTATTGATCGCTCTGTCTATCTGTGTATTAATCGCTCTGTCTATCTGTGTATTGATCGCTCTTTCTATCTTTGTATTGATCGCTCTGTCTATCTGTGTGTTGATCACTCTTTCTATCTGTGCAATGATCACACTTTCTATCTGTGTGTTGATCGCTCTGTCTATCTATGTATTGATCGCTCTGTCTATCTGTGTATTGATCGCTCTGTCTATCTGTGTATTGATCGCTCTGTCTATCTGTTTATTGATCGTTCTGTCTATCTGTGTATTGATCGCTCTGTCTATCTGTGTATTCATCGCTCTTTCTAACTGCGCAATGATCACTCTTTCTATCTGTGTGTTGATCGCTCTGTCTATCTTTATATTGATCGCTCTGTCTATCTGTGTATTGATCGCTCTGTCTATCTGTGTATTGATCGCTCTGTCTAGCTGTATATTGATCGCTCTGTCTATCTGTGTGTTGATCGCTCTGTCTATCTGTGTATTGATCGCTCTGTCTCTCTGTGTATTGATCGCTCTGTCTATTTGTGTGTTGATCGCTCTGTCTATCTTTGCATTGATCGCTCTGTCTATCTGTGTATTGATCGCTCTGTCTATCTGTGTGTTGATCGCTCTGTCTATCTGTGTATTGATCGCTCTGTCTATCTGTGTGTTGATCGCTCTGTCTATATGTGTATTGATCGCTCTTTCTATCTGTGTGTTGATCGCTCTGTCTATTTGTGTGTTGATCGCTCTGTCTATCTGTGTGTTGATCGCTCTGTCCATCTGTGCAATGATCGTTCTGTCTATCAGTGTATTGATCGCTCCATCTATCTGTGTATTGATCGCTCTATCTATCTGTGCATTGATCGCTCTGTCTATCTTTGTGTTGATCGCTCTGTCTATCTGTGTATTGATCGCTCTGTCTATCTGTGTGTTGATCGCTCTGTCTATCTGTGTATTGATCGCTCTGTCTATCTGTGTATTGATCGCTCGATCTATCTGTTTATTGATCGCTCTGTCTATCTGTTTATTGATCGCTCTGTCTATCTGTGTATTAATCGCTCTGTCTATCTGTGTATTGATCGCTCTTTCTATCTGTGTATTGATCGCTCTGTCTATCTGTGTATTGATCACTCTTTCTATCTGTGCAATGATCACACTTTCTATCTGTGTGTTGATCGCTCTGTCTATCTATGTATTGATCGCTCTGTCTATCTGTGTATTGATCGCTCTGTCTATCTGTGTATTGATCGCTCTGTCTATCTGTTTATTGATCGCTCTGTCTATCTGTGTATTGATCTGTCTATCTGTTCGCTCTGTCTATCTGTGTATTCATCGCTCTTTCTAACTGCGCAATGATCACTCTTTCTATCTGTGTGTTGATCGCTCTGTCTATCTTTATATTGATCGCTCTGTCTATCTGTGTATTGATCGCTCTGTCTATCTGTGTATTGATCGCTCTGTCTAGCTGTATATTGATCGCTCTGTCTATCTGTGTGTTGATCGCTCTGTCTATCTGTGTATTGATCGCTCTGTCTATCTGTGTATTGATCGCTCTGTCTATCTGTGTACTGATCGCGCTCTGTCTATCTGTGTATTGATCGCTCTGTCTATCTGTGTATTGATCGCTCTGTCTATCTGTATATTGATCGCGCTCTGTCTATCTGTGTATTGATCGCTCTGTCTATCTGTGTATTGATCGCTCTGTTTGTGTATTGTTCGCTCTGTCTATCTGTTTATTGATCGCACTTTCTATCTGTGTATTGATCGCTCTGTCTATCTGTGTATTGATCGCTCTGTCTATCTGTGTATTGATCGCTCTGTCTATCTGTGTATTGATCGCCCTATCTATTTACCTCTGTTCCTCCTCCCCTCAGATTTACAACCTCTCTATAATCCACACTGTTGGTCAGCAATCAAGTGACAAGAAAGTGGTGGTGATGCAGTCCCATGGGCATTCTTCTCCTTTACACATCGTGCTCAGTTTGGGTGTAGTGTTGATCCACTTTTCTGTTGTGGAGAGGCCAGCAGTGTCTGAAGACTCATCGTGCAGCCTTCTCCCGCTTTCCCCACTCGCACTACAATCTGCTAATCAGCACCGAGATATTGCCATGGATACCGTCAAGGCCCCTTCATGGTTAACCCAGGGGATCAAAATGTCACGGCTGGGTTTGGGGTGATGATGCCTGTGACAGGCAGCCTGTCACTAAGTCTGGGTTCTACCCCTCCTCGTGCACACACACGGAGATGGTTATTTTCACCTTCACCAATTGGGTGGTAAACTGATGGAGTGGATCTCTCGCTCATTGTAGAAACCGCCCCATTTCCATTGCCATTGATTTCTTTCACCAGTGGATGTTTCGCTCCGTCACATTACCGCTCCCAAGAAGTGAAAGTGAAAATGACCCACAAAGGCTCTTTAATGGCTATAGTAAGTCTGAACATTCCTGTTAGTAAGTGTCTTACTCCAAGTGGCCTGTAACTGAAATGTAACTTGGGGGGACCCTGACATTTCCCAGCTGGGGTTGAGATTCAGAAAGCATCGTTCTGACCTTTGATTGAGCACAGGTTGGGCAGTGAGTATCTAATGCACCAACTCTCTCACTATGTTTCTTCATATGTCATTGGAAATATTTTTTATTCTCTAGGTGATCTAAGATGTTTCGTTGACTACAGAGAAACAATGGATTGCATCTGGAGGGCGAGAAACAGCAACAGCCACGTCACACTGCAAGTCTATCAGTAAGCACTTTCCATTGACTACACAGCACTTGTGGGATCTCGTACCACTTACTTTTAGTGCAAAGAAATGGATATCTGGCCGGGAGCAAGCTTCACCTCGGAGCCCTGGGTTCAAATCCAGCACAGACAAACCGCATGAAAACCATCCTAGTCAAATGGCTGTTTCAATCCGCATCTTAAACAGCAGGCCCAACACCACCTGCCCTGGGAGTGTTTGATGGGACAGTGTAGAAGGAGCTTTACTCTGTATCTAACCCGTGCTGTACCTACCCTGGGAGTATTTGATGGGGCAGTGTAGAGGGAGCTTTACTCTGTATCTAACCCGTGCTGTACCTGCCCTGGGAGTGTTTGATGGGACAGTGTAGAGGGAGCTTTACTCTGTATCTAACCCGTGCTGTACCTGCCCTGGGAGTGTTTGATGGGACAGTGTAGAGGGAGCTTTACTCTGTATCTAACCCATGCTCTACCTGCCCTGGGAGTGTTTGATGGGACAGTGTAGAGGGAGCTTTACTCTGTATCTAACCCGTGCTGTATCTGCCCTGGGAGTGTTTGATGGGACAGTGTAGAGGGAGCTTTACTCTGTATCTAGCGCATGCTGTAACTGTCCTGAGATATGGGTTAATCCTGCGATTTCACCGCACACTGAGCCCCTGAGTTCAATCATGTCATTGTTACCAAACCCCTTTCAGAATAGTCCGAAAACCCTGCAGGCCAAATTAGCCCAGTAATTGGATTTAATGGGGCCTGATTACTTGCTGTGTGGGAGCTGGGTTAACTCTGCCTCAGGTACCGTTCTTTCACCTTTTACTGGAGATCAGGAGAAGGAGAAGGGGAGACTGAAGTGAGTCGCAGCCTGGTGAAAACCGCACAGCCAAGCAGGGACTGCGCGAGGCTCGAGGGACATGAAGCAGTTGGTCTTCTGGGGGCCATGGTGCGTGGTCACAAATGGCCCTGGGCCCTATTATGAGCATTGGTGCACTCTTACCTTTTAATCAATCTATTTCCAAACAGGACTTCGCGAAATATCACTCGTCAAGTTAATACTTGTACTTTCACAAGAAGCTCGGTGCTGCTGACGGAGGAGGAGGGATTGGTTCACACCTATAATTGCACCATGACATTCAGCCTCTTCGCATCCTTTCAGAAATTCAGACTGCATCTTAAGGCAAACAGCCAGGCCACCACATCGCTCACTTGTGACGTCGAGGAATTCAAACCAGCTTGGCACAGTAAGTGTTAACTTAAAGGGGCATTCCCTCCATAACAGTGTATGCATTTAAAGGGGCACTCCCTCCATAACAGTGTATGCATTTAAAGGGGTACTCCCTCCATAACAGTGTGTGCATTTAAAGGGATCTCCCTACAAAACAGTGTGTGCAGTTAATGCGACACTCCCTCCATAACATTGTGTGCATTTAAAGGGATATCCCTACAAAACAGTGTGTGCATTTAAAGGGACACTCCCTCCATAACAGTGTGTGCATTTAAAGGGATCTCCCTACAAAACAGTGTGCATTTAAAGGGACACTCCCTCCATAACAGTGAGTACATTTAAAGGGGCACTCCCTCCATAACATTGTGTGCATTTAAAGGGGCACTCCCTCCATAACAATGTTTGCATTTAAAGGGGCATTCCCTCCATAATAATGTGTGCATTTAAGGGGACACTCCCTACATAACAGTGTGTGCCTTTAAAGGGGCACACCCTCCATAATAATGTTTGCATTTAAAGGGGTACTCCCTCCATAACAGTGTGTGCATTTAAAGGGGCACTCCCTACAAAACAGTGTGTGCATTTAAAGGGGCAGTCCCTCCATAACAGTGTGTGCATTTAAAGGGGCACTCCCTCCATAACAGTGTGTGCATTTAAAGGGGCACGCCCTCCATAACAGTGTGTGCATTTAAAGGGGCACTCCCTCCATAACAGTGTGTGCATTTAAAGGGGCACTCCCTCCATAACAGTAAGTGTATATTTAAAGGGGCACTTCCTCCATAACAGTAAGTGTATATTTAAAGGTGCACTGTAGCTTTACTCTCTACCTGGCTGTCTTGTCCTTGCTCTGGGAGTGTTTACTGCTGGTACTGGATGCCTGAAATGGGAAGAGTTCTCAGTGCTATCAACTGTTCCCTTAATACACAAAAAATATATAATTTTCTCCATTTCACTCTTAACAGAACTTTTTCTTCTTGTGGCAATACCTGATATCTCTTTGCTTAACTCTGGGACCACTCATATCTTACAGTCAAACTGAAACCCCCGTACCAACTGTCTGTGACAGTGAACGCCTCCACAAGCCAGGTTAACATCACATGGCAGATGGATGATGCACAAGGATATTTGAAAAAAACCCTGGAGTACGAACTAGAGTACTGGAGCAGTAAGACACGAGAGGTGGGTGACTCCGGTCGCAGCTTACTCCCAGGTGATTGAAGAAACACCGACAATCACCATCCCACAAAGCACCCTCACAGCTTTCATCCTGTGGCTCAAGAAGCTTAAACATTCACTCCCTCCACCACCGGCGTACCGTGGCTGCAGTGTGTACCATCTACAAGATGCACTGCAGCAACTCGCCAAGGCTTCTTCGGCAGCACCTCCCAAACCCACAACCTCTTCCACCTAGAAGGACAAGGGCAGCAGGTGCATGGGAACACCACCACCTCCAAGTTTCCTCCAAGTCACACACCATCCTGACTTGGAAGTATATCGCCAATCCTTCATCATCGCTGGGTCAAAATCCTGGAACTCCCTCCCTAACAGCACTGTGGGAGCACCTTCACCACACGGACTGCAGCGGTTCAAGAAGGCGGCTCACCACCACCTTCTCAAGGGCAACTAGGGATGGGCAATAAATGCTGGCCTTGCCAGCGATGCCCACAGGCCGAAAATTAATAATTAAAAAAATGATCCCACGCACCTGCACATTACACATAGTGAATTATTCCACACGGTTGTTGGCAAATAGGGGCAGAAATGACCGAACAGGCCATCCCCCTTAACCACAATCTTTGTACCAAGGGAAATGGACAAGGGTTTGAAAAATTCTACGCTGTTATTCTACACTTTTTCATACTGACCTGTGTCTGCCACCTGTTTGCCCCGTTATTTTAACAGTCCTAAATCTTTCTGAAACTAGTTATAGTTTTCTTCATCATTTCTATTTTGGTATCAACTGCACACCTGAAGATTTTGCTGCAAATATCCCCCCTTTAAGTCATATAATTTAAATATGTTCTAGTCACTCTCCTTGAACACTGCACGTGGGTAGGGAAGACCAAGTTCAGTCTTCAGCTGAAGCGAGGTTAGAGAGTGGGAGATAATCAGACCAGAAACTACAGGAGACAGGCCATTGAGCCCAACCAGTCAGTGTCAGTGTTTACCCTCCATGTGAGCAAATAGTTCTAATTACATTTACCCACCCTGTTCCCAAATCCCTTCAACCCCCTTCCTTCATCCCCCTCTCCAATCTAATCTGGAATGCTGACCGTTTCTGCCTCATCCACTAACCCTGGGAGTGAATCCCACAGCCTCACAACTCTCCGTGTGAAGAAGTTTCTCCTGCCCTCTGTTCTAAACCTCTTACATTTAATCTTGTATCTAGGGCCCCTCATCCTAGAACCTCAACTACTGAATGCAGTCGGCTCCTATCTACCTTATCTATCAATTCATAATTTAAAAATCTTCTATTATATCACCCATTGTTCTATCAAGAACAGGAACAATTTTTCAAGTCTTTCTTTTTATTTGTATTTCCTCATGCCAGCAGCCTCCTGGTGAATCTGCATTGGCTCCCCTCTGTACCCTCAGTATTTAATAACTGCTGATATTTTTTTAACCAAAATTAATTATCTAACACTTACTGACATTGAATTCCATCTGCCACTTTTTAGACCATTCCCCCATCTCATCAACATTCTTTACAACTTCATTTGGCCTCTTTTTATATTTACATAAGAAATTCCTATGTAAACTTGTCACACTGTAATGAAATCTCCCGCCAGTGGTGGCGCTGCTCTGACACATTCCCATTTATGATCACTGTTTCAAGGTAATTTTCTATCTCCTGCTCTATTTTACTCGAATCTCTTTGATTCCCTCTAGGATACAAAGGTGAAGAGCAAGACAAATGATATCCGACACCTGACCATCGAGGAATCAGAACTGAAACCAGACACCAATTACACAGCGCGAGTTCGTGGCAAACCTTTAAAAACTGATCATTATAACGGCAGCTGGAGCATGTGGAGCTCAGAAATAAAATGGAGGACAGACCCTGGCAAGTATACTGCTGCCTAGGAATATTATCTGACAGGTCTCTCGCCATCTCTCTCTCTCTGTCCATGTCTCTCGCCATCTCTCGCTCTCTCTCTCTCTCTGTCCATGTCTCCCGCCCTATCTCTCTGTATCTCTTTATGCCTCTCTCTCTCTCTGTCTCTCTCTCTGTATCTCTTTATGCCTCTCTCTCTCTCTGTATCTCTGTCTGTCTGTCTCTCTCTCTCTCTCTCTGTCTCTCTCTGTCTCTCTCTGTCACTCTCTCTCTGTCTCTCTCTCTGTATCTCTTTATGCCTCTCTCTCTCTCTCTGTATCTCTGTCTCTCTCTCTCTCTGTCTCTCTGTCTCTCTCTGTCACTCTCTCTCTCTGTCTCTCTCTCTGTCTCTCTGTCTCTCTCTCTGTCTCTCTCTGTCACTCTCTCTCTCTGTCTCTCTCTCTGTATCTCTTTATGCCTCTCTCCCTCGCTGTCTCTCTCTCTGTCTCTGTCTCTCTCTCTCTGTCTCTGTCTCTCTCTCTCCCTCTCCCTCTCCCTCTCGCTGTCTCTCTTACTCTGGCTCTCCCTCTTTCTCTGTCTGTGTCTATCTGTCTCTCTCTTTCTCTGCCCCTTTGTCTTTCTCTCTTGTTTTATCTGTCTCTCTCTCACTCTCTCTCTAAAATCTGAGATTCTACCTCATTGTGATTGTCCTTCACTGCTTCACTCTCTCTTCCCTCGCTCCTGTCTCGATATATTTGCCGCTGTTTCTGTCGCTGTATTTTGATTTCTCTAACCAGTCTCACACTTTGCTGCTATGTCTCTTACCATGCAGAGCTCAGAGTTTCGATGAAGACTGAATTCTAACTCAGTTCGATGAGCTGTTATGTTGTCAACCCTCTGGCCTTGCCCATTTACACCAGGGTGAATTTTTTCTCTGATTTCTTATACCAACCATCCTGAATTAGTGTGACCACAGTTTTGAACTGTGATCCAGTATCACTGAAGGAACTGGTGTCCGACTGCGCCAAACTCATATCACATCGAACCGGATTGAGAGGGCAGCGGATTGGGGCTTGAGGATATCTCTTTCAGAGAGCTGGCAGACAGCTGTATGGTCTCCTACTGTGCTGGAGAATTCTATGATTCAATGATGCAAAAAGGGCCAGCACATGTGGCCCTGATGTACACCAACAGACGACTGAAATCTGGCAGCACGGAGCCGAGTTTCTGGATTGGAGGTTGGTCCTGGGTTTGGTAGCACTGCGGGGTACTCCACCGCTAACCCGTGCTGTACCTGCCCTGGGAGTGTTTGATGGGACAGTGTAGAGCGAGCTTTACTCTGTATCTAACCCGTGCTGTATCTGCCCTGTGAGTTTTTGATGGGACAGTGTAGAGGGAGCTTTACTCTGTATCTAACCCGTGGTGCACCTGCCCTGGGAGTGTTTGACGGGACAGTGTAGAGGGAGCTTTACTCTGTATCTATCCCGTGCTTTACCTGCCCTGGGAGTGTTTGATGGAACAGTGTAGAGGGAGCTTTACTCTGTATCTAACCCGTGCTGTACCTGCCCTGGGAGTGTTTGATGGGACAGTTTAGAGGGAGCTTTACTCTGTATCTATCTCGTGCTTTACCTGCCCTGGGAGTTTTTGACGGGACAGTGTAGAGGGAGCTTTACTCTGTATCTAACCCGTGCTGTACCTGCCCTGGGAGTGTTTGATGGGACAGTGTAGAGGGAGCGTTACTCTGTATCTAACCCGTGCTGTACCTGCCCTGGGAGTGTTTAATGGGATAGTGTAGAGGGAGCTTGACTCTGTATCTAAATCGTGCTGTACCTGCCCTGGGAGTGTTTGATGCGACGGTGTAGAGGGAGCTTTACTCTGTATTTATCCCGTGCTGTACCTGCCCTGGGAGTGTTTGATGGGACAGTGTAGAGGGAGCTTTTCTCTGCATCTAACCCGTGCTGTACCTGCCCTAGGAGTGTTTGATGCGACAGTGTAGAGGGAGCTTTACTCTGTATCTATCCCATGCTGTACCTGCCCTGGGAGTGTTTGATGCGACAGTGTAGAGGGAGCTTTTCTCTGTATCTAACCCGTGCTGTACCTACCCTGGGAGTGTTTGATGGGACAGTGTAGAGGGAGCTTTACTCTGTATCTGACCCGTGCTGAACCAACCCTGGGAGTGTTTGATGGCACAGTTTAGAGGGAGCTTTACTCTGTATCTAACCCGTGCTGTACCTGCCCTGGGAGTGTTTGATGGGACATTGTAGAGGGAGGTTTACTCTGTATCTAACCCATGCTGTACCTGCCCTGGGAATGTTTGATGGGACAGTGTAGAGGGAGCTTTACTCTGTATCTATCCCGTGCTTTACCTTCCCTGGGAGTGTTTGATGGGACAGTGTAGAGGTAGCTTTACTCTGTATCTAACCCGTGCTGTACCTGCCCTGGGAGTGTTTGATGGGACAGTGTAGAGGCAGCTTCACTCTGTATCTAACCCGTGCTCTACCTGCCCTGCGAGTGTTTGATGGGACAGTATAGAGGGAGCTTTACTCTGTATCTAACCCGTGCTGCACCTGCCCTGGAATGTTTGATGGGACAGTTTAGAGGGAGCTTTACTCTGTATCTATCTCGTGCTTTACCTGCCCTGGGAGTTTTTGACGGGACAGTGTAGAGGTAGCTTTACTCTGTATTTATCCCGTGCTTTACCTGCCCTGGGAGTGTTTGATAGGACAGTGTAGAGGGAGCTTTACTCTGTATATATCTCGTGCTGTACCTGCCCTGGGAGTGTTTGATGGGACAGTGTACAGGGAGCTTTACTCTGTATCTAACCCGTGCTGTACCTGCCCTGGAATGTTTGATGGGACAGTGTAGAGGGAGATTTACTCTGTATCTATCTCGTGCTGTTCCTGCCCTGGGATTGTTTGATGGGACAGTGTAGAGGGAGCTTTACTCTGTATGTAACCCGTGCTATACCTGCCCTGGGAGTTTTTAATGGGACAGTGTAGAGGGAACATTACTCTGTATCTAACCCGTGCTGTACCTGCCCTGGGAGTGTTTGATGCGACGCTGTAGAGGGAGATTTACTCTGTATCTATCCCGTGCTGTACCTGCCCTGGGAGTGTTTGATGGGACAGTGTAGAGGGAGCTTTTCTCTGTATCGAATCCGTGCTGTACCTGCCTTGGGAGTGTTTGATGGGACAGTGTAGAGGGAGCTTTACTCTGTTTCTATCCCGTGCTTTACCTGCCCTGGGAGTGTTTGATGGGACAGTGCAGAGGGAGCTTTACTCTGTATCTAACCCGTGCTGTACCTGCCCTGGGAGTGTTTGATGGGACAGTGTAGAGGGAGCTTTACTCTGTATCTAACCCGTGCTGTACCTGCCCTGGGAGTTTTTGATGGGACAGTGTTGAGCCAGCTTTACTCTGTATCTAACCCGTGCTGTACCTGCCCTGGGAGTGTGCAATGGAACAGTGTAGAGGGAGCTTTACTCTGTATCTAACCCGTGCTGTACCTGCCCTGGGAGTGTTTGATGCGACGGTGTAGAGGGAGCTTTACTCTTTATCTATCCCGTGCTGTACCTGCCCTGGGAGTGTTTGATGAGCCATTGTAGAGGGAGGTTTACTCTGTATCTAACCCATTCTGTACCTGCCCTGGGAATGTTTAATGGGACAGTGTAGAGGGAGCTTTACTCTGTATCTATCCTGTGCTTTACCTGCCCTGGGAGTGTTTGATGGGACAGTGTAGAGGGAGCTTTACTCTGTATGTAACCCGTGCTGTACCTGCCCTGGGAGTGTTTAATGGGACAGTGTAGAGGGAGCTTTACTCTGTATCTATCCTGTGCTGTACCTGCCCTGGGAGTGTTTGATGGGACAGTGTAGAGGGAGCTTTTCTCTGTATCTAACCCGTGCTGTACCTGCCCTGGGAGTGTTTGATGGGACAGTGTAGAGGGAGCTTTACTCTGTATCTAACCCGTGCTGAACCAACATTGGGAGTGTTTGATGGCACAGTTTAGAAGGAGCTTTACTCTGTATCTAACCCGTGCTGTACCTGCCCTGGGAGTGTTTGATGGGACATTGTAGAGGGAGCTTTACTCTGTATCTATCCCGTGCTTTACCTGCCCTGGGAGTGTTTGATGGGACAGTGTAGAGGTAGCTATACTCTGTATCTAACCCGTGCTGTACCTGCCCTGGGAGTGTTTGATGGTACAGTGTAGAGGGAGGTTTACTCTGTATCTAACCCGTGCTGTACCTGCCCTGGGAGTTTTTGACGGGACAGTGTAGAGTTAGCTTTACTCTGTATTTATCCCGTGCTTTACCTGCCCTGGGAGTGTTTGACGGGACAGTGTAGAGGGAGCTTTACTTTGTATCTAACCCGTGCTGAACCTGCCCTGGGAATGTTTGATGGGACAGTGTAGAGGTAGCTTTACTCTGTATCTAACCCGTGCTGTACCTGCCCTGGAGTGTTTGATGGGACAGTGTAGAGGGAGCTTTACTCTGTATCTAACCCGTGCTGTACCTGCCCTGGGAGTGTTTGATGAGACAGTGTAGAGGCAGCTTTACTCTGTATCTAACCCGTGCTGTACCTGTCCTGGAAGTGTTTGATGGGTAAGTGCAGAGGGAGCTTTACTCTGTATCTATCTCGTGCTGCACCTGCCCTGGGAGTGTTTGATGAGACAGTGTAGAGGCAGCTTTACTCTGTATTTAACCAGTGCTGTACCTGCCCTGTGAGTTTTTGATGGGACAGAGCAGAGGGAGCTTTACTCTGTATCTAACCCGTGCTGTACCTGCCCTGGGAGTGTTTCATGGGACAGTGTAGTGGGAGCTTTACTCTGTATCTATCCCGTGCTGTACCTGCCCTGGGAGTGTTTCATGGGACAGTGTAGAGGGAGCTTTACTCTGCATCTAACCCGTACTGTACCTGCCCTGGGAGTGTTTGATGAGACAGTGTAGAGGCAGCTTTACTCTGTATTTAACCCGTGCTGTACCTGCCCTGTGAGTTTTTGATGGGACAGTTTAGAGCGAGCTTTACTCTGTATCTAACCCGTGCTGTATCTGCCCTGTGAGTTTTTGATGGGACAGTGTAGAGGGAGCTTTACTCTGTATCTAACCCGTGGTGCACCTGCCCTGGGAGTGTTTGACGGGACAGTGTAGAGGGAGCTTTACTCTGTATCTATCCCGTGCTTTACCTGCCCTGGGAGTGTTTGATGGGACAGTGTAGAGGGAGCTTTACTCTGTATCTAACCCGTGCTGTACCTGCCCTGGGAGTGTTTGATGGGACAGTGTAGAGGGAGCTTTACTCTGTATCTATCCTGTGCTTTACCTGCCCTGGGAGTGTTTGATGGGACAGTGTAGAGGGAGCTTTACTCTGTATCTAACCCGTGCTGTACCTGCCCTGGGAGTGTTTGATGGGACAGTGTAGAGGGAGCTTTACTCTGTATCTAACCCGTGCTGTACCTGCCCTGGATGTGTTTGATGGGACAGTGTAGAGGGAGCTTTACTCTGTATCTAACCCGTGCTGAACCAACATTGGGAGTGTTTGATGGCACAGTTTAGAAGGAGCTTTACTCTGTATCTAACCCGTGCTGTACCTGCCCTGGGAGTGTTTGATGGGACAGTGTAGAGGGAGCTTTACTCTGTATCTATCCCGTGCTTTACCTGCCCTGGGAGTGTTTGATGGGACAGTGTAGAGGTAGCTATACTCTGTATCTAACCCGTGCTGTACCTGCCCTGGGAGTGTTTGATGGTACAGTGTAGAGGGAGGTTTACTCTGTATCTAACCCGTGCTGTACCTGCCCTGGGAGTTTTTGACGGGACAGTGTAGAGTTAGCTTTACTCTGTATTTATCCCGTGCTTTACCTGCCCTGGGAGTGTTTGACGGGACAGTGTAGAGGGAGCTTTACTTTGTATCTAACCCGTGCTGAACCTGCCCTGGGAATGTTTGATGGGACAGTGTAGAGGTAGCTTTACTCTGTCTCTACCCCGTCCTGTACCTGTCCTGGAATTGTTTGATGGGGACAGTGTAGAGGGAGCTATACTCTGTATCTAACCCGTGCTGTACCTGCCCTGGGAGTGTTTGTTGAGACAGTGTAGAGGCAGCTTTACTCTGTATCTAACCCGTGCTGTACCTGTCCTGGAAGTGTTTGATGGGTAAGTGCAGAGGGAGCTTTACTCTGTATCTAACCCGTGCTGTACCTGTCCTGGAAGTGTTTGATGGGTAAGTGCAGAGGGAGCTTTACTCTGTATCTATCTCGTGCTGCACCTGCCCTGGGAGTGTTTGATGAGACAGTGTAGAGGCAGCTTTACTCTGTATTTAACCAGTGCTGTACCTGCCCTGTGAGTTTTTGATGGGACAGAGCAGAGGGAGCTTTACTCTGTATCTAACCCGTGCTGTACCTGCCCTGGGAGTGTTTCATGGGACAGTGTTGTGGGAGCTTTACTCTGTATCTAGCCCGTGCTGTACCTGCCCTGGGAGTGTTTCATGGGACAGTGTAGAGGGAGCTTTACTCTGCATCTAACCCGTACTGTACCTGCCCTGGGAGTGTTTGATGGGACAGTGTAGAGGCAGCTTTACTCTGTATCTAACCCGTGCTGTACCTGCCCTGGGAGTGTTTGATGAGACAGTGTAGAGGCAGCTTTACTCTGTATTTAACACGTGCTGTACCTGCCCTGTGAGTTTTTGATGGGACAGTTTAGAGCGAGCTTTACTCTGTATCTAACCCGTGCTGTATCTGCCCTGTGAGTTTTTGATGGGACAGTGTAGAGGGAGCTTTACTCTGTATCTAACCCGTGGTGCACCTGCCCTGGGAGTGTTTGACGGGACAGTGTAGAGGGAGCTTTACTCTGTATCTATCCCGTGCTTTACCTGCCCTGGGAGTGTTTGATGGGACAGTGTAGAGGGAGCTTTACTCTGTATCTAACCCGTGCTGTACCTGCCCTGGGAGTGTTTGATGGGACAGTGTAGAGGGAGCTTTACTCTGTATCTAACCCGTGCTGTACCTGCCCTGGGAGTGTTTGATGGGACAGTGTAGAGGGAGCGTTACTCTGTATCTAACCCGTGCTGTACCTGCCCTGGGAGTGTTTAATGGGACAGTGTAGAGGGAGCTTGACTCTGTATCTAAATCGTGCTGTACCTGCCCTGGGAGTGTTTGATGCGACGGTGTAGAGGGAGCTTTACTCTGTATCTATCCCGTGCTGTACCTGCCCTGGGAGTGTTTGATGGGACAGTGTAGAGGGAGCTTTTCTCTGTATCTAACCCGTGCTGTACCTGCCCTGGGAGTGTTTGATGGGACAGTGTAGAGGGAGCTTTTCTCTGTATCTAACCCGTGCTGTACCTGCCCTGGGATTGTTTGATGGGACAGTGTAGAGGGAGCTTTACTCTGTATCTAACCCATGCTGTACCTGCCCTGGGAGTGTTTGATGCGACGGTGTAGAGGGAGCTTTACTCTGTATTTATCCCGTGCTGTACCTGCCCTGGGAGTGTTTGATGCGACAGTGTAGAGGGAGCTTTTCTCTGTATCTAACCCGTGCTGTACCTACCCTGGGAGAGTTTGATGGGACAGTGTAGAGGGAGCTTTACTCTGTATCTAACCCGTGCTGAACCAACCCTGGGAGTGTTTGATGGCACAGTTTAGAAGGAGCTTTACTCTGTATCTAACCCGTGCTGTACCTGCCCTGGGAGTGTTTGATGGGACATTGTAGAGGGAGTTTACTCTGTATCTAACCAATGCTGTACCTGCCCTGGGAATGTTTGATGGGACAGTGTTGAGGGAGCTTTACTCTGTATCTATCCCGTGCTTTACCTGCCCTGGGAGTGTTTGATGGGACAGTGTAGAGGTAGCTATACTCTGTATCTAACCCGTGCTGTACCTGCCCTGGGAGTGTTTGATGGGACAGTGTAGAGGCAGCTTTACTCTGTATCTAACACGTGCTGTACCTGCCCTGGGAGTGTTTGATGTGACAGTGTAGAGGGAGCTTTACTCTGTATCTATCTCGTGCTGTACCTGCCCTGGGAGTGTTTCACGGGACAATGTAGAGGGAGGTTTACTCTGTATCTAACCCGTGCTGTACCTACCCTGGGAGTTTTTGACGGGACAGTGTAGAGTTAGCTTTACTCTGTATTTATCCCGTGCTTTACCTGCCCTGGGAGTGTTTGACGGGACAGTGTAGAGGGAGCTTTACTTTGTATCTAACCCGTGCTGAACCTGCCCTGGGAATGTTTGATGGGACAGTGTAGAGGTAGCTTTACTCTGTCTCTACCCCGTCCTGTACCTGTCCTGGAATTGTTTGATGGGGACAGTGTAGAGGGAGCTTTACTCTGTATCTAACCCGTGCTGTACCTGCCCTGGGAGTGTTTGTTGAGACAGTGTAGAGGCAGCTTTACTCTGTATCTAACCCGTGCTGTACCTGTCCTGGAAGTGTTTGATGGGTAAGTGCAGAGGGAGCTTTACTCTGTATCTAACCCGTGCTGTACCTGTCCTGGAAGTGTTTGATGGGTAAGTGCAGAGGGAGCTTTACTCTGTATCTATCTCGTGCTGCACCTGCCCTGGGAGTGTTTGATGAGACAGTGTTGAGGCAGCTTTACTCTGTATTTAACCCGTGCTGTACCTGCCCTGTGAGTTTTTGATGGGACAGTTTAGAGCGAGCTTTACTCTGTATCTAACCCGTGCTGTATCTGCCCTGTGAGTTTTTGATGGGACAGTGTCGAGGGAGCTTTACTCTGTATCTAACCCGTGGTGCACCTGCCTGGAAGTGTTTGACGGGACAGTGTAGAGGGAGCTTTACTCTGTATCTATCCCGTGCTTTACCTGCCCTGGGAGTGTTTGATGGGACAGTGTAGAGGGAGCTTTACTCTGTATCTAACCCGTGCTGTACCTGCCCTGGGAGTGTTTGATGGGACAGTGTAGAGGGAGCTTTACTCTGTATCTAACCCGTGCTGTACCTGCCCTGGGAGTGTTTGATGGGACAGTGTAGAGGGAGCGTTACTCTGTATCTAACCCGTGCTGTACCTGCCCTGGGAGTGTTTAATGGGACAGTGTAGAGGGAGCTTGACTCTGTATCTAAATCGTGCTGTACCTGCCCTGGGAGTGTTTGATGGGACATTGTAGAGGGAGGTTTACTCTGTATCTAACCCATGCTGTACCTGCCCTGGGAATGTTTGATGGGACAGTGTAGAGGGAGCTTTACTCTGTATCTATCCCGTGCTTTACCTTCCCTGGGAGTGTTTGATGCGACAGTGTAGAGGGAGCTTTACTCTGTATCTATCCCGTGCTTTACCTGCCCTGGGAGTGTTTGATGGGACAGTGTAGAGCGAGCTTTACTCTGTATCTAACCCGTGCTGTAATGCCCTGGGAGTGTTTGATGGGACAGTGTAGAGGCAGCTTCACTCTGTATCTAACCCGTGCTCTACCTGCCCTGGAAGTGTTTGATGGGACAGTGTAGAGGGAGCTTTACTCTGTATCTATCCCGTGCTTTACCTGCCCTGGGAGTGTTTGATGGGACAGTGTAGAGGGAGCTTTACTCTGTATCTAACCCGTGCTGTACCTGCCCTGGGAGTGTTTGATGGGACAGTGTAGAGGGAGCTTTACTCTGTATCTAACCCGTGCTGTACCTGCCCTGGGAGTGTTTGATGGGACAGTGTAGCGGGAGCGTTACTCTGTATCTAACCCGTGCTGTACCTGCCCTGGGAGTGTTTAATGGGACAGTGTAGAGGGAGCTTGACTCTGTATCTAAATCGTGCTGTACCTGCCCTGGGAGTGTTTGATGGGACATTGTAGAGGGAGGTTTACTCTGTATCTAACCCATGCTGTACCTGCCCTGGGAATGTTTGATGGGACAGTGTAGAGGGAGCTTTACTCTGTATCTATCCCGTGCTTTACCTTCCCTGGGAGTGTTTGATGGGACAGTGTAGAGGGAGCTTTACTCTGTATCTAACCCGTGCTGTACCTGCCCTGGGAGTGTTTGATGGGACAGTGTAGAGGGAGCTTTTCTCTGTCTCGAATCCGTGCTGTACCTGCCTTTGGAGTGTTTGATGGGACAGTGTAGAGGGAGCTTTACTCTGTATCTATCCCGTGCTTTACCTGCCCTGGGAGTGTTTGATGGGACAGTGCAGAGGGAGCTTTACTCTGTATCTAACCCGTGCTGTACCTGCCCTGGGAGTGTTTGATGGGACAGTGTAGAGGGAGCTTTACTCTGTATCTAACCCATGCTGTACCTGCCCTGGGAGTGTTTGATGGGACTGTGTAGAGGGAGCTTTACACTGTATCTAACCCGTGCTGCACCTGCCCTGGGAGTGTTTGATGGGACAGTGTCGAGGGAGCTTTACTCTGCATCTAACCCGTGCTGTACCTTGCCTGGGAGTGTTTGATGGGACAGTGTAGAGGGAGCTTTGCTCTGTATCTAACCCGTGCTGTACCTGTCCTGGGAGTGTTTGATGGGACAGTGTAGAGGGAGCTTTACTCTGTATCTAGCCCGTGCTGTACCTGCCCTGGCAGTGTTTCATGGGACAGTGCAGAGGGAGGTTTACTCTGTATCTAACCCATGTTGTACCTGCCCTGCGAGTGTTTGATGGGACAGTGTAGAGGGAGCTTTACTCTGTATCTAACCCATGCTGTACCTGCCCTGGGAGTGTTTCATGGGACATTGTAGAAGGAGCTTTACTCTGTATCTATCCCGTGCTGTACCTACCCTGGGAGTGTTTGATGAGACAGTGCAGAGGGAGCTTTACTCTGTATCTCACCCATGCTGTACCTGCCCTGGGAATGTTTCATGGGACATTGTAGAGGGAGCTTTACTCTGTATTGGTCCCGTGCTGTACCTGCCCTGGGAGTGTTTGATGGGACAGTGTAGAGGGAGCTTTACTCTGTATCTAACCCGTGCTGTACCTGCCCTGGGAGTGTTTCATGGGACATTGCAGAGGGAGCTTTACTCTGTATCTATCCCGTGCTGTACCTGCCCTGGGAGTGTGTGATGGGACTGTGTAGAGGGAGCTTTACTCTGTATCTAACCCGTGCTGCACCTGCCCTGGGAGTGTTTGATGGGACAGTGTCGAGGGAGCTTTACTCTGTATCTAACCCGTGCTGTACCTTGCCTGGGAGTGTTTGATGGGACAGTGTAGAGGGAGCTTTACTCTGTATCTAACCCGTGCTGTACCTGCCCTGGGAGTGTTTGATGGGACAGTGTAGAGGGAGCTTTACTCTGTATCTAACCCGTGCTGTACCTGCCCTGGGAGTGTTTGATGGGACAGTGTAGATGAAGATTTACTCTGTATCTAACCACGTGCTGTACCTGCCCTGGGAGTGTTTGATGGGACCGTGTAGAGGAAGCTTTACTCTGTATCTAACCACGTGCTGTACCTGCCCTGGGAGTGTTTGATGGGACAGTGTAGAGGGAGCTTTACTCTGTATCTATCCCGTGCTGTACCTGCCCTGGGAGGCTCCCTGCAGTCTCCCAGATCACAGGACACACTGAGTGGCACAAGAAAGTGCGCCGTTCCACACAGCTTCTCAACCCCACCTCTCACTGACCCCAGTCAATCACATTCCCTCTTAAGAAGCTGCTCCCGTGATGTGCCCCAACACTAAATTCTTTATTTCTGTTCTTTCCTTCAAAGCCATGGTCAGTCCTCCCAAAGCGAGCCGTCTATTGCTGGTGGTGCTGGCTCCACTCTCAGTGGCTGTCGTCATTTTCATATCTCTGTACCTCAGGATTCCGTCACGGTAAGTCGATCCCATTTCACCCCGGAACGGTCTATCCCATTCGACACCGGAACAGTCTATCCCATTCGACCCCAGAACAGTCTATCCCATTCGACACTGGAACAGTCTATCCCATTCGACTGCAGAACAGTCTATCCCATTCGACACCGGAACAGTCTATCCCTGTGATCATTGGTCCCGGGAACAGTCTATCCCAGTGATCATTGGTCCCGGGAACAGTCTCTCCCAGTGATCATTGGAGCCGGGAACAGTCTATCCCAGTGATCATTGGTCACAGGAACAGTCTATTCCAGTGATCATTGTTCCCGGGAACAGTCTATCCCAGTGATCATTGGTCCCGGGAACAATCTATCCCAGTGATCGTTGGAGTCGGGAACAGTCTATCACAGTGATCATTGGTCACAGGAACAGTCTATCCCAGTGATCATTGTTCCCGGGAACAGTCTATCCGAGTGATCATTGGTCCCGGGAACAATCTATCCCAGTGATCATTGGTCCCGGGAACAGTCTCTCCCAGTGATCATTGGTCCCGGGAACAGTCTCTCCCAGCGATTATTGGTCCCGGGAACAGTCTATCCCAGTGATCATTGGTCACAGGAACAGTCTCTCCCAGTGATCATTGGAGCCGGGAACAGTCTATCCCAGTGATCATTGGTCACAGGAACAGTCTATCCCAGTGATCATTGTTCCCGGGAACAGTCTATCCCAGTTATCATTGGTCCCGGGAACAGTCTATCCCAGTGATCATTGGTCCTGGGAACAGTCTATCCCAGTGATCATTGATCCCGGGAACAGTCTATCCCAGTGATCATTGGACCCGGGAACAGTCTCTCCCAGTGATCTTTGGAGCCGGGAACAGTCTATCCCAGTGATCATTGGTCCCGGGAACAGTCTATCCCAGTGATCATTGGAGCCGGGAACAGTCTCTCCCAGTGATCATTGGTCCCGGGAACAGTCTATCCCAGTGATCATTGGTCACAGGAACAGTATATCCCTGTGATCATTGTTCCCGGGAACAGTCTATCCCAGTGATCATTGGTCCCGGGAACAATCTATCCCTGTGATCATTGGTCCCAGGAACAGTCTCTCCCAGTGATCATTGGTCCCGGGAACAGTCTCTCCCAGTGATCATTGGTCCCGGGAACAGTCTCTCCCAGTGATCATTGGAGCCGGGAACAGTCTATCCCAGTGATCATTGGTCACAGGAACAGTCTATCCCAGTGATCATTGTTCCCGGGAACAATTTATCCCAGTGATCATTGGTCCCAGGAACAGTCTCTCCCAGTGATCATTGGTCCCGGGAACAGTCTCTCCCAGTGATCATTGGAGCCGGGAACAGTCTATCCCAGTGATCATTGGTCACAGGAACAGTCTATCCCAGTGATCATTGTTCCCGGGAACAGTCTATCCAAGTGATCATTGGTCCCGGAAACAGTCTATCCCAGTGATCATTGGTCCTGGTAACAGTCTATCCCAGTGATCATTGGTCCTGGGAACAGTCTATCCCAGTGATCATTGTCGCGGGATCAGTCTATCCCAGTGATCATTGGTCCTGGAAACAGTCTATCCCAGTGATCATTGGAGCCGGGAATAGTCGATCCCAGTGATCATTGGTCCCGGGAACAGTCTATCCCAGTGATCATTGTTCCCGGGAACAGTTTCTCCCAGTGATCATTGGTCCCGGGAACAGTCTATCCCAGTGATAATTGGAGCCGGGAACAGTCTATCCCAGTGATCATTGGTCCCGGGAACAGTATCTCCCAGTGATCATTGGTCCCGGGAACAGTCTCTCCCAGTGATCATTGGTCCCGGGAACAGTCTATCTCAGTGATCATTGGTCCCGGGAACAGTCTATCCCAGTGAACATTGGTTCCGGGAGCAGTCTATCCCATTCATCATTGGTCCCGGGAACAGTCTCTCCCAGTGATCATTGGTCCCGGGAACAGTCTATCCCAGTGATCATTGGTCCCGGGAACAGTCTATCCCAGTGATCATTGGTCCCGGGAACAGTCTCTCCCAGTGATCATTGGAGCCGGGAACAGTCTCTCCAAGTGATCATTGGAGCCGGGAACAGTCTCACCCAGTGATCATTGGTCCCGGGAACAGTCTCTCCCAGTGATCATTGGAGCCGGGAACAGTCTATCCCAGTGATCATTGGTCCCGGGAACAGTCTATCCCAGTGATCATTGGTCCCGGGAACAGTCTATCCCAGTGATCATTGGAGCCGGGAACAGTCTATCCCAGTGATCATTGGAGCCGGGAACAGTCTCTCCCAGTAAACATTGGAGCCGGGAACAGTCTATCCCAGTGATCATTGGAGCTGGGAACAGTCTCTCCCAGTGATCATTGGTCCCGGGAACAGTCTCTCCCAGTGATCATTGGAGCCGGGAACAGTCTCACCCAGTGATCATTGGTCCCGGGAACAGTCTCTCCCAGTGATCATTGGAGCCGGGAACAGTCTATCCCAGTGATCATTGGTCCCGGGAACAGTCTATCCCAGTGATCATTGGTCACAGGAACAGTCTATCCCAGTGATAATTGGAGCCGGGAACAGTCTCTCCCAGTGATCATTGGTCCCGGGAACAGTCTATCTCAGTGATCATTGGTCCCGGGAACAGTCTATCCCAGTGATCATTGGTTCCGGGAGCAGTCTATCCCAGTGATCATTGGTCCCGGGAACAGTCTCTCCCAGTGATCATTGGTCCCGGGAACAGTCTATCCCAGTGATCATTGGTCCCGGGAACAGTCTATCCCAGTGATCATTGGTCCCGGGAACAGTCTATCCCAGTGATCATTGGTTCCGGGAGCAGTCTATCCCAGTGATCATTGGTCCCGGGAACAGTCTCTCCCAGTGATCATTGGTCCCGGGAACAGTCTATCCCAGTGATCATTGGAGCCGGGAACAGTCTATCCCAGTGATCATTGGTCCCGGGAACAGTCTATCCCAGTGATCATTGGTCCCGGGAACAGTCTATCGCAGTGATCATTGGTCCCGGGAACAGTCTATCCCAGTGATCATTGGTCACGGGAACAGTCTATCCCAGTGATCATTGTTCCCGGAAACAGTCTATCCCAGTGATCATTGGTCCCGGGAACAGTCTATCCCAGTGATCATTGGTCCTGGGAACAGTCTATCCCAGTGATCATTGTTCCCGGGAACAGTCTATCCCAGTGATCATTGGTCCCGGGAACAGTCTCTCCCAGTGATCATTGGAGCCGGAAACAGTCTATCCCAGTGATCATTGGTCCCGGGAACAGTCTATCCCAGTGATCATTGGAGCCGGGAACAGTCTATCCCAGTGATCATTGGTCCCGGGAACAGTCTATCCCAGTGATCATTGGAGCCGGGAACAGTCTCTCCCAGTGATCATTGGTCCCGGGAACAGTCTATCCCAGTGATCATTGGAGCCGGGAACAGACTATCCTAGTGATCATTGGTCCCGGGAACAGTCTATCCCAGTGATCATTGCAGCTGGGAACAGTCTATCCCAATGATCATTGGTCCCGGGAACAGTCTCTCCCAGTGATCATTGGTCCCGGGAACAGTCTAACCCAGTGATCATTGGAGCCGGGAATAGTCTATCCCAGTGATCATTGGTCCCGGGAACAGTCTCTCCCAGTGATTATTGGTCCCGGGAAAAGTCTATCCCAGTGATCATTGGTCCCGTGAACAGTCTATCCCAGTGATCATTGGAGCTGGGAACAGTCTAACCCAGTGATCATTGGTCCCGGGAACAGTCTCTCCCAGTGATCATTGGAGCCGGGAATAGTCTATCCCAGTGATCATTGGTCCCGGGAACAGTCTCTCCCAGTGATCATTGGTCCCGGGAACAGTCTCTCCCAGTGATCATTGGAGCCGGGAACAGTCTCCCCCAGTGATCAATGGAGCCGGGAACAGTCTATCCCAGTGATCATTGGTCCCGGGAACAGTCTCTCCCAGTGATCATTGGAGCCAGGAACAGTCTATCCCAGTGAACATTGGAGTCGGGAACAGACTGTCCCAGTGATAATTAGAGTCGGGAACAGTCTATCCCAGTGATCATTGGTCCCGGGAACAATCTATCCCAGTGATAATTGGAGCCGGGAGCAGTCTATCCCAGTGATCATTGGTCCCGGGAACAGTCTATCCCAGTGATCATTGGTCCCGGGAACAGTCTCTCCCAGTGATCATTGGTCCCGGGAACAGTCTATCCCAGTGATCATTGGAGCCGGGAACAGTCTATCCCAGTGATCATTGGTCCCGGGAACAGTCTCTCCCAGTGATCATTGGTCCCGGGAACAGTCTCTCCCAGTGATCATTGGTCCCGGGAACAGTCTATCTCAGTGATCATTGGTCCCAGGAACAGTCTATCCCAGTGATCATTGGTTCCGGGAGCAGTCTATCTCAGTGATCATTGGTCCCGGGAACAGTCTCTCCCAGTGATCATTGGTCCCGGGAACAGGCTATTCCAGTGATCATTGGTCCCGGGAACAGTCTATCCCAGTGGTCATTGGTCCCGGGAACAGTCTCTCCCAGTCATCATTGGAGCCGGGAACAGTCTATCCCAGTGATCATTGGTCCAGGGAACTGTCTATCCCAGTGATCATTGGTCCCGGGAACAGTCTATCCCAGTGATCATTGGTCCCGGGAACAGTCTATCCCAGTGATCATTGGTCCCGGGAAAAGTCTATCCCAGTGATCATTGGTCCCGGGAACAGTCTGTCCCAGTGATCATTGGTCCCGGGAACAGTCTATCCCAGTGATCATTGGTCCCGGGAACAGTCTATCCCAGTTATCATTGGAGCCGGGAACAGTCTATCCTAGTGATCGTTGGTCCCGGGAACAGTCTATCCCAGTGATCTTTGGTCCTGGGAACAGTCTCTCCCAGTGATCGTTGGTCCCGGGAACAGTCTCTCCCAGTGATCATTGGTCCCGGGAACAGTCTATCCCAGTGATCATTGGTCCCGGGAACAGTCTCTCCCAGTGATCATTGGTCCCGGGAACAGTCTCTCCCAGTGATCATTGGTCCCGGGAACAGTCTCTCCCAGTGATCATTGGTCCCGGGAACAGTCTATCCCAGTGATCATTGGTCCCGGGAACAGTCTATCCCAGTGATCATTGGTCCCGGGAACAGTCTATCCCAGTGATCGTTGGTCCCGGGAACAGTCTATCCCAGTGATCATTGGTCCCGGGAACAGTCTATCCCAGTTATCATTGGAGCCGGGAACAGTCTATCCCAGTGATCGTTGGTCCCGGGAACAGTCTATCCCAGTGATCATTGGTCCTGGGAACAGTCTCTCCCAGTGATCGTTGGTCCCGGGAACAGTCTCTCCCAGTGATCGTTGGTCCCGGGAACAGTCTCTCCCAGTGATCGTTGGTCCCGGGAACAGTCTCTCCCAGTGATCGTTGGTCCCGGGAACAGTCTATCCCAGTGATCATTGGTCCCAGGAACAGTCTCACCCAGTGATCATTGGTCCCGTGAACAGTCTCTCCCAGTGATCATTGGTCCGGGAACAGTCTCTCCCAGTGATCATTGGTCCCGGGAACAGTCTCTCCCAGTGATCATTGGTCCCGGGAACAGTCTCTCCCAGTGATCATTGGTCCCGGGAACAGTCTATCCCAGTGATCATTGGTCCCGCGAACAGTCTATCCCAGTGATCGTTGGTCCGGGAACAGTCTATCCCAGTGATCATTGGTCCCGGGAACAGTCTATCCCAGTGATCATTGGAGCCGGGAACAGTCTATCCCAGTGATCATTGGTCCCGGGAACAGTCTATCCCAGTGATCATTGGTCCGGGAACAGTCTATCCCAGTGATCATTGGAGCTGGGAATAGTCTATCCCAGTGATCATTGGTCCCGGGAACAGTCTATCCCAGTGATCATTGGTCCCGGGAACAGTCTCTCCCAGTGATCATTGGTCCGGGAACAGTCTCTCCCAGTGATCATTGGTCCCGGGAACAGTCTATCCCAGTGATCATTGGTCCCGGGAACAGTCTCTCCCAGTGATCATTGGTCCCGGGAACAGTCTCTCCCAGTGATCATTGAGTCCCGGGAACAGTCTCTCCCAGTGATCATTGGTCCCGGGAACAGTCTCTCCCAGTGATCATTGGTCCCGGGAACAGTCTCTCCCAGTGATCATTGGTCCCGGGAACAGTCTATCCCAGTGATCATTGGTCCCGGGAACAGTCTCTCCCAGTGATCATTGGTCCCGGGAACAGTCTCTCCCAGTGATCATTGGTCCCGGGAACAGTCTATCCCAGTGATCATTGGTCCCGGGAACAGTCTCTCCCAGTGATCATTGGTCCCGGGAACAGTCTATCCCAGTGATCATTGGTCCCGCGAACAGTCTATCCCAGTGATTATTGGAGCCGGGAACAGTCTATCCCAGTGATCATTGGTCCCGGGAACAGTCTATCCCAGTGATCATTGGAGCCGGGAACAGTCTATCCCAGTGATCATTGGTCCCGGGAACAGTCTATCCCAGTGATCATTGGAGCCGGGATTAGTCTATCCCAGTGATCATTGGAGCTGGGAATAGTCTATCCCAGTGATCATTGGTCCCGGGAACAGTCTATCCCAGTGATCATTGGTCCCGGGAACAGTCTCTCCCAGTGATCATTGAAGCCGGGAACAGTCTCTCCCAGTGATCATTGGTCCCGGGAACAGTCTATCCCAGTGATCATTGGTCCCGGGAACAGTCTCTCCCAGTGATCATTGGTCCCGGGAACAGTCTCTCCCAGTGATCATTGAAGCCGGGAACAGTCTCTCCCAGTGATCATCGGTCCCGGGAACAGTCTCTCCCAGTGATCATTGGTCCCGGGAACAGTCTCTCCCAGTGATCATTGGTCCCGGGAACAGTCTATCCCAGTGATCATTGGTCCCGGGAACAGTCTCTCCCAGTGATCATTGGTCCCGGGAACAGTCTATCCCAGTGATCATTGGTCCCGGGAACAGTCTATCCCAGTGATCATTGGTCCCGGGAAAAGTCTCTCCCAGTGCTTGGTGACTGGCAGCGCCAGGAACTGATCCATTAGAATCACACAAATCTCAGCACATAAGAGGCCGTTCGGCCCATCGTGCCTGTGCTGTGCTTCCTTCACATCAGAGCTCTCTACTCTGGTCCCGTTTCCCTGCCCTTTCCCTAAACCTTTAATATTTTTCCTCCGTGATTGTTTCTTTAATTCCCTGTGTGACTGACCCGGCTGTGGAATGGATCCCATATTCTAGTAACCCTTTGTGTGCAACATTCCTTCTGTCTCCCTCATTCTGTTTTGATGACTTGATTCCCCCTCAGGTTTGCTGTTTTTGTTTGGCAATACATTCTCTGCACCTTCCAAACCCTGTCGGTACCAAAACCTTCTCCCCACTACCCGTGTGCTTCCTCTCAGTATTTGGAAAATATTTGACATCTTTTATTGGAATGATATAGATTGAACTTGTTCATCTCTGCTTTGATTTCTGTCCATTTCTAGTGTTGTGGGTAAGGTGTGGATCCACGTACCAAACCCGGCCACCTTTTTCCAGCCACTCTACACTGAACACAACGGAAACTTCAAGGTACCAACAGCAGTGCTCTGCGCAATTACACTCACAACTGCAGTTACCCTCCCTCTGTCCCAGTGGCCTAGTAGGCAAAGGCTCCGTGCCAGCAGAACAGAGCGTTCCCAGGCTCCTGGTCCACACTGACCCAACTGCTGGTGTTGGTAAGGAGGCTCTGCAATTATCCCCAGGGTTCAGGAAGGGAAACAAAATCACCCAGGGTTTGCACGGCTGAGCGCTGCCACAGAAGGAGATATTAGGGGCAGGTGATCAAAAGCTGGGTCAAAGAGGTCGGTTTTAAGGAGCGTCTTAAAGGAGGAGAGCGAGGCGGAGAGGTTTAGGGAGGGAATTCCAGAGCTTAGGGCCCAGGCAGCTGAAGGCACGGCTGCCAATGGTGGAGCGATTAAAATCGAGGATGCTCAAGAGGGCAGAATTGGAGGAGCGCAGAGATCTGGGAGGGTTGTGGGGCTGGAGGAGGTTACAGAGGTGGAGACGGGCGAGGCCATGGAGGGATTTGAAAATGATGAGTCAGACTGTATATAACACACCCTCACACAGACTGACTGTGAGGGACAGAATATTGGCGCCCTGGTGCTGTATAATTGAGGTGCAGGACATTAGTTCACATAAACAGTAAATTCCTGGTCCCCATCTTTGTGGGGAGGGGGGGGGGTGGTGGAGGAGGCACGTTGAGCGGAGATTCGAGACTTTTCCCATGGGGTGGGAGGCAAAATGGAAGAGAGATGAGACTAGGGAGCCTCGCTCCTCACTAGGGGCACCAATGGATAAAGACCGAAGTGCACCTGTGGAGTGTTGCGACAGAGGGGAAGAACTAATGAAGAAATACTGTCTACTTTTGACTATGTCTTTTAGGAATGGATCCACAATGACCAACCGTGCGCTCCACACAGCCCCAGCGGAGGCTCAGTCCAGGAGCTGAGAGAGGTGAAGAGGCCGCTGGAAGGTGAAACTGTTGTAGTGATCCTGAATCCCCAGGCTGAAGCTGTTTCTAACATCACCTACCTGAAGCCCATCCCAACCAGCCACCCATCGCCCCTTCACCCGGACGGCATCAAACACAGCTGTGATTTGGATGCCATGTATGTGAAGAGTAATCGTCTCAGCAACAGCTTTTATTCCACTTCGGTGCTGGAATATCGTGATAGCGATTCTGGTTTGGGTGGGCTTCTGCCCATCGATGAGGGTCAGCACGGTGCTGAGAGCTGGCCGCTGTGCCAGGACTCAGCTAACATCACCTTGCTGTCGGCGCTGCCCCGGGAGCCGGATGGTGGGTACAGCTACAGCGATGAATACTGCACCCTCTCCCACTCCGACACCAGCCACGGCCTGGTGCCCGCGAAGATTGGGCTCCGACTCAAAGCAGCCAACGAATGCCCGGCAGAGAAGAGGGAAGTGGCCGAGGATTTGGGCGGGATTGGCAGCAGCGAACTGTCCTCCACCTGGCCAGCAGCAGCTTCCGCAGTGACTCCGTGTCCAGTCGGAGCACTGACTGGAAGAGCCTGTCCCAGGGTCGAGCATGTCGACTGAGTTCCTGGAGTCAGTGTTAACCCCTACTGCCCCTCTCCTCTCCTGAAGGCGAGAATTCCTCACTGGATTGTGTTCTGCAGGGTCAGTAACTCACACTTTCCGCTCCGGCAGCACCGCCACTGTGGGTGTGACTCATCCGCTGCTGAAACCCTCAACCATGCCTTTGTCACCTCTCGACTTGACTATTTCAACGCACTCCAGGCCGGCCTCCCACATTCTACCCTACGTAAACTTGAGGTGATCCAAAACTCAGCTGCCCGTGTCCTAACTCGCACCAAGTCCCGTTCACCCATCACCCCTGTGCTCGCTGACCTACATTGGCTCCCGGTTAAGCAACGCCTCGATTTCAAAATTCTCATCCTTGTTTTCAAATCCCTCCATGGCCTCGCCCCTCCCTATCTCTGTAATCTACTCCAACCCCACAACACCCCGAGATATCTGCGCTCCTCTAATTCTGCCCTCTTGAGGATCCCTGATTCTAATCGCTCAACCTTTGGTGGCCGTGCCTTCTGTTGCCAGGGCCCTAAGCTCTGGAATTCTCGGCCTAAACCTCTCCGCCTCACTATCTCTCTCTCCGCCTTTAAGACGCTCCTTGACCAGAGGGGAGGGGTGGGGAGGGGAGGGGTTGGGAGGGGAGAGGGGGAGGGGAGGGTTAGGGTGGGGAGGGGAGGGGTTGGGAGGGGAGAGGGAGGGGAGGGGTGGGGAGGGGTAGGGTGGGGAGGGGAGGGGTTGGGAGGGGTAGGGTGGGGAGGGGAGGGGTTGGGGAGGGGGGAGGGGAGGGGTGGGGAGGGTAGGGTGGGGAGGGGAGGGTTGGGAGGGGAGAGGGGAGGGGTGGGGAGAGGTAGGGTGGGGAGGGGAGGGGTTGGGAGGGGAGGGGTAGGGTGGGGAGGGGAGGGGTTGGGGAGGGGGAGGGGAGGGTGGGGAGGGGGAGGGGAGGGGTGGGGAGGGGGGGTAGGGAGGGGAGAGAGGAGGGAGGTCAGGGAAGGGGGAGGGGTGGGGAGGGGTAGGGGGGGAGGGGAGGGGTGGGGAGGGGAGAGGGAGGGGTGGGGAGAGGAGGGTGGGGTGGGTGGTGTGTGGAGGTGGGGAGGGGAGGGGTTGGGGGAGGGGGAGGGAGGAGGGTGGGAGGGGTGGAGGGGTGGGGGAGGGGGGGGTAGGGAGGGGAGGGGAGGGGTAGGGAGGGGAGGTGAGGGAAGGGGGGAGGGGTGGGGAGGGGTAGGGTGGGGAGGGGTTGGGAGGGAGGGGAGGGGGGAGGGGTGGGGAGGGGCTGTGAGCCTTACTGCCGACCATGATCCGAGACACTGACCCCCCCCCGCTTTCTTCAGAAATCTAAAGGGGCCGCACTCCCTTTCTAAACAACCTGTTGATAGGATTGGGGGGAGGGGGGGACTTTCAGGACCTGATGGTTTTGCCAGTATTTGAGACCAATCACACCGCGATCCACTGCACTCTCCCTGGAGGATCCTGGATGTTGGCAGGGCTGGAGTTACCGGGTTGCCAAGCCGGTAATAGAAACATAGACATAGAAAAATAGGAGCAGGTGTCGGCCATTCGGCCCTTCGAGCCTGCTCCGCCATTCAATATGATCATGGCTGATCCTCTATCTCAATACCATATTCCCGCGATCTCCCCATACCCCTTGATGCCTTTTGTGTCTAGAAATCTATCTATCTCCTCCTTAAATAATGACAGAAAAAAGAGGCTGAGAGAATTTTAACTCCCCCCGCCCCCGCTCCGCAGAAACCGGAGAGTTACAAGGCCTCCCCTGGACGGGGGCTCCTCCCCCCTCGACCTCCCCCCCCCCCCCCCCCCGGACCCTCTGTCCCCCCCCCCCCCCCCCCGACCCTCCCCCCCCCGGACCCTCTGTCCCCCCCCCCGACCCTCCCCCCCCCCGGACCCTCTGTCCCCCCCCTCCCCCCCGCGGGCCGTCTCCCAGCCGCCTAACGTTCCGCCACTTCCCACCTGCCAACTCCGGGGCTTGGTGTTAATCAGGCCCGGACGGTAAATGGCCGAGCTTCCCGCTGCTGCCGCCGCCGCCCGGGAGCTGGAATTCCCAGCAGGGACTCGGATCTCATTCCTGCTGAGTTGGAAACTCCACCACATCTGCTGCCAGCCTGGACTGAGGGAGCGGCGCCCGGTCTAATCATGGTCACTGGAAGGAGCAGAGAGTGTGGCTGGACCTGGCTCCCAAGAGAGGCTTTTACCAGCATTATTTAGAAGCTTGTGCACCTAGCTCAGTGTGTTAAACTAATCATTATTTCCAAGTATTTTATGTAAACTATTATTATATTAACCACACTCTGTGGGAGCTGCTGTATCTGTACGGTGAGATTCTGCATTAGGAGATTGTGTACAGAATCATATATTGCTGCTAATTGTGCATCCCGTCATCACAAATAAAGACATTAAAAGTGCACAGTGACTGGTTTCTTCCGTAACCTTTTAATCATTTATTTTATTCCCCAGGGAATTAACAAAATTACATTGTCAGAGCACAGATTCATAAAATTACCGCCTTTAGTGAGAGAGAACAATGTAGGAGCGAGCATAACACTTTTCCCACTTTATACATTCCCAGGCCCATATTCCAAGGCAGGTACAGCACGGGTTAGATACAGAGTAAAGCTCCCTCTACACTGTCCCATCAAACACTCCCAGGGCAGGTACAGCACGGGTTAGATACAGAGTAAAACTCCCTCGACACTGTCCCATCACTGAATAAAGTGTATCGCTGGTGCCCTCTGCTGATTATTAGTTAAAAATGAGAAGTCGCACAACACCAGGTTATAGTCCAACAGTTTTATTTGAAATCACGAGCTTTCGGAGCGCTGCTCCTTCGTCAGGTAAAGTGAGGGAATACAAATCAGCAACGCATATATAGACAGAGAACAATGTGTTTCTGACTGCCCTCCATCACACCACCTCGGCAGAGATACAATCAGTCAGGAAGGCATTACATCAAAGACACAGCAAAATACAGCTGTATTATAATATACCTGAAGGTGGTGATGTTTATTGGAAGCGGAATCAGTGTGCTGATGACTCCTGAGGACATTACAATAAATTTGCTACATTGGGATTCAGCACCCCTGGGTTTGGGACGGGAAGGTTATCCAGGGACCCGGGTTTGTGACGGGAAGGTTATCCAGGGACCCGGGTTTGTGACGGGAAGGTTATCCAGGGCCCCGGGTTTGTGACGGGAAGGTTATCCAGGGCCCCGGGTTTGTGACGGGAAGGTTATCCAGGGATTCGGTTTGGGACGGGAAGGTTATCCAGGGCCCCGGGTTTGTGACGGGAAGGTTATCCAGGGCCCCGGGTTTGGGACAGGAAGGTTATCCAGGGACCCGGGTTTGGGACGGGAAGGTTATCCAGGGACCCGGGTTTGGGACGGGAAGGTTATCCAGGGACCCGGGTTTGGGACGGGAAGGTTATCCAGGGACCCGGGTTTGGGACGGGAAGGTTATCCAGGGACCCGGGTTTGGGACGGGAAGGTTATCCAGGGCCCCGGGTTTGGGACAGGAAGGTTATCCAGGGCCCGGGTTTGGGACGGGAAGGTTATCCAGGGACCCGGGTTTGGGACGGGAAGGTTATCCAGGGATTCGGTTTGGGACGGGAAGGTTATCCAGGGACCCGGGTTTGGGACGGGAAGGTTATCCAGGGATTCGGTTTGGGACGGGAAGGTTATCCAGGGACCCGGGTTTGGGACGGGAAGGTTATCCAGGGATTCGGTTTGGGACGGGAAGGTTATCCAGGGACCCGGGTTTGGGACGGGAAGGTTATCCAGGGACCCGGGTTTGGGACGGGAAGGTTATCCAGGGACCCGGGTTTGGGACGGGAAGGTTATCCAGGGACCCGGGTTTGGGACGGGAAGGTTATCCAGGGCCCTGGGTTTGGGACGGGAAGGTTATCCAGGGACCCGGGTTTGGGACGGGAAGGTTATCCAGGGACCCGGGTTTGGGACTGGAATGTTATCCAGGGACCCGGGTTTGGGACGGGAAGGTTATCCAGGGACCCGGGTTTGGGACAGGAAGGTTATCCAGGGCCCTGGGTTTGGGACGGGAAGGTTATCCAGGGATTCGGTTTGGGACGGGAAGGTTATCCAGGGACCCGGGTTTGGGACAGGAAGGTTATCCAGGGCCCTGGGTTTGGGACGGGAAGGTTATCCAGGGACCCGGGTTTGGGACAGGAAGGTTATCCAGGGATTCGGTTTGGGACGGGAAGGTTATCCAGGGACCCGGGTTTGGGACAGGAAGGTTATCCAGGGCCCTGGGTTTGGGACGGGAAGGTTATCCAGGGACCCGGGTTTGGGACGGGAAGGTTATCCAGGGATTCGGTTTCTGATCGCTGTCCAGCAATTCCTGCTGCATGTGTGGGCCTTTTCCGGGTGTAAAACAGGCCCAGCAATGACAAATTTAGCAGTGGAACGGCCTGCGCCCGATTTTGTGCGTGGGCCCGGGCCACTGCTAAATTTGGCAGTGCATTTTTTAGGCAGCCGATGCAGGTCTCATTTCAATATTGAAATCAGGCTCCTGCGCCCATTCCCGGTTCCATTTGCAAAATTGGATGAAGGTAGATTGCGCTTTGTGTGGCTGCAAGCTCGACGTACTTTTTCAGGTTGTACAGCGGCCGAATCAGCCATCCTGTAGGCCTTTTTTAACTTGAGTTAATGTGGATCTAGGGGGAGCAGGAGTACCTCCTCAGGAAGGCTGTCCTCTTTCGAGTTGTCTTCTTCATGAACTTCTTGCTGCTAAGCTTTTGAAGTATGCTGAAGGTAAGATTGGTTGTGTTCCAGGAAGGGGTACAAGTTATAATCAGTAGCCCTGCTCAGAGATGCCACCAGCCTCGCAATCTCCAATGCTGTTTCCTTTTGCTGACCCACTGATCTCCATTGCTTACTGCTCCCTTCTCACAGAGAGGGCTATGAGTGGCTACTGAGAAGGCAATTGCACAAATGTGGGCTTCTGCTTGTAGTGGATAATCTGAGAAGGAGAGGAAGTAGGATGTTAGGAGAATGGGGAGATGTTGGGTGGGATGCAAGTGTGAACTGGGGAAGGAGTCATGAGAGGAGTTGCAGCTTCTGCGATTGACACCAGTTGAGAAGAGCATACTGTTCGTGGAAGCAGTGAAGGCAGCAAGCAACAGGTGAGCGTGTGTTAGGAGTGAGAATGAGAGGTGCTATAATGTGCCCTTGTGATTGGAGATGAGGGATGTGATGCAGGGGTGATAATTACTCCGAATGCTGGAGGAGGGAAGAGTGGGACTGCGACTAGGTGCAATGCAGGAGATGAGGAAAGGAGTGGCTGTACTCACCTTTGCTATACTTGTGAGGTCATTAAATCTGCCTACAGACGGCCACCTCCGCACGAGGCTGTGCGGGAAAATTACTCCCTTTCAGGTAAGCTTCTGCCCAAAACATAAGATACCTTATCTGGGTCCTATTTGTGAAAGAATGGCCACAGAATCCCAAACCATGACCTATTGAATTGTTACCTGCACTTGTGCATATACTGAAAAAACACAAGTCTGCAGGAAAAGTCAAACAATAACATGAGAGCACTGAGATAATAGAGAGAAAACTGCAGGAAAGAAAAACTGATAGCAACTAATAGATCGAGAATTGGAGATAAACAGCAAAATCCAGGCCAGACCGCTGTAAATATGTGGAGGGAATATATCTATTTTAAAACAGTGTGTGAAACAGAAGGAAAATCTACTCTTTATACACTTGTGATAGTGCTTGGGATTATGGATGACTCTCAACCAAATCATGACAGTAATTTCGCAAGCTTCCCTGGATACCAAAATTCCCTGGACCCTGGAGAGGTCCCAGCGGATTGGAAAACCGCAAATGTAACGCCCCTATTTAAGAAAGGAGGGAGACAGAAAGCAGGCAACTATCGACCAGTTAGCCTAACATCTGTCATTGGGAAAATGCTGGAGTCCTTCATTAAGGAAGTGGTAGCAGGTCATTTAGAAAATCATAATGCAGTCAAGCAGAGTCAGCATGGTTTTATGAAAGGGAAATCATGTTTAACAAATTTGCTGGAGTTCTTTGAGGATGTAACGAGCAGGGTGGATAAAGGTGAGCCAGTGGATGTGGTGTATTTGGATTTCCAGAAGGCATTCGATAAGGTGCCACATAAAAGGTTACTGCATATGATAAGAGTTCACGGAGTTGGGGGTAATATATTAGCATGGATAGAGGAGTGGCTAACTAACAGAAAGCAGAGAGTCGGGGATAAATGGGTCATTTTCCGGTTGGCAAACGGTAACTAGTGGGGTGCCACAGGGATCCGTGCTGGGGCCTCAACTATTTACAATCTACATTAATGACTTGGATGAAGGGACTGAGTGTAATGTAGCCAAGTTTGCGGATGATACAAAGATGGGTGGGAAAGAATCTGCAAAGGGATATAGACAAGGTAAGTGAGTGGGCAAACATTTGGCAGATGGAGTATAATGTGGGAAAATGCAAGGTTATCCACTTTGGCAGGAAAAATAAAAAAGCAAATTTTTATTTAAATGGAGAGAGATTATAAAATGCTACAGTTCAGAGGGACCTGGGGGTCCTTGTGCATGAAACACAAAAAGTTAGCATGCAGGTACAGCAAGTAATCAAAAAGGCAAATGGAATGTTGGCCTTTATTGCAAGGGGGTTGGAGTATAAAAGCAGGGAAGTCCTGCTACAACTGTACAGGGTGTTGGTGAGACCACACCTGGAGTACTGTGTACAGTTTTGGTCTCCTTATTTAAGGAAGGATATATTTGCATTGGAGGCAGTTCAGAGACGATTCACTAGGTTAATTCCAGAGATGAGGGGGTTGTCTTATGAATAAAGGTTGAGTAGGTTGGGCCTATACTCATTGGAGTTTAGAAGAATGAGAGGGGATCTTATTGAAACATATAAGATACTGAGGGGGCTCGACAAGGTAGATGCAGAGAGGACAGATTTTTGCAAGATAAGGGAGTGAATGGTTATGGGGAGCGGGCTGGGAAGTGGCTTTGAGCCCAAGATCAGCCATGATCTTATTGAATGGCGGAGCAGGCTCGAGGGGCCAAGTGGCCTACTCCTGCTCCTATTTCTTATGTTCTTATGTTCTTAAGCTACATCCTCCTGAGTCTACCGAAGTTGGTTTTCATTGACATTATTTGGAAAAACTCCCTCTGAGCACTGAATCGTCGAAAGTAGACACACTTGTTCTGTGGCTTTAAAAGCAACTGTACTTTATCGTTCATCAATTTTCAACTGATAGGTCCCAGTGTCCAACTCTGTTGCTGCTAATAGAAGTGAGTTGTTATTAAACAAGCACAATATTAACAAAAGGTGAACAAAGTTTTTAATTTGATTTATTCTGGTTGAAGTCTGGTCAAAAATGATTGCAATAAAGGCAATGTTCCCAGCACAGATTGAGTGGTGCATTACATTGCATACTGGCCTTTTCGCCTTTGTGTCCTGAGTTCAGATCTAGCTCGGAATAATGGGATAAAAGTTTCATATCAGCTGGCAGGAAGAGAGCGATGTGAAATTTGTTTGGGCAGTCTTAACACAGTTCCTAATCAACACAAAAGTACCTCCGGTTCATCACTGATTGGCACTGAGAGTTCTCAATCTCGGTCAGAAAGAATACCCAATGGCCGGTGTGGAACCTGTCACACTGCTGCAGTATGGGAGTGCTGGGCTGCTGCGCCTTGTTGGGGCAGAACAGAGGGAGCTTTGCTCCGCATCCAACCGCGTGACACCCGACCCTGAAGCACGTGGTGCTGGGTGCCCAAAATGCGAAGGTGTTCTCTTCCCTACGACAAAGTTCTCTCGGCTTATTGAGCACAAATTCACAAAAAATATTTTCCTGCCTGTGGGGATTTAACTGCGTTCCTAGTTTGAATACAAATGTAAACAATGAATTTTTAAAATTTGCCCAATAAATGAGATCTACAACGATCATGAAGACGACAAAAACGACAGTCAAGAATATTGGAGAGTCTGAATTTGGAGAGCTGTCTTGCTGAGTCACAGAAACTCGAGCCAAGAACCGGGGGTCCTGGTAATTCGATATAGAAAATGAAGTGATGAGGAAGGAGGTAAAGAGAGAAACAAAAAACAGAGCAGCAAAAGGACAAAAATAGAAGCAGAGGGAAACAAAAGCCATAAACTCCAAAATAAAACAACAGCAACAGGATTGCGGTCCCGGCCTGCCTGAGCCCGAGCAGGACAGCTTGCCTTTCCTGCAATGGCAGTGAACCTGTCAGCCAAACTGATAGCTCCTCCTGCCAAAAGTACATCCTCAGCAAACACCTGATACTCGACTCACGTGGATGGGATCAGCCCCAGAACAGGTGTGGTTGCTCACGGTTCATTGTTGTACCATCGCAGACGGGGCAGTGGATCGCACATTGTCACCAGTCATTGGAGAGCAGAATCAGCATTGAGAACACATCGACGCGCCCTCGGTCCCAGTGCTGCAGACAAGGTTTTGGTTGAAGCCTGTGCGCATGCACGTTGTTTTAAAACAGAACCTTCAAACAAAAATAATAGATCGGCAATCCCAAAACATGCCACAGAGCAGCTCAGGTGAACAGGCAGCGGCTCGGTGAATCCGCCATTCAGGGGTCCAGGCACTGCTCTTCAAAGCGGTTGGAATTGCCATCTGTTGATGCTCACCATCCCGTGGAGAGTGGATTAAGGGGAAGCCATTTAAGGACTGAGCTGAGGTGGAACTTCTTCACCCAGAGAGTGGTGAATCTGTGGAATTCTCTTCCACAGAAGGTTGTTGAGGCAAGTTCGCTAAATATATTCAAAAGGGAGTTAGATATAACACTCACAACTAGGGGGATCAAGGGGTATGGCGAGAAAGCAGGAATGGGGTACTGAGGTAGCATGTTCAGCCATGAACGCATTGAATGGCGGTGCAGGCTCGAAGGACCGAATGGTCTACTCCTGTACCTATTTTCTATGTTTCTATGTTTCTATGTCTATGTGGTCAGTACTGGAGAGTGACCGTACCCCAGTGTGGTCAGTACTGGGGAGTGACCGTACCCCAGTGTGGTCAGCACTGGAGAGTGACCGTACACCAGTGTGGTCAGTACTGGGGAGTGACCGTACCCCAGTGTGGTCAGTAATAGAGAGTGACCGTACCACAGTGTGATCAGTACTGGAGAGTGACCGTTCCCCAGTGTGGTCAGTACTGGAGAGTGACCGTACCACAGTGTAGTCAGTACTGGAGAGTGACCGTTCCCCAGTGTGGTCAGTACTAGAGAGTGACCGTACCCCAGTGTGGTCAGTACTGGAGAGTGACCGTTCCCCAGTGTGGTCAGTACTGGGGAGTGACCATTCCCCAGTGTGGTCAGTACTGGGGAGTGACCGTACCCCAGTGTGGTCAGTACTGGGGAGTGACCGTACCCCAGTGTGGTCAGTACTGGGGAGTGACCGTACCCCAGTGTGGTCAGAACTGGGGAGTGACCGTTCCCCAGTGTGGTCAGTACTGGGGAGTGACCGTACACCAGTGTGGTCAGTACTGGAGAGTGACCGTTCCCCAGTGTGGACAGTACTGGAAATTGACCGTATCCCAGTGTGGTCAGCACTGGAGAGTGACCGTACCCCAGTGTGGTCAGTACTGGGGAGTGACCGTACCCCAGTGTGGTCAGTAGTGGAGAGAGACCGTACCCCAGTGTGGTCAGTACTGGAGAGTGACCGTTCCCCAGTGCGGACAGTACTGGAAAGTGACCGTATCCCAGTGTGGTCAGTACTGGAGAGTGACCGTACCCCAGTGGGGTCAGTACTGGGGAGTGACCGTACCCCAGTGTGGTCAGTACTGGAGAGTGACCGTACACCAGTGTGGTCAGTACTGGGGAGTGACCGTACCCCAGTGTGGTCAGTAATAGAGAGTGACCGTACCCCAGTGTGATCAGTACTGGAGAGTGACCATTCCCCAGTGTGGTCAGTACTGGAGAGTGACCGTACCACGGTGTAGTCAGTACTAGAGAGTGACCGTTCCCCAGTGTGGTCAGTACTAGAGAGTGACCGTACCCCAGTGTGGTCAGTACTGGAGAGTGACCGTACCCCAGTGTGGTCAGTAGTGGAGAGAGACCGTACCCCAGTGTGGTCAGTACTGGAGAGTGACCGTTCCCCAGTGTGGTCAGTACTGGAAAGTGACCGTATCCCAGTGTGGTCAGTACTGGAGAGTGACCGTACCCCAGTGTGGTCAGTACTGGGGAGTGACCGTACCCCAGTGTGGTCAGTACTGGAGAGTGACTGTACACCAGTGTGGTCAGTACTGGGGAGTGACCGTACCCCAGTGTGGTCAGTAATAGAGAGTGACCGTACCCCAGTGTGATCAGTACTGGAGAGTGACCGTTCCCCAGTGTGGTCAGTACTGGAGAGTGACCGTACCACAGTGTAGTCAGTACTAGAGAGTGACCGTTCCCCAGTGTGGTCAGTACTAGAGAGTGACCGTACCCCAGTGTGGTCAGTACTGGAGAGTGACCGTTCCCCATGTGGTCAGTACTGGAGAGTGACCGTACCCCAGTGTGGTCAGTACTGGAGAGTGACCGTTCCCCAGTGTGGTCAGTACTGGAGAGTGACCGTACCCCAGTGTGGTCAGTACTGGAGAGTGACCGTACCTCAGTGTGGTCAGTACTGGAGAGTAACCGTACCCCAGTGTGGTCAGTACTGGAGAGTGATCATTACCCAGTGTTGTCAATACGGGTGAGTGACCGTACCCCAGTGTGGTCAGTACTGGAGAGAGACCGTACTCCAGTGTGGTCAGTACTGGAGAGTGACTGTACCTCAGTGTGGTCAGTACTGGAGAGTGACTGTACCCCAGTGTGGTCAGTACTGGAGAGTGACCGTACCTCAGTGTGGTCAGTACTGGAGAGTGACTGTACCCCAGTGTGGTCAGTACTGGAGAGTGACCGTACCTCAGTGTGGTCAGTACTGGAGAGTGACCGTACCCCAGTTGGGTCAGTACTGGGGAGTGACCGTACCTCAGTGTGGTCAGGATTGGAGAGTGACCGTACCTCAGTGTGGTCAGTACTGGAGAGTGACCGTACCCCAGTTGGGTCAGTACTGGGGAGTGACCGTACCTCAGTGTGGTCAGTACTGGAGAGTGACCGTACCTCAGTGTGGTCAGTACTGGAGAGTGACCGTACCCCAGTTGGGTCAGTACTGGGGAGTGACCGTACCTCAGTGTGGTCAGGATTGGAGAGTGACCGTACCCCAGTGTGATCAGTACTGGGGAGTGACCGTACCTCAGTGTGGTCAGTATTGGAGAGTGACCGTACCCCAGTGTGATCAGCACTGGAGAGCGACCGTAACCTAGTGTGGTCAGTACTGGAGAGTTACCGTACCTCAGTGTGGTCAGTACTGGAGACTGACCGTACCCCGTGTGATCAGTACTGGAGAGTGACCGTACCCCAGTGTGATCAGTACTGGAGAGAGACTGTACCCCGTGTGGTCAGTACTGGAGAGTGACAGTATTGCAGTGTGGTCAGTACTGGAGAGTGACCGTACCTCAGTGTGGTCAGTACTGGAGAGTGACTGTACCCCAGTGTGGTCAGTACTGGAGAGTGACTGTACCCCAGTGTGGTCAGGACTGGGGAGTGACCGTACCCCAGTGTGGTCAATACGGGTGAGTGACCGTACCCCAGTGTGGTCAGTACTGGAGAGTGACGGAACCTCAGTGTGGTCAGTACTGGAGAGTGACCGTACCTCAGTGTGGTCAGTATTGTAGAGTGACCATACCCCAGTGTGGTCAGTACTGGAGAGTGACCGTACCCCAGTGTGGTCAGTGCTGGAGAGTGACCGTACCCAGTGTGGTCAGTACTGGGGAGTGACCGTACCACAGTGTGGTCAGCACTGGGGAGTGACCGTACCCCAGTGTGGTCAGTACTGGAGAGTGACTGTACCCCAGTGTGGTCAATACAGGAGAGTGACCGTACCCCAGTGTGATCAGTACTGGAGAGTGACCGTACGTCAGTGTGGTCAGTACTGGAGAGTGACCGTACCCCAGTTGGGTCAGTACTGGGGAGTGACCGTACCTCAGTGTGGTCAGTACTGGAGAGTGACCGTACCCCAGTGTGGTCAGTACTGGAGAGTGACCGTACCCCAGTGTGGTCAGTACTGGAGAGTGACCGTACCCCAGTGTGGTCAGTACTGGAGAGTGACCGTACCCCAGTGTGGTCAGTACTGGAGAGTGACCGTACCCCAGTGTGGTCAGTACTGGAGAGTGACCGTACCCCAGTGTGGTCAGTACTGGAGAGTGACCGTACCCAGTGTGGTCAGTACTGGAGAGTGACCGTACCCCAGTGTGGTCAGTACTGGAGAGTGACCGTACCCCAGTGTGGTCAGTACTGGAGAGTGACCGTACCCCAGTGTGGTCAGTACTGGAGAGTGACCGTACCCAGTGTGGTCAGTACTGGAGAGTGACCGTACCCCAGTGTGGTCAGTACTGGAGAGTGACCGTACCTCAGTGTGGTCAGTACTGGAGAGTGACCGTACCCCAGTGTGGTCAGTACTGGAGAGTGACCGTACCCCAGTGTGGTCAGTACTGGAGAGTGACCGTACCCCAGTGTGGTCAGTACTGGAGAGTGACCGTACCCAGTGTGGTCAGTACTGGGGAGTGACCGTACCCCAGTGTGGTCAGTACTGGAGAGTGACCGTACCCCAGTGTGGTCAGTACTGGAGAGTGACCGTACCCAGTGTGGTCAGTACTGGAGAGTGACCGTACCCCAGTGTGGTCAGTACTGGAGAGTGACCGTACCCAGTGTGGTCAGTACTGGAGAGTGACCGTACCCCAGTGTGGTCAGTACTGGAGAGTGACCGTACCCCAGTGTGGTCAGTACTGGAGAGTGACCGTACCCCAGTGTGGTCAGTACTGAGAGTGACCGTACCCCAGTGTGGTCAGTACTGGAGAGTGACCGTACCCCAGTGTGGTCAGTACTGGAGAGTGACCGTACCCCAGTGTGGTCAGTACTGGAGAGTGACCGTACCTCCAGTGTGGTCAGTACTGGAGAGTGACCGTACCCCAGTGTGGTCAGTACTGGAGAGTGACCGTACCCCAGAGTGAACAGTACTGGGGAGTGACCGCACCCCAGTGTGATCAGTACTGGAGAGTGACCGTACCCCAGTGTGGTCAGAAATGGAGAGTGACCGTACTCCAGTGTGGTCAGTACTGGAGAGTGACCGTAGCCCAGTGTTGTCAGTAATGGAGAGTGACCGTACCCCAGTGTGGTCATAAATGGAGAGTGACCGTACCCCAGTGTGGTCAGTACTGGAGAGTGACCGTACCCCAGTGTGATCAGTACTGGAGAGTGACCGTACCCCAGTGTGGTCAGTACTGGAGAGTGACCTTACCCCAGTGTGGTCAGCACTGGAGAGTGACCGTACCCCAGTGTGGTCAGTAATAGTGTGTGACTGTACACCAGTGTGGTCAGTACTGGGGAGTGACCGTACCCCAGTGTGATCAGTACTGGAGAGTGACCGTACCCCAGAGTGGTCAGTACTAGAGAGTGACCGTACCCCAGCGTGATCAGTACTGGGGAGTGACCGTACTCCAGTGTGGTCGGTACTGGGGAGTGACCGTACCCCAGAGTGGTCAGTACTGGAGAGTGACCGTACCCCAGTGTGGTCAGTACTGGAGATTGACCGTACCCTAGTGTGATCAGTACTGTAGAGTAACCATACGCCAGTGTGTTCAGTTCTAGAGAGTGACCGTACCCCAGTGTGGTCAGTACTGGGGAGTGATCGTACGCCAGTGTGGTCAGTACTGGGGAGTGACCGTACCCCAGTGTGGTCAGTACTGGAGAGTGACCGTACCCCAGTGTGATCAGTACTGGGGAGTGACCGTACCTCAGTGTGGTCAGTACTGGAGAGTGACCGTACCCCAGTGTGATCAGCACTGGAGAGTGACCGTAACCTAGTGTGGTCAGTACTGGAGAGTGACCGTACCTCAGTGTGGTCAGTACTGGAGAGTGACCGTACCCCAGTGTGGTCAGTACTGGAGAGTGACCGTACCTCAGTGTGGTCAGTACTGGAGAGTGACCGTTCCCCGTGTGATCAGTGCTGGAGAGTGACCGTACCCCAGTGTGATCAGTACTGGAGAGTGACCGTACCCCAGTGTGGTCAGTACTGGAGAGTGACCTTACCCCAGTGTGGTCAGTACTGGAGAGTGACCGTACCCCAGAGTGAACAGTACTGGGGAGTGACCGCACCCCAGTGTGGTCAGTACTGGAGAGTGACCGTACCCCAGTGTGGTCAGAAATGGAGAGTGACCGTACCCCAGTGTGGTCAGTACTGGAGAGTGACCGTACACCAGTGTGGTCAGTACTGGAGAGTGACCGTAGCCCAGTGTTGTCAGTAATGGAGAGTGACCGTACCCCAGTGTGGTCAGAAATGGAGAGTGACCGTACCCCAGTGTGGTCAGTACTGGAGAGTGACCGTACCCCAGTGTGATCAGTACTGGAGAGTGACCGTACCCCAGTGTGGTCAGTACTGGAGAGTGACCGTACCCCAGTGTGGTCAGTACTGGAGAGTGACCGTACCCCAGTGTCGTCAGTACTGGAGAGTGACGTACCCCAGTGTGGTCAGTACTGGGAGTGACCGTACCCCAGTGTGGTCAGTACTGGAGAGTGACCGTACCCCAGTGTGGTCAGTACTGGGAGTGACCGTACCCCAGTGTGGTCGTACTGGGAGAGTGACCGTACCCCAGTGTGGTCAGTACTGGAGAGTGACCGTACCCAGTGTGGTCAGTACTGGAGAGTGACCGTACCCAGTGTGTCAGTACTAGAGAGTGACCGTACCCAGTGTGGTCAGTACTGGAGAGTGACCGTACCCCAGTGTGGTCAGTACTGGAGAGTGACCGTACCCCAGTGTGGTCAGTACTGGAGAGTGACCTGTACCCCAGTGTGGTCAGTACTGGAGAGTGACCGTACCCAGTGTGGTCAGTACTGGAGAGTGACCGTACCCCAGTGTGGTCAGTACTGGAGAGTGACCGTACCCCAGTGTGGTCAGTACTGGAGAGTGACCGTACCCCAGTGTGGTCAGTACTGGAGAGTGACCGTACACCCGGTGTGGGTCAGTACTAGGGAGTGACCGTACCCCAGTGTGGTCAGTACTGAGGGATGTACCGTACCACCAGTGTGGTCAGTACTGGGGAGTGACCGTACCCCACGTGTGGTCAGTGACTGGAGAGTGACCGTACCCCAGGTGGTCGAGTCACTCGGGAGTGACAGTTCCCCAGTGTTGGTCAGTACTGGAGAGTGACCGTACCTCAGTGTAGGTCAGTACTAGGAGAGTGACCGTTCCTCACAGTGTGGGCAGTACTTGGAGAGTGACCGTACCCCAGTGGTGGTCAGTACTGAGAGTGACACGTACCCCAGTGTGGTCAGTACTGAGAGTGACCGTACCCAGTGTGGTCAGTACTGGAGAGGATGACCTACCCCAGTGTTGGTCAGTACTGGAGAGTGACCGTACCCAGTGTGGTCAGTACTGGGAGTGACCGTACCCCAGTGTGGTCAGTACTAGAGAGTGAGAGTACCCCAGTGTGTCAGTACTGGAGAGTGACCGTACCCCAGTGTGGTCAGTACTGGAGAGTGACCGTACCCCTGTGTGGACAGTACTGGAGAGTGACCGTACCCCAGTGTGGGCAGGACTGGAGAGTGACCGTACCCCAGTGTGGTCAGTGCTGGAGAGTGACCGTACCCCAGTGTGGTCAGCACTAGAGAGTGACCGTACCCCAGTGTGGTCAGGACTGGGGAGTGACCGTACCCCAGTGTGGTCAGTACTGGAGAGTGACCGTACCCCAGTGTGGTCAGTACTGGAGTGTGACCATACTTCAGTGTGATCAGTACTGGAGAGTGACCGTACCCCAGTGTGGTCAGTACTGGAGAGTGACCGTACCCCAGAGTGAACAGTACTGGAGAGTGACCGTACCCCAGTGTGATCAGTACTGGAGAGTGACCGTACCCCAGTGTGGTCAGTACTGGAGAGTGACCGTACTCCAGTGTGGTCAGTACTGGAGAGTGACCGTAGCCCAGTGTGGTCAGTACTGGAGAGTGACCGTACCCCAGTGTGGTCAGTACTGGAGAGTGACCGTACCCAGTGTGGTCAGTACTGGAGAGTGACCGTACCCCAGTGTGGTCAGTACTGGAGAGTGACCGTACCCCAGTGTGGTCAGTACTGGAGAGTGACCTTACCCCAGTGTGGTCAGTACTGGAGAGTGACCGTACCCCAGTGTGGTCAGTACTGGAGAGTGGACGTACACCAGTGTGGTCAGTACTGGAGAGTGACCGTACCCAGTGTGGTCAGTACTGGAGAGTGACCGTACCCCAGTGTGGTCAGTACTGGAGAGTGACCGTACCCCAGCGTGATCAGTACTGGGGAGTGACCGTACTCCAGTGTGGTCGGTACTGGGGAGTGACCGTACCCCAGTGTGGTCAGTACTGGAGAGTGACCGTACCCCAGTGTGGTCAGTACTGGAGAGTGACCGTACGCCAGTGTGATCAGTACTGGAGAGTGACCGTACCCCAGTGTGGTCAGTACTGGAGAGTGACCGTACATCAGTGTGGTCAGTACTGGGGAGTGACCGTACCCCAGTGTGGTCAGTACTGGGGAGTGACGTACCCCAGTGTGGTCAGAACTGGAGAGTGACCGTACCCAGTGTGATCAGTACTGGGGAGTGACCGTACCTCAGTGTGGTCAGTATTGGAGAGTGGACCGTACCCCAGTGTGATCAGCACTTGGAGAGTGACCGTACCTATTGTGGTCAGTACTGGAGAGTGACCGTTACCTCAGTGTGGTCAGTCCTGGAGAGTGACCGTACCCCAGTGTGGTCAGTACTGGAGAGTGACCGTACCTCAGTGTGGTCAGTACTGGAGAGTGACCGTATCCCCGTGTGATCAGTACTGGAGAGTGACCGTACCCCAGTGTGATCAGTACTGGAGAGTGACCTGTCCCCCCAGTGTGTTCAGTACTGGAGAGTGACTGTACCCAGTGTGGTCAGTACTGGAGAGTGACCGTACCACAGAGTGAACAGTACTGGGGAGTGACCGAACCCAGTGTGATCAGTACTGGAGAGTGACCCGTACCCAGTGTGGTCAGAAATGGAGAGTGACCGTACCCCAGTGTGGTCAGTACTGGGGTGTGACCGTACCCAGTGTGGTCAGTGACCGTACCCCAGTGTGGTCAGTACTGGAGAGTGACCGTACCCCAGTGTGGTCAGTACTGGGGAGTGACCGTACCCAGTGTGGTCAGTACTGGAGAGTGACCGTACCCAGTGTGGTCAGTACTGGAGAGTGACCGTACCCCAGTGTGGTCAGTACTGGAGAGTGACCGTACCCCAGTGTGGTCAGTACTGGAGAGTGACCGTACCCCAGTGTGGTCAGTACTGGAGAGTGACCGTACCCCAGTGTGGTCAGTACTGGAGAGTGACCGTACCCCAGTGTGGTCAGTACTGGAGAGTGACCGTACCCCAGTGTGGTCAGTACTGGAGAGTGACTGTACCCCAGTGTGGTCAGTACTGGAGAGTGACCGTACCCCAGTGTGATCAGTACTGGAGAGTGACCGTACCCCAGTGTGGTCAGTACTGGGGAGTGACCGTACTCCAGTGTGGTCAGTACTGGAGAGTGACCGTACCCCAGTGTGGTCAGTACTGGAGATTGACCGTACCCTAGTGTGATCAGTACTGTAGAGTAACCATACGCCAGTGTGTTCAGTACTGGAGAGTGACCGTACCCCAGTGTGGTCAGTACTGGGGAGTGATCGTACCCAGTGTGGTCAGTACTGGGGAGTGACCGTACCCCAGTGTGGTCAGTACTGGAGAGTGACTGTACCCCAGTGTGGTCAGTACTGGAGAGTGACCGTACCTCAGTGTGGTCAGTACTGGAGAGTGACCGTACCCCAGTGTGGTCAGTACTGGAGAGTGACCGTACCTCAGTGTCGTCAGTATTGTAGAGTGACCATACCCCAGTGTGGTCAGTACTGGAGAGTGACCGTACCCCAGTGTGGTCAGTACTGGAGAGTGACCGTACCCAGTGTGGTCAGTACTGGGGAGTGACCGTACCACAGTGTGGTCAGTACTGGGGAGTGACCGTAACCCAGTGTGGTCAGTACTGGAGAGTGACCGTACCCCAGTGTGGTCAGTACTGGAGAGTGACCATACTTCAGTGTGATCAGTACTGGAGAGTGACCGTACCCCAGTGTGGTCAGTACTGGAGAGTGACCGTACCCCAGAGTGAACAGTACTGGGGAGTGACCGCACCCCAGTGTGATCAGTACTGGAGAGTGACCGTACCCCAGTGTGGTCAGTACTGGAGAGTGACCGTACCCCAGTGTGGTCAGTACTGGGGAGTGACCGTACCCCAGTGTGGTCAGTACTGGAGAGTGACCGTAGCCCAGTGTTGTCAGTAATGGAGAGTGACCGTACCCCAGTGTGGTCAGAACTGGAGAGTGACCGTACCCCAGTGTGGTCAGTACTGGAGAGTGACCGTACCCCAGTGTGATCAGTACTGGAGAGTGACCGTACCCCAGTGTGGTCAGTACTGGAGAGTGACCGTACCCCAGTGTGGTCAGTACTGGAGAGTGACCGTACCCCAGTGTGGTCAGTACTGGTGAGTGACCTGTACCCCAGTGTGGTCAGTACTGGAGAGTGACCGTACCCCAGTGTGGTCAGTACTGGAGAGTGACCGTACCCCAGTGTGGTCAGTACTGGAGAGTGACCGTACCCCAGTGTGGTCAGTACTAGAGAGTGACCGTACCCCAGTGTGATCAGTACTGGAGAGTGACCGTACCCAGTGTGGTCAGTACTGGGGAGTGACCGTACCCCAGAGTGGTCAGTACTGGAGAGTGACCGTACCCAGTGTGGTCAGTACTGGAGAGTGACCGTACCCAGTGTGGTCAGTACTGGAGAGTGACCGTACCCAGTGTGGTCAGTACTGGAGAGTGACCGTACCCCAGTGTGGTCAGTACTGGGAGTGACCGTACCCCAGTGTGGTCAGTACTGGGAGTGACCGTACCCCAGTGTGGTCAGTACTGGAGAGTGACCGTACCCCAGTGTGATCAGTACTGGGGAGTGACCGTACCTCAGTGTGGTCAGTATTGGAGAGTGACCGTACCCCAGTGTGATCAGTACTGGAGAGTGACCGTAACCTAGTGTGGTCAGTACTGGAGAGTGACCGTACCCCAGTGTGGTCAGTACTGGAGAGTGACCGTACCCCAGTGTGGTCAGTACTGGAGAGTGACCGTACCCAGTGTGGTCAGTACTGGGGAGTGACCGTACCCCAGTGTGGTCAGTACTGGAGAGTGACCGTACCCCAGTGTGGTCAGTACTGGAGAGTGACCGTACCCAGTGTGGTCAGTACTGGAGAGTGACCGTACCCCAGTGTGGTCAGTACTGGAGAGTGACCGTACCCCAGTGTGGTCAGTACTGGAGAGTGACCGTACCCAGTGTGGTCAGTACTGGAGAGTGACCGTACCCCAGTGTGGTCAGTACTGGAGAGTGACCGTACCCAGTGTGGTCAGTACTGGAGAGTGACCGTACCCCAGTGTGGTCAGTACTGGAGAGTGACCGTACCCCAGTGTGGTCAGTACTGGAGAGTGACCGTACCCAGTGTGGTCAGTACTGGAGAGTGACCGTACCCCAGTGTGGTCAGTACTGGGAGTGACCGTACCCCAGTGTGGTCAGTACAGGAGAGTGACCGTACCCCAGTGTGATCAGTACTGGAGAGTGACCGTACATCAGTGTGGTCAGTACTGGAGAGTGACCGTACCCCAGTTGGGTCAGTACTGGGGAGTGACCGTACCTCAGTGTGGTCAGTATTGGAGAGTGACCGTACCCCAGTGTGATCAGTACTGGAGAGTGACCGTACCCCAGTGTGGTCAGTACTGGAGAGTGACCTTACCCCAGTGTGGTCAGCACTGGAGAGTGACCGTACCCCAGTGTGGTCAGTAATAGAGAGTGACCGTACACCAGTGTGGTCAGTACTGGGGAGTGACCGTACCCCAATGTGATCAGTACTGGAGAGTGACCGTATCCCAGTGTGGTCAGTACTGGAGAGTGATCGTACCCCAGTGTGGTCAATACAGGAGAGTGACCGTACCCCAGTGTGATCAGTACTGTAGAGTGACCGTACCCCAGTGTGGTCAGTACGCGGGAGTGACCGTACCCAGTGTGGTCAGTACTGGAGAGTGACCGTACCCCAGTGTGGTCAGTACTGGAGAGTGACCATACCTATTGTGGTCAGTACTGGGGAGTGACCGTACCACAGTGTGGTCAGTACTGGGGAGTGACCGTACCCCAGTGTGGTCAGTACTGGAGATTGATCGTACTCCAGTGTGATCAGCACGAGAGAGTGACCGTACCCCAGTGTGGTCAGTACTGGAGAGTGACCGTACCCCTGTGTGGACAATACTGGAGAGTGACCGTACCCCGTGTGATCAGTACTGGAGAGTGACCGTACCCCAGTGTGATCAGTACTGGAGAGAGACTGTACCCCCGTGTGGTCAGTACTGGAGAGTGACAGTATTGCAGTGTGGTCAGTACTGGAGAGTGACCGTACCTCAGTGTGGTCAGTACTGGAGAGTGACCGTACCCCAGTGTGGTCAGTACTGGAGAGTGACTGTACCCCAGTGTGGTCAGGACTGGGGAGTGACCGTACCCCAGTGTGGTCAATACGGGTGAGTGACCGTACCCCAGTGTGGTCAGTACTGGAGAGTGACGGAACCTCAGTGTGTCAGTACTGGAGAGTGACCGTACCTCAGTGTCGTCAGTATTGTAGAGTGACCATACCCCAGTGTGGTCAGTACTGGAGAGTGACCGTACCCCAGTGTGGTCAGTGCTGGAGAGTGACCGTACCCCAGTGTGGTCAGTACTGGGGAGTGACCGTACCCCAGTGTGGTCAGTACTGGAGAGTGACTGTACCCCAGTGTGGTCAATACAGGAGAGTGACCGTACCCCAGTGTGATCAGTACTGGAGAGTGACCGTACATCAGTGTGGTCAGTACTGGAGAGTGACCGTACCCCAGTTGGGTCAGTACTGGGGAGAGTCCGTACCTCAGTGTGGTCAGTATTGGAGAGTGACCGTACCCCAGTGTGATCAGTACTGTAGAGTGACCGTACCCCAGTGTGGTCAGTACGCGGGAGTGACCATACCCATGTGGTCAGTACTGGAGAGTGACCGTACCCCAGTGTGGTCAGTACTGGAGAGTGACCATACCTATTGTGGTCAGTACTGGGGAGTGACCGTACTACAGTGTGGTCAGTACTGGGGAGTGACCGTACCCCAGTGTGGTCAGTACTGGAGATTGATCGTACTCCAGTGTGATCAGCACGAGAGAGTGACCGTACCCCAGTGTGGTCAGTACTGGAGAGTGACCGTACCCCTGTGTGGATAGTACTGGAGAGTGACCGTACCCCGTGTGATCAGTACTGGAGAGTGACCGTACCCCAGTGTGATCAGTACTGGAGAGAGACTGTACCCCCGTGTGGTCAGTACTGGAGAGTGACAGTATTGCAGTGTGGTCAGTACTGGAGAGTGACCGTACCTCAGTGTGGTCAGTACTGGAGAGTGACCGTACCCCAGTGTGGTCAGTACTGGAGAGTGACTGTACCCCAGTGTGGTCAGGACTGGGGAGTGACCGTACCCCAGTGTGGTCAATACGGGTGAGTGACCGTACCCCAGTGTGGTCAGTACTGGAGAGTGACGGAACCTCAGTGTGGTCAGTACTGGAGAGTGACCGTACCTCAGTGTCGTCAGTATTGTAGAGTGACCATACCCCAGTGTGGTCAGTACTGGAGAGTGACCGTACCCCAGTGTGGTCAGTGCTGGAGAGTGACCGTACCCCAGTGTGGTCAGTACTGGGGAGTGACCGTACCCCAGTGTGGTCAGTACTGGAGAGTGACTGTACCCCAGTGTGGTCAATACAGGAGAGTGACCGTACCCCAGTGTGATCAGTACTGGAGAGTGACCGTACATCAGTGTGGTCAGTACTGGAGAGTGACCGTACCCCAGTTGGGTCAGTACTGGGGAGAGTCCGTACCTCAGTGTGGTCAGTATTGGAGAGTGACCGTACCCCAGTGTGATCAGTACTGTAGAGTGACCGTACCCCAGTGTGGTCAGTACGCGGGAGTGACCATACCCATGTGGTCAGTACTGGAGAGTGACCGTACCCCAGTGTGGTCAGTACTGGAGAGTGACCATACCTATTGTGGTCAGTACTGGGGAGTGACCGTACTACAGTGTGGTCAGTACTGGGGAGTGACCGTACCCCAGTGTGGTCAGTACTGGAGATTGATCGTACTCCAGTGTGCTCAGCACGAGAGAGTGACCGTACCCCAGTGTGGTCAGTACTGGAGAGTGACCGTACCCCTGTGTGGACAGTACTGGAGAGTGACCGTACCCCATGTGATCAGTACTGGAGAGTGACCGTACCCCAGTGTGATCAGTACTGGAGAGAGACTGTACCCCCGTGTGGTCAGTACTGGAGAGTGACAGTATTGCAGTGTGGTCAGTACTGGAGAGTGACCGTACCTCAGTGTGGTCAGTACTGGAGAGTGACCGTACCCCAGTGTGGTCAGTACTGGAGAGTGACTGTACCCCAGTGTGGTCAGGACTGGGGAGTGACCGTACCCCAGTGTGGTCAATACGGGTGAGTGACCGTACCCCAGTGTGGTCAGTACTGGAGAGTGACGGAACCTCAGTGTGGTCAGTACTGGAGAGTGACCGTACCTCAGTGTCGTCAGTGTCGTAGAGTGACCATACCCCAATGTGGTCAGTACTGGAGAGTGACCGTACCCCAGTGTGGTCAGTGCTGGAGAGTGACTGTACCCCAGTGTGGTCAGTACTGGGGAGTGACCGTACCCCAGTGTGGTCAGTACTGGAGAGTGACTGTACCCCAGTGTGGTCAATACAGGAGAGTGACCGTACCCCAGTGTGATCAGTACTGGAGAGTGACCGTACATCAGTGTGGTCAGTACTGGAGAGTGACCGTACCCCAGTTGCGTCAGTACTGGGAGAGTCCGTACCTCAGTGTGGTCAGTATTGGAGAGTGACCGTACCCCAGTGTGATCAGTACTGGAGAGTGACCGTACCCCAGTGTGGTCAGTACTGGAGAGTGACCTTACCCCAGTGTGGTCAGCACTGGAGAGTGACCGTACCCCAGTGTGGTCAGTAATGGAGAGTGACCGTACACCAGTGTGGTCAGTACTGGGGAGTGACCGTACCCCAGTGTGTTCAGTACTGGAGAGTGACCGTACCCAGTGTGGTCAGTACTGGAGAGTGACCGTACCCCAGTGTGGTCAGTACTGGAGAGTGACCGTACCCCAGTGTGGTCAGTACTGGAGAGTGACCGTACCCCAGTGTGGTCAGTACGGGGGAGTGACCGTACCCAGTGTGGTCAGTACTGGAGAGTGACCGTACCCCAGTGTGGTCAGTACTGGGGAGTGACCGTACCTCAGTGTGGTCAGTATTGGAGAGTGACCGTACCCCAGTGTGATCAGTACTGGAGAGTGACCGTACCCCAGTGTGGTCAGTACTGGAGAGTGACCGTACCCCAGTGTGGTCAGTACTGGAGAGTGACCATACCTATTGTGGTCAGTACTGGAGAGTGACCGTACCACAGTGTGGTCAGTACTGGGGAGTGACCGTACCCCAGTGTGGTCAGTACTGGAGAGTGACCGTACCCCAGTGTGGTCAGTACTGGAGAGTGACGTACCCCAGTGTGGTCAGTACTGGAGAGTGACCGTACCCCAGTGTGGTCAGTACTGGAGAGTGACCGTACCCCAGTGTGGTCAGTACTGGAGAGTGACCGTACCCCAGTGTGGTCAGTACTGGAGAGTGACCGTACCCCAGTGTGGTCAGTACTGGAGAGTGACCGTACCCCAGTGTGGTCAGTACTGGAGAGTGACCGTACCCCAGTGTGGTCAGTACTGGAGAGTGACCGTACCCCAGTGTGGTCAGTACTGGAGAGTGACCGTACCCCAGTGTGGTCAGTACTGGAGAGTGACCGTACCTCAGTGTGGTCAGTACTGGAGAGTGACCGTACCCCAGTGTGGTCAGTACTGGAGAGTGACCGTACCCCAGTGTGGTCAGTACTGGAGAGTGACCGTACCCCAGTGTGGTCAGTACTGGAGAGTGACCGTACCCCAGTGTGGTCAGTACTGGAGAGTGACCGTACCCCAGTGTGGTCAGTACTGGGAAGTGACCGTACCCCAGTGTGGTCAGTACTGGAGAGTGACCGTAGCCCCAGTGTTGTCAGTACTGGAGAGTGACCGTACCCCAGTGTGGTCAGACTGGAGAGTGACCGTACCCCAGTGTGGTCAGTACTGGAGAGTGACCGTACCCCAGTGTGATCAGTACTGGAGAGTGACCGTACCCCAGTGTGGTCAGTACTGGAGAGTGACCGTACCCCAGTGTGGTCAGTACTGGAGAGTGACCGTACCCCAGTGTGGTCAGTACTGTAGAGTGACGTACCCCAGTGTGTCAGTACTGGAGAGTGACCGTACCCCATGTGGTTCAGTACTGGAGAGTGGACCGTACCCAGTGTGGTCAGTACTGGAGAGTGACCGTTCCCCAGTGTGGTCAGTACTGAGGAGTGACCGTAACCCAGTGTGGTCAGTACTGGAGAGTGACAGTACCCAGTGTGTCAGTACTGGAGAGTGACCGTACCCCAGTGTGGTCAGTACTGGAGAGTGGACCGTACCCCAGTGTGGATCAGTACTGGAGTAGTGACCGTACCCCAGTGTGGTCAGTACTAGGAGAGTGACCGTACCCAGTGTGGTCAGTACTGGAGAGTGACCGTACCCAGTGTGGTCAGTACTGGAGAGTGACGTACCCCAGTGTGGTCAGTACTGGAGAGTGACCGTACCCAGTGTGATCAGTACTGGAGAGTGACCGATACCCCAGTGTGGTCAGTACTGGAGAGTGACCGTACCCCAGTGTGGTCAGTACTGGAGAGTGACCGTACCCCAGTGTGGTCAGTACTGGAGAGTGACCGTACCCCAGTGTGGTCAGTACTGGAGAGTGACCGTACCCAGTGTGGTCAGTACTGGAGAGTGACCGTACCCCAGTGTGGTCAGTACTGGAGAGTGACCGTACCCCAGTGTGGTCAGTACTGGAGAGTGACCGTACCCCAGTGTGGTCAGTACTGGAGAGTGACCGTACCCCAGTGTGGTCAGTACTGGAGAGTGACCGTACCCCAGTGTGGTCAGTACTGGAGAGTGACCGTACCCCAGTGTGGTCAGTACTGGAGAGTGACCGTACCCCAGTGTGATCAGTACTGGAGAGTGACCGTACCCAGTGTGGTCAGTACTGGAGAGTGACCGTACCCCAGTGTGGTCAGTACTGGAGAGTGACGTACCCCAGTGTGGTCAGTACTGGAGAGTGACCGTACCCCAGTGTGGTCAGTACTGGAGAGTGACCGTACCCCAGTGTGGTCAGTACTGGAGAGTGACCGTACCCCAGTGTGGTCAGTACTGGAGAGTGACCGTACCCCAGTGTGGTCAGTACTGGAGAGTGACCGTACCCCAGTGTGGTCAGTACTGGAGAGTGACCGTACCCCAGTGTGGTCAGTACTGGAGAGTGACCGTACCCCAGTGTGGTCAGTACTGGAGAGTGACCGTACCCCAGTGTGGTCAGTACTGGAGAGTGACCGTACCCCAGTGTGGTCAGTACTGGAGAGTGACCGTACCCCAGTGTGGTCAGTACTGGAGAGTGACCGTACCCCAGTGTGGTCAGTACTGGAGAGTGTGACCGTACCCCAGTGTGGTCAGTACTGGAGAGTGACCGTACCCCAGTGTGGTCAGTACTGGGAGAGTGACCGTACCCAGTGTTGTCAGTACTGGAGAGAGACCGTACCCCAGTGTGGTCAGTACTGGAGAGTGACCGTACCCCAGTGTGGTCAGTACTGGAGAGTGACCTTACCCAGTGTGGTCAGTACTGGGAGAGTGACCGTACCCCAGTGTGGTCAGTACTGGAGAGTGACCGTACCCCAGTGTGGTCAGTACTGGAGAGTGACCGTACCCAGTGTGGTCAGTACTGGAGAGTGACCGTACCCCTGTGTGGTCAGTACTGGGGAGTGACCGTACCCCAGTGTGGTCAGTACTGGAGAGTGACCGTACCCAGTGTGGTCAGTACTGGAGAGTGACCGTACCCAGTGTGGTCAGTACTGGAGAGTGACCGTACCCCAGTGTGGTCAGTACTGGAGAGTGACCGTACCCCAGTGTGGTCAGTACTGGAGAGTGACCGTACTCCAGTGTGGTCAGTACTGGGGAGTGACAGTACCCCAGTGTGGTCAGGTACTGGAGAGAGACCGTACTCCAGTGTGGTCAGTACTGAGAGGTGACGTACCCCAGTGTGGTCAGTACTGGAGAGTGACCGTACCTCAGTGTGTCAGTATGGAGAGTGACCGTACCCCAGTGTGGTCAGTACTGGAGTGACCGTACCCCAGTGTGGTCAGTGGCTGTAGAGGACCCTACCCCAGTGTGGTCAGTACTGGAGAGTGACCCGTACCCCAGTGTGGTCAGTACTGGAGAGTGACCGTACCCCAGTGTGGTCAGTAATGGAGAGTGACGTAACCCCAGTGTGATTCAGACTGGAGAGTGACCGTACACAGTGTGGTCAGTACTGGAGAGTGACCGTACCCCAGTGTGGTCAGTACTGGAGAGTGACCGTACCCCAGTGTGGTCAGTACTGGAGAGTGACCGTACCCCAGTGTGGTCAGTACTGAGGAGTGACCGTACCCCAGTGTGGTCAGTACTGGAGAGTGACCGTACCCAGTGTGGTCAGTACTGGAGAGTGACCGTACCCCAGTGTGGTCAGTACTGGAGAGTGACTTTACCCAGTGTGGTCAGTACTGGAGAGTGACCGTACCCAGTGTGTCAGTACTGGAGAGTGACCGTACCCAGTGTGGTCAGTACTGGAGAGTGACCGTACCCCAGTGTGGTCAGTACTGGAGAGTGACCGTACCCAGTGTGGTCAGTACTGGGGAGTGACCGTACCCCAGTGTGGTCAGTACTGGAGAGTGACCGTACCCAGTGTGGTCAGTACTGGAGAGTGACCGTACCCCAGTGTGGTCAGTACTGGAGAGTGACCGTTTACCAGTGTGGTCAGTACTGGAGAGTGACCGTACCCAGTGTGGTCAGTACTGGAGAGTGACCGTACCCCAGTGTGGTCAGTACTGGAGAGTGACCTTACCCCAGTGTGGTCAGTACTGGAGAGTGACCGTACCAGTGTGGTCAGTACTAGAGAGTGACCGTACCCCAGTGTGGTCAGTACTGGGGAGAGTGGACCGTACCCCAGTGTGGTCAGTACTGGAGAGTGACCGTACCCAGTGTGGTCAGTACTGGAGAGTGACCGTACCCCAGTGTGGTCAGTACTGGAGAGTGACCGTACCCCAGTGTGGTCAGTACTGGAGAGTGACCGTACCCCAGTGTGGTCAGTACTGAGAGTGACCGTACCCCAGTGTGGTCAGTACTGGAGAGTGACCGTACCCAGTGTGGTCAGTACTGGAGAGTGACCGTACCCCAGTGTGGTCAGTACTGGAGAGTGACCGTACCCAGTGTGGTCAGTACTGGAGAGTGACCGTACCTCAGTGTGGTCAGTACTGGAGAGTGACCGTACCCCAGTGTGGTCAGTACTGGAGAGTGACCGTACCTCAGTGTGGTCAGTATTGGAGAGTGACCGTACCCCAGTGTGATCAGTACTGGAGAGTGACCGTACCCAGTGTGTCAGTACGGAGAGTGACCGTACCAGTGTGGTCAGTACTGGAGAGTGACCGTACCCCAGTGTGGTCAGTACTGGAGAGTGACCGTACCCAGTGTGATCAGTACTGGAGAGTGACCGTAACCCAGTGTGGTCAGTACGGAGAGTACCGACCGGCCCAGTGTGGTCAGCACTGAGAGTGACCGTAGACCCGCAGTGTGTCAGTAATAGAAGTGACCGTACACCATGTGGTCAGTACTGGGGAGGACCGTACCCCAATGTGATTCAGTACTGGAGAGTGACCGTATCCCATGTGTGGTCAGTACTGGAGAGTGATCGTTACCCCATGTGTCATACAGGAGAGTGACGTACCCCAGTGTGATCATACTGTAGAGTGACCGTACCGCCAGTGTGGTCCAGTAACGCGGGAGTACGTAGACCCAGTGTGGTCAGTACTTGGAGAGTTGACCGTAACCCCAGTGTGGTCAGTACGGAGATGGACCATACCTATAGTGGCAGTACTGGGGGATGACCGTGACCACAGTGTGGTCAGTACTGGGGAGTGACCGGTACCGACCCATTGTGGTCCAGTACTGTAGATTGATCGTAACCCAGTGTGGATCAGTACTGGAGTGACCGTACCCAGTGTGGTCAGTACTGGAGGTGACCGTACCCCAGTGTGGTCAGTACTGGGAGAGTGACCGTACCTCGTGTGATCAGTACTGAGAGAGTGACCGTACCCCAGTGTGGTCAGTACTGGAGAGTGACCGTACCCCAGTGTGTCAGTACTGGAGAGTGACCGTACCCCAGTGTGGTCAGTACTAGGAGAGTGACCGTACCCCAGTGTGGTCAGTACTAGAGAGTGACCTGTACCCCAGTGTGGTCAGTACTGAGAGTGACCGTATAGCCCAGTGTGGTCAGTAGCTGGAGAGAGACCGTTCCCTCAGTGTGGCAGCTACTGGAGAGTGACCGTACCCCAGTGTGGTCAGTACTGGAGAGTGACCTGTACCCCAGTGTGGTCAGGACTGGGGGTGGGAGTGTGGTCAACGGGGCGGGGAGTGAGTGACGTCCCAGTGTGGTCAGTACTGGAGAGTGACCGGATCCCTCAGATGTGGTCGTACTGGAGAGTGACCGTACCTCAGTGTGTCATATCTGTAGAGTGACTCGTACCCCAGTGTGGTCAGACTGGGGAGTGACCGACCCCAGTGTGGTCAGAGCTGGAGGAGTGACCGTACACCAGTGTTGTCAGTACTGGGGAGTGAGCTCGTACCCCAGTGTGGTCAGTACTGGGAGAGTGACCGTACCTCAGTGTGGTCAGTACTGGGGAGTGACCGTACCCCAGTGTGGTCAGTACTGGAGAGTGACCGTACCCAGTGTGGTCAGTACTGGAGAGTGACCGTACCCCAGTGTGGTCAGTACTGGAGAGTGACCGTACCCCAGTGTGGTCAGTACTGGAGAGTGACCGTACCCCAGTGTGGTCAGTACTGGAGAGTGACCGTACCCCAGTGTGGTCAGTACTGGAGAGTGACCGTACCCCAGTGTGGTCAGTACTGGAGAGTGACCGTACCTCCAGTGTGGTCAGTACTGGAGAGTGACCGTACCCCAGTGTGGTCAGTACTGGAGAGTGACCGTACCCCAGTGTGGTCAGTACTGGAGAGTGACCGTACCCCAGTGTGTCAGTACTGGAGTGTGACCGTACCCAGTGTGGTCAGTACTGGAGAGTGACCGTACCCCAGTGTGGTCAGTACTGGAGAGTGACCGTACCCCAGTGTGGTCAGTACTGGAGAGTGACCGTACCCAGTGTGGTCAGTACTGGGAGTGACCGTACCCCAGTGTGGTCAGTACTGGAGAGTGACCGTACCCAGTGTGGTCAGTACTGGAGAGTGACCGTACCCCAGTGTGGTCAGTACTGGAGAGTGACCGTACCCCAGTGTGGTCAGTACTGGAGAGTGACCGTACCCAGTGTGGTCAGTACTGGAGAGTGACCGTACCCCAGTGTGGTCAGTACTGGAGAGTGACCGTACCCCAGTGTGGTCAGTACTGGAGAGTGACCGTACCCCAGTGTGGTCAGTACTGGAGAGTGACCGTACCCAGTGTGGTCAGTACTGGAGAGTGACCGTACCCCAGTGTGGTCAGTACTGGAGAGTGACCGTACCCCAGTGTGGATCAGTACTGGAGAGTGACCGTACCCCAGTGTGGTCAGTACTGGAGAGTGACCGTACCCAGTGTGGTCAGTACTGGAGAGTGACCGTACCCCAGTGTGGTCAGTACTGGAGAGTGACCGTACCCCAGTGTGGTCAGTACTGGAGAGTGACCGTACCCCAGTGTGGTCAGTACTGGGGAGTGACCGTACCCCAGTGTGGTCAGTACTGGAGGAGTGACCGTACCCCAGTGTGGTCAGTACTGGGGAGTGACCGTACCCCAGTGTGGTCAGTACTGGAGAGTGACCGTACCCCAGTGTGATCAGTACTGGAGAGTGACCGTACCCCAGTGTGGTCAGTACTGGAGAGTGACCGTATCCCAGTGTGGTCAGTACTGGAGAGTGACCGTACCCCAGTGTGTTCAGTACTGGAGAGTGACCGTACCCAGTGTGGTCAGTACTGGGGAGTGACCGTACCCCAGTGTGGTCAGTACTGGAGAGTGACCGTACCCCAGTGTGGTCAGTACTGGAGAGTGACCGTACCCAGTGTGGTCAGTACTGGAGAGTGACCGTACCCCAGTGTGGTCAGTACTGGAGAGTGACCGTACCTCAGTGTGGTCAGTACTGGAGAGTGACCGTACCCCAGTGTGGTCAGTACTGGAGAGTGACCGTACCTCCAGTGTGGTCAGTACTGGAGAGTGACCGTACCCCAGTGTGGTCAGTACTGAGAGTGACCGTACCCAGTGTGGTCAGTACTGGAGAGTGACGTACCCAGTGTGTCAGTACTGGAGAGTGACCGTACCTCAGTGTGGTCAGTACTGGTGAGTGACCGTACCCCAGTGTGGTCAGTACTGGAGAGTGACCGTACCCCAGTGTGGTCAGTACTGGAGAGTGACTGTACCCCAGTGTGGTCAGTACTGGGGAGTGACCGTACCCCACTGTGGTCAGTACTGGGAGAGTGACGTACCCCAGTGTGGTCAGTACTGGAGAGTGACCGTACCCAGTGTGGATCAGTACTGGAGAGTGACCGTACCCAGTGTGGTCAGTACTGGAGAGTGACCGTACCCCAGTGTGGTCAGTACTGGAGAGTGACCGTACCCCAGTGTGGTCAGTACTGAGAGTGACCGTACCCCAGTGTGGTCAGTACTGGAGAGTGACCGTACCCCAGTGTGGTCAGTACTGGAGAGTGACCGTACCCCAGTGTGGTCAGTACTGGAGAGTGACCGTACCCCAGTGTGGTCAGTACTGGAGAGTGACCGTACCCCAGTGTGGTCAGTACTGGAGAGTGACCGTACCCCAGTGTGGTCAGTACTGGAGAGTGACCGTACCCCAGTGTGGTCAGTACTGGAGAGTGACCGTACCCCAGTGTGGTCAGTACTGGAGAGTGACCGTACCCCAGTGTGGTCAGTACTGGAGAGTGACCGTACCCCAGTGTGGTCAGTACTGGAGAGTGACCGTACCCAGTGTGGTCAGTACTGGAGAGTGACCGTACCCCAGTGTGATCAGTACTGGAGAGTGACCGTACCCCAGAGTGGTCAGTACTGGAGAGTGACCGTACCCCAGTGTGGTCAGTACTGGAGAGTGACCGTACCCCAGTGTGGTCAGTACTGGAGAGTGACCGTACCCCAGTGTGGTCAGTACTGGGAAGTGACCGTACCCAGTGTGGTCAGTACTGGAGAGTGACCGTACCCCAGTGTGGTCAGTACTGGAGAGTGACCGTACCCCAGTGTGGTCAGTACTGGAGAGTGACCGTAACCCAGTGTGGTCAGTACTGGAGAGTGACCGTACCCCAGTGTGGTCAGTACTGGGGAGTGACCGTACCCCACTGTGGTCAGTACTGGAGAGTGACCGTACCCCAGTGTGGTCAGTACTGGAGAGTGACCGTACCCCAGTGTGGTCAGTACTGGAGAGTGACCGTACCCCAGTGTGGTCAGTACTGGAGAGTGACCGTACCCCAGTGTGGTCAGTACTGGAGAGTGACCGTACCCCAGTGTGGTCAGTACTGGAGAGTGACCGTACCCAGTGTGGTCAGTACTGGAGAGTGACCGTACCCCAGTGTGGTCAGTACTGGAGAGTGACCGTACCCCAGTGTGGTCAGTACTGGAGAGTGACCGTACCCCAGTGTGGTCAGTACTGGAGAGTGACCGTACCCCAGTGTGGTCAGTACTGGAGAGTGACCGTACCCAGTGTGGTCAGTACTGGAGAGTGACCGTACCCCAGTGTGGTCAGTACTGGAGAGTGACCGTACCCCAGTGTGGTCAGTACTGGAGAGTGACCGTACCCCAGTGTGGTCAGTACTGGAGAGTGACCGTACCCCAGTGTGGTCAGTACTGGGGAGTGACCGTACCCCAGTGTGGTCAGTACTGGAGAGTGACCGTACCCCAGTGTGGTCAGTAATGGGAAGTGACCGTACCCCAGTGTGGTCAGTACTGGAGAGTGACCGTACCCCAGTGTGGTCAGTACTGGAGAGTGACCGTACCCCAGTGTGGTCAGTACTGGAGAGTGACCGTACCCCAGTGTGGTCAGTACTGGAGAGTGACCGTACCCCAGTGTGGTCAGTACTGGAGAGTGACCGTACCCAGTGTGGTCAGTACTGGAGAGTGACCGTACCCCAGTGTGGTCAGTACTGGAGAGTGACCGTACCCCAGTGTGGTCAGTACTGGAGAGTGACCGTACCCCAGTGTGGTCAGTACTGGAGAGTGACTGTACCCCAGTGTGATCAGTACTGTGAGTGACCGTAACTCGTGGTCCGTATTGGAGAGTGACCGTACCCCAGTGTGATCAGCACTGGAGATTGCCCGTAACCTATGTGGTCATTACTGGAGAGTGTCCGTACCAAGTGTGGTCAGTACTGGAATGACCGTACCCCATGTGGTCAGTACTGAGAGTGACCCGTACCTCAGTGTGGTCAGTACTGGAGAGTGACCGTACCCCATGTGATCGTAATGGAGAGTGACCAACCCCAGTGTGATCAGTACTGGAGAGTGACTGTACCCCCGTGTGGTCAGTACTGGAGAGTGACGTACCCCGTCCCCTAGTGTGACAGTACTGAAGAGTGACAGTATGCAGTGTGGTCCAGTACTGTAGAGTGACCGTACCCAGTGAGGTCAGTACTTGAGGAGTGACCGTACCCCAGTGTGGTCAGTACTGTAGAAGTGACTGTACTCCCAGTGTGGTCAGTACTGGGAGAGTTGACCGTACCCCAGTGTGGTCAGTACTGGAGAGTGACCGTACCCCAGTGTGGTCAGTACTGGAGAGTGACCGTACCCCAGTGTGATCAGTACTGGAGAGTGACCGTACCCCAGTGTGGTCAGTACTGGAGAGTGACCGTACCCCAGTGTGGTCAGTACTGGAGAGTGACCGTACCCCAGTGTGGTCAGTACTGGAGAGTGACCGTACCCCAGTGTGGTCAGTACTGGAGAGTGACCGTACCCCAGTGTGGTCAGTACTGGAGAGTGACCGTACCCCAGTGTGGTCAGTACTGGAGAGTGACCGTACCCCAGTGTGGTCAGTACTGGAGAGTGACCGTACCCCAGTGTGGTCAGTACTGGAGAGTGACCGTACCCCAGTGTGGTCAGTACTGGAGAGTGACCGTACCCAGTGTGGTCAGTACTGGAGAGTGACCGTACCCCAGTGTGGTCAGTACTGGAGAGTGACCGTACCCCAGTGTGGTCAGTACTGGAGAGTGACCGTACCCCAGTGTGGTCAGTACTGGAGAGTGACCGTACCCCAGTGTGGTCAGTACTGGAGAGTGACCGTACCCAGTGTGGTCAGTACTGGAGAGTGACCGTACCCCAGTGTGGTCAGTACTGGAGAGTGACCGTACCCCAGTGTGGTCAGTACTGGAGAGTGACCGTACCCCAGTGTGGTCAGTACTGGAGAGTGACCGTACCCCAGTGTGGTCAGTACTGGAGAGTGACCGTACCCCAGTGTGGTCAGTACTGGAGAGTGACCGTACCCCAGTGTGGTCAGTACTGGAGAGTGACCGTACCCCAGTGTGGTCAGTACTGGAGAGTGACCGTACCCCAGTGTGGTCAGTACTGGAGAGTGACCGTACCCCAGTGTGGTCAGTACTGGAGAGTGACCGTACCCCAGTGTGGTCAGTACTGGAGAGTGACCGTACCCCAGTGTGATCAGTACTGGAGAGTGACCGTACCCCAGTGTGGTCAGTACTGGAGAGTGACCGTACCCAGTGTGGTCAGTACTGGAGAGTGACCGTACCCCAGTGTGATCAGTACTGGAGAGTGACCGTACCCCAGTGTGGTCAGTACTGGAGAGTGACCGTACCCCAGTGTGGTCAGTACTGGAGAGTGACCGTACCCCAGTGTGGTCAGTACTGGAGAGTGACCATTACCCAGTGTGGTCAGTTACTGTGAGTGACCGTACCCAGTGGTCAGTACTAGGAGGAGTGACCGTACCCAGTGTGGCAGTACTGGAGAGTGACCGTACCCCAGTGTGGTCAGTACTGGAGAGTGACTGTACCCCAGATGTGGATCAGTACTGGGGAGTGACCGATACCCAGTGTGGTCAGTTCTGAGAGTGACGGTACCTCAGTGTGGTCAGTACTGGGGAGTGACCGTACCGCCAGTGTGGTCAGTAAGTGAGAGTGACCGTACCCCAGTGTGGTCAGTACTGGAGAGTGTCCGTACCCCAGTGTGGTCAGTACTGGAGAGTGACCGTACCCCAGTGTGGTCAGTACTGTAGAGTGACCGTACCCCAGTGTGGTCAGTACTGGAGAGTGACCTTACCCCAGTGTGGTCAGTCCTGGAGAGTGACCGTACCCCAGTGTGGTCAGTACTGGAGAGTGACCGTACCCCAGTGTGGTCAGTACTGGGAGTGACCGTACCCCAGTGTGGTCAGTACTGGGGAGTGACCGTACCCCAGTGTGGTCAGTACTGGAGAGTGACCGTACCCCAGTGTGGTCAGTACTGGAGAGTGACCGTACCCCAGTGTGGTCAGTACTGGAGAGTGACCGTACCCCAGTGTGATCAGTACTGGGGAGTGACCGTACCCAGTGTGGTCAGTACTGGAGAGTGACCGTACCCCAGTGTGGTCAGTACTGGAGAGTGACCGTACCCAGTGTGGTCAGTACTGGAGAGTGACCGTACCCCAGTGTGGTCAGTACTGGAGAGTGACCGTACCCCAGTGTGGTCAGTACTGGAGAGTGACCGTACCCCAGTGTGATCAGTACTGGAGAGTGTCCGTACCCAGTGTTGTCAGTACTGGAGAGAGACCGTACACCAGTGTGGTCAGTACTGGAGAGTGACCGTACCCCAGTGTGGTCAGTACTGGAGAGTGACCGTACCCCAGTGTGGTCAGTACTGGAGAGTGACCGTACCCCAGTGTGGTCAGTACTGGAGAGTGACCGTACCCCAGTGTGGTCAGTACTGGAGAGTGACCGTACCCAGTGTGGTCAGTACTGGAGAGTGACCGTACCCCAGTGTGGTCAGTACTGGGAAGTGACCGTACCCCAGTGTGGTCAGTACTGGAGAGTGACCGTACCCCAGTGTGGTCAGTACTGGAGAGTGACCGTACCCCAGTGTGGTCAGTACTGGAGAGTGACCGTACCCCAGTGTGGTCAGTACTGGAGAGTGACCGTACCCCAGTGTGGTCAGTACTGGGAGTGACCGTACCCCAGTGTGGTCAGTACTGGGAGTGACCGTACCCCAGTGTGGTCAGTACTGGAGAGTGACCGTACCCCAGTGTGGTCAGTACTGGGAGTGACCGTACCCCAGTGTGGTCAGTACTGGAGAGTGACCGTACCCCAGTGTGGTCAGTACTAGAGAGTGACCGTACCCCAGGTGGTCATTACTGAAGTGACTGTACCCAGTTGTGGTCATTACTGGAGCGTGACCGTACACCAGTGTGATCAGTACTGGAGAGTGACCATAGACCCCAGTGTGGTCAGTACTGGGGAGTGTCGTACTCCACGGTGTGGTCAGTACTGGAGGAGTGACAGTACCCCAGTGTGGTCAGTACGTGGAGAGTGACCGAACCCCAGTGTGTCAGTACTGGAGAGTGACCGTACCCCAGTGTGGTCAGTACTGGAGAGTGACCGTACCCCAGTGTGGTCAGTACTGAGAGTGACCGTACACCAGTGTGGTCAGTACTGGAGAGTGACCGTACTCCAGTGTGGTCAGTACTGGGGAGTGACCGTACCCCAGTGTGGTCAGTACTGGAGAGTGACCGTACCCCAGTGTGGTCAGTACTGGAGAGTGACCTGTACCCCAGTGTGATCAGTACTGGGAGAGTGACCATACCCCAGTGTGGTCAGTACTGGAGAGTGACCATACCTCAGTGTGGTCAGTACTGGAGAGTGACCGTACCCCAGTGTGGTCAGTACTGGAGAGTGACCGTACCCCAGTGTGGTCAGTACTGGAGAGTGACCGTACCCCAGTGTGGTCAGTACTGGAGAGTGACCGTACCCCAGTGTGGTCAGTACTGGAGAGTGACCGTACCCCAGTGTGGTCAGTACTGGAGAGTGACCGTACCCCAGTGTGGTCAGTACTGGAGAGTGACCGTACCCCAGTGTGGTCAGTACTGGAGAGTGACCGTACCCCAGTGTGGTCAGTACTGGAGAGTGACCGTACCCCAGTGTGGTCAGTACTGGAGAGTGACCGTACCCCAGTGTGGTCAGTACTGGAGAGTGACCGTACCCAGTGTGGTCAGTACTGGAGAGTGACCGTACCCCAGTGTGGTCAGTACTGGAGAGTGACCGTACCCCAGTGTGGTCAGTACTGGAGAGTGACCGTACCCCAGTGTGGTCAGTACTGGAGAGTGACCGTACCCCAGTGTGGTCAGTACTGGAGAGTGACCGTACCCCAGTGTGGTCAGTACTGGAGAGTGACCGTACCCCAGTGTGGTCAGTACTGGAGAGTGACCGTACCCCAGTGTGGTCAGTACTGGAGAGTGACCGTACCCAGTGTGGTCAGTACTGGAGAGTGACCGTACCCCAGTGTGGTCAGTACTGGAGAGTGACCGTACCCCAGTGTGGTCAGTACTGGAGAGTGACCGTACCCCAGTGTGGTCAGTACTGGAGAGTGACCGTACCCCAGTGTGGTCAGTACTGGAGAGTGACCGTACCCCAGTGTGGTCAGTACTGGAGAGTGACCGTACCCCAGTGTGGTCAGTACTGGAGAGTGACCGTACCCCAGTGTGGTCAGTACTGGAGAGTGACCGTACCCCAGTGTGGTCAGTACTGGAGAGTGACCGTACCCAGTGTGGTCAGTACTGGAGAGTGACCGTACCCCAGTGTGGTCAGTACTGGAGAGTGACCGTACCCCAGTGTGGTCAGTACTGGAGAGTGACCGTACCCCAGTGTGGTCAGTCCTTGAGAGTGACCGTACCCAGTGTGGTCAGTACTGTAGAGTGACCGTACACCATTGTGATCAGTACTGGGGCGTGACCGTACTCCAGTGTGGTCAGTACTGGGGAGTGACCGTACCCCAGCGTGATCAGTACTGGGGAGTGACCGTACGCCAGTGTGGTCAGTACTGGGAGTGACCGTACCCCAGAGTGGTCAGTACTGGAGAGTTACCGTACCCCAGTGTGGTCAGTACTGGAGATTGACCGTACCCCAGTGTGATCAGTACAGTAGAGTGACCATACCCCAGTGTGGTCAGTACTAGAGAGTGACCGTACCCCAGAGTGGTCAGTACTAGAGAGTGACCGTACCCCAGAGTGGTCAGTACTGGAGAGTGACCGTACCCCAGTGTGATCAGTACTAGAGAGTGACCGTACCCAAGTGTGGTCAGTACTGGAGAGTGACCGTACCCCAGTGTGGTCAGTACTGGAGATTGACCGTACCCCAGTGTGGTCAGTACTGTAGAGTGACCGTACCCCAGTGTGGTCAGTACTGGAGAGTGACCGTACCCCAGTGTGGTCAGTACTAGAGAGTGACCGTACCCCAGTGTGGTCAGTACTGGAGAGTGACCGTACCCCAGTGTGGTCAGTACTGGAGAGTGACCGTACCCCAGAGTGGTCAGTACTGGAGAGTGACCGTACCCAGTGTGGTCAGTACTGGAGAGTGACCGTACCCCAGTGTGATCAGTACTGGAGAGTGACCGTACCCCAGTGTGATCAGTACTGGGAGTGACCGTACCCCAGTGTGGTCAGTACTGGAGAGTGACCGTACCCCAGTGTGGTCAGTACTTGAGAGTGACCGTACCCAGTGTGGTCAGTACTGGAGAGTGACCGTACCCCAGTGTGGTCAGTACTGGGGAGTGACCGTACCCCAGTGTGGTCAGTACTGGAGAGTGACCGTACCCAGTGTGATCAGTACTGGGGAGTGACCGTACGCCAGTGTGGTCAGTACTGGGGAGTGACCGTACCCCAGAGTGGTCAGTACTGGAGAGTTACCGTACCCCAGTGTGGTCAGTACTGGAGATTGACCGTACCCCAGTGTGATCAGTACAGTAGAGTGACCATACCCCAGTGTGGTCAGTACTAGAGAGTGACCGTAACCCAGAGTGGTCAGTACTAGAGAGTGACCGTACCCCAGAGTGGTCAGTACTGGAGAGTGACCGTACCCCAGTGTGATCAGTACTAGAGAGTGACCGTACCCAAGAGTGGTCAGTACTGGAGAGTGACCGTACCCCAGTGTGGTCAGTACTGGAGATTGACCGTACCCCAGTGTGATCAGTACAGTAGAGTGACCATACCCCAGTGTGGTCAGTACTAGAGAGTGACCGTACCCAAGAGTGGTCAGTACTGGAGAGTGACCGTACCCCAGTGTCGTCAGTACTGGAGAGTTACCGTACCCCAGTGTGGTCAGTACTGGGGAGTGACCGTACCCCAGTGTGGTCAGTACTGGAGAGTGACCGTACCCCAGTGTGGTCAGTACTGGAGAGTGACCGTACCCCAGTGTGGTCAGTACTGGAGAGTGACCGTACCCCAGTGTGGTCAGTACTGGAGAGTGACCGTACCCCAGTGTGGTCAGTACTGGAGAGTGACCGTACCCCAGTGTGGTCAGTACTGGAGAGTGACCGTACCCCAGTGTGGTCAGTACTGGAGAGTGACCGTACCCCAGTGTGGTCAGTACTGGAGAGTGACCGTACCCCAGTGTGGTCAGTACTGGAGAGTGACCATACCTCAGTGTGGTCAGTACTGGAGAGTGACCGTACCCCAGTGTGATCAGTACTGGGAGTGACCGTACCCCAGTGTGGTCAGTACTGGAGAGTGACCGTACCCCAGTGTGGTCAGTACTGGAGAGTGACCGTACCCAGTGTGATCAGTACTGGAGAGTGACCGTACCCCAGTGTGGTCAGTACTGGAGAGTGACCGTACCTCAGTGTGGCCAGTACTGGAGAGTGACCGTACCCCAGTGTGGTCAGTACTGGAGAGTGACTGTACCCCAGTGTGGTCAGGACTGGGGAGTGACCGTACCCCAGTGTGGTCAATACGGGTGAGTGACCGTACCCCAGTGTGGTCAGTACTGGAGAGTGACGGAACCTCAGTGTGGTCAGTACTGGAGAGTGACCGTACCTCAGTGTCGTCAGTATTGTAGAGTGACCATACCCCAGTGTGGTCAGTACTGGAGAGTGACCGTACCCCAGTGTGGTCAGTGCTGGAGAGTGACCGTACCCAGTGTGGTCAGTACTGGGGAGTGACCGTACCACAGTGTGGTCAGTACTGGGGAGTGACCGTACCCCAGTGTGGTCAGTACTGGAGAGTGACCGTACCCCAGTGTGGTCAATACAGGAGAGTGACCGTACCCCAGTGTGATCAGTACTGGAGAGTGACCGTACATCAGTGTGGTCAGTACTGGAGAGTGACCGTACCCCAGTTGGGTCAGTACTGGGGAGTGACCGTACCTCAGTGTGGTCAGTATTGGAGAGTGACCGTACCCCAGTGTGATCAGTACTGGAGAGTGATCGTACCCCAGTGTGGTCAGTACTGGAGAGTGACCTTACCCCAGTGTGGTCAGCACTGGAGAGTGACCGTACCCCAGTGTGGTCAGTAATAGAGAGTGACCGTACACCAGTGTGGTCAGTACTGGAGATTGATCGTACTCCAGTGTGATCAGCACGAGAGAGTGACCGTACCCCAGAGTGGTCAGTACTAGAGAGTGTCTGTACCCCAGCGTGATCAGTACTGGGGAGTGACCGTACGCCAGTGTGGTCAGTACTGGGGAGTGACCGTACCCCAGAGTGGTCAGTACTGGAGAGTTACCGTACCACAGTATGGTCAGTACTGGAGATTGACCGTACCCCAGTGTGATCAGTACAGTAGAGTGACCATACCCCAGTGTGATCAGTACTGGAGAGTGACCGTACCCCAGAGTGGTCAGTACTAGAGAGTGACCGTACCCCAGAGTGGTCAGTACTGGAGAGTGACCGTACCCCAGTGTGGTCAGTACTGGAGAGTGACCGTACCCCAGTGTGATCAGTACTGGAGAGTTACCGTACCCCAGTGTGGTCAGTACTGGGGAGTGACCGTACCCCAGAGTGATCAGTACTGGAGAGTGACCATACCCCAGTGTGATCAGTACTAGAGAGTGGCCGTACCCCAGTGTGGTCAGTACTGGAGAGTGACTGTACCCCAGAGTGGTCAGTACTGGAGAGTGACCGTACCCCAGTGTGATCAGTACTGGAGAGTGACCGTACCCCAGTGTGATCAGTACTAGAGAGTGACCATACCCAAGTGTGGTCAGTTCTGGAGAGTGACCGTACCCCAGTGTCGTCAGTACTGGAGAGTTACCGTACCCCAGTGTGGTCAGTACTGGGGAGTGACCGTACCCCAGTGTGCTCAGTACTGGAGAGTGACCGTACCCCAGAGTGGTCAGTACTAGAGAGTGTCTGTACCCCAGCGTGATCAGTACTGGGGAGTGACCGTACGCCAGTGTGGTCAATACTGGAGAGTTACCGTACCCCAGAGTGGTCAGTACTGGAGATTGACCGTACCCCAGTGTGATCAGTACAGTAGAGTGACCATACCCCAGTGTGGTCAGTACTAGAGAGTGACCATACCCCAGAGTGGTCAGTACTAGAGAGTGACCGTACCCCAGTGTGATCAGTACTAGAGAGTGACCATACCCAAGTGTGGTCAGTTCTGGAGAGTGACCGTACCCCAGTGTGGTCAGTACTGGGGAGTGACCGTACCCCAGTGTGGTTAGTACTGGATAGTGACCGTACCCCAGTGTGATCAGTAATGGAGAGTGGCAGTACCCCAGTGTGATCAGTAATGGAGAGTGGCAGTACCCCAGTGTGGTCAGTACTGGAGAGTGACCGTACCCCAGTGTGGTCAGTACTGGGGAGTGACCATTCTTCAGTGTGGTCAGTCCTGCGGAGTGACCGTACCCCAGCTTGATCAGTACTGGGGAGTAACCGTAACCCAGTTTGGTCAGGACTGGAGAGTGACCGTACCCAAGTGTGGTCAGTAATTGGGAGTGATCGTACTCCAGTGTGATCAGTACTGGAGAGTGACCAAACCCCAGTGTGGTCAGTACTGGAGAGTGACCGTACCCCAGTGTGGTCAGTACTGGAGAGTGACCGTACCCCAGAGTGGCCAGTATTGGAGAGTGACCGTACCCCAGTGTGGTCAGTACTGGAGAGTGGCGTACCCCAGTGTGGTCAGTACTGGGGCGTGACCGTACTCCAGTGTGGTCAGTACTGGAGAGTGACCTTACACCATTGTGATCAGTACTGGGGAGTGACCGTACCCCAGTGTGGTCAGTACTGGAGAGTGACCGTACCCCAGTGTGGTCAGTCCTTGAGAGTGACCGTACCCAGTGTGGTCAGTACTGTAGAGTGACCGTACACCATTGTGATCAGTACTGGGGCGTGACCGTACTCCAGTGTGGTCAGTACTGGGGAGTGACCGTACCCCAGCGTGATCAGTACTGGGGAGTGACCGTACGCCAGTGTGGTCAGTACTGGGGAGTGACCGTACCCCAGAGTGGTCAGTACTGGAGAGTTACCGTACCCCAGTGTGGTCAGTACTGGAGATTGACCGTACCCCAGTGTGATCAGTACAGTAGAGTGACCATACCCCAGTGTGGTCAGTACTAGAGAGTGACCGTACCCCAGAGTGGTCAGTACTAGAGAGTGACCGTTCCCCAGAGTGGTGAGTACTGGAGAGTGACCGTACCCCAGAGTGGTCAGTACTAGAGAGTGACCGTACCCCAGAGTGGTGAGTACTGGAGAGTGACCGTTCCCCAGTGTGGTCAGTACTAGAGAGTGACCGTACCCCAGAGTGGTCAGTACTAGAGAGTGACCGTACCCCAGAGTGGTCAGTACTGGAGAGTGACCGTACCCCAGTGTGATCAGTACTAGAGAGTGACCGTACCCCAGAGTGGTCAGTACTGGAGAGTGACCGTACCCCAGTGTCGTCAGTACTGGAGAGTTACCGTACCCCAGTGTGGTCAGTACTGGGGAGTGACCGTACCCCAGAGTGGTCAGTACTGGAGAGTGACCATACCCCAGTGTGATCAGTGCTAGAGAGTGACCATACCCAAGTGTGGTCAGTTCTGGAGAGTGACCGTTCCTCAGTGTGGTCAGTACTGGGGAGTGATAGTGCCCCAGTGTGGTTAGTACTGGAGAGTGACCGTACCCCAGTGTGGTCAGTACTGGATAGTGACCGTACCCCAGTGTGATCAGTAATGGAGAGTGGCAGTACCCCAGTGTGGTCAGTACTGGAGAGTGACCGTACCCCAGTGTGGTCAGTACTGGGGAGTGACCATTCTTCAGTGTGGTCAGTCCTGCGGAGTGACCGTACCCCAGCTTGCTCAGTACTGGGGAGTACCCGTAACCCAGTTTGGTCAGGACTGGAGAGTGACCGTACCCAAGTGTGGTCAGTAATTGGGAGTGATCGTACTCCAGTGTGATCAGTACTGGAGAGTGACCATACCCCAGTGTGGTCAGTACTGGAGAGTGACCGTACCCCAGTGTGGTCAGTACTGGAGAGTGACCGTACCCCAGAGTGGTCAATACTGGAGAGTTACCGTACCCCAGTCTGGTCAGTACTGGAGAGTGACCGTACCCCAGTGTGGTCAGTACTGGAGAGTGACCGTACCCCAGTGTGATCAGTACAGTAGAGTGACCATACCCCAGTGTGGTCAGTACTGGAGAGTGACCGTACCCCAGAGTGGTCAGTACTAGAGAGTGACCGTACCCCAGTGTGATCAGTGCTGGAGATTGACCGTACCCAGTGTGGTCAGTACTGGAGAGTGACCGTACACCATTGTGATCAGTACTGGGGAGTGACCGTACCCCAGTGTGGTCAGTACTGGAGAGTGACCGTACCCCAGTGTGGTCAGTCCTTGAGAGTGACCGTACCCAGTGTGGTCAGTACTGTAGAGTGACCGTACACCATTGTGATCAGTACTGGGGCGTGACCGTACTCCAGTGTGGTCAGTACTGGGGAGTGACCGTACCCCAGTGTGCTCAGTACTGGAGAGTGACCGTACCCCAGAGTGGTCAGTACTAGAGAGTGTCTGTACCCCAGCGTGATCAGTACTGGGGAGTGACCGTACGCCAGTGTGGTCAGTACTGGAGAGTGACCGTACCCCAGTGTGGTCAGTACTGGAGAGTGACCGTACCCCAGTGTGATCAGTACAGTAGAGTGACCATACCCCAGTGTGGTCAGTACTAGAGAGTGACCATACCCCAGAGTGGTCAGTACTAGAGAGTGACCGTACCCCAGAGTGGTCAGTACTGGAGAGTGACCGTACCCCAGTGTGGTCAGGACTGGAGAGTGACCGTAACCCAGTGTGGTCAGTACTGGGGAGTGACCGTACCCCAGTGTGGTCAGTACTAGAGAGTGACCGTACCCCAGTGTGGTCAGTACTGGAGAGTGACCGTACCCCAGTGTGGTCAGTACTGGGGAGTGAATGTACCCCAGTGTGGTCAGTATTGAGAGTGACCGTACCCCAGAGTGGTCAGTACTGGAGGGTGACCGTACCCCAGTGTGGTCAGTACTGGGGAGTGACCGTACCCCAGTGTGGTCAGTACTGGACAGTGAACATACCACAGCTTGATCAGGACTGGGAAGTGACTGTACCCAGTGTGATTAGGACTGGAGACTGACCGTACCCCAGTGTGGTCAGGACTGGAGAGTGACCGTACCCCAGTGTCGTCAGTACTGGGGAGTGACCATACCCCAGTGGGGTCAGTACTGGAGAGTAACCGTATTCCAGTGTGGTCAGTACTGGGGAGTGACTGAATCCCAGTGTGGTCTGTACTGGGGAGTGACCGTACCCCAGAGTGTTCAGTATTAGAGATTGTCCGTACCCCAGTGTGATCAGTGCTGGGGAGTGACCATACCCCAGTGTGGTCAGTACTGGAGAGTGACCGTACCCCAGAGTGGTCAGTACTAGAGAGTGACCGTACCCCAGTGTGGTCAGTACTGGAGAGTGACCGTACCCAGTGTGGTCAGTACTGGAGAGTGACCGTACCCCAGTGTGGTCAGTACTGGAGAGTGACCGTACCCCAGTGTGGTCAGTACTGGAGAGTGACCGTACCCCAGTGTGATCAGTGCTGGGGAGTGACCATACCCCAGTGTGGTCAGTACTGGAGAGTGACCGTACCCCAGTGTGGTCAGTACTGGAGAGTGACCGTACCCCAGCTTGATCAGTACTGGAGAGTGACCGTACCCCAGTGTGGTCAGTACTGGAGAGTGACCGTACCCCAGTGTGGTCAGTACTGGAGAGTGACCGTACCCCAGCTTGATCAGTACTGGGGAGTGACCGTACCCCAGTGTGGTCAGTACTGGAGAGTGACCGTACCCCAGTGTGGTCAGTACTGGAGAGTGACCATACCCCAATGTGGTCAGTACTGGAGAGTGACCGTACCCCAGTGTGGTCAGTACTAGAGAGTGACCGTACCCCAGCTTGATCAGTACTGGGGAGTGACCGTACCCCAGTGTGGTCAGTTCTGGAGAGTGACCGTGCCCCGGTGTGGTCAGTACTGGAGAGTGACCGTACCCCAGCTTGATCAGTACTGGGGAGTGACCATACCCCAGTGTGGTCAATACTGGAGAGTGACCGTACCCCAGTGTGGTCAGTACTGGAGAGTGACCATACCCCAATGTGATCAGTACTGGAGAGTGACCGTACCCCAGTGTGGTCAGTACTCGGGAGTGTCCGTACCCAAGTGTGGTCAGTACTGGAGAGTGACGGTACCCCAGTGTGATCAGTACTGCAGAGTGACCGTACCCCAGTGTGGTCAGTACTAGAGAGTGACCGTACCCAAGTGTGGTCAGTACTGGAGAGTGACCGTACCCCAGTGTGGTCAGTACTAGAGAGTGACCCTACCCAAGTGTGGTCAGTACTGGGGAGTGACCGTACCCCAGAGTGGTCAGTACTAGAGAGTGTCCGTACCCCAGAGTGCTCAGTACTGGAGAGTTACCGTACCCCAGTATGGTCAGTACTGGAGATTGACCGTACCCCAGAGCGATCAGTACAGTAGAGTGACCATACCCCAGTGTGGTCAGTACTAGAAAGTGACCGTACCCCAGAGTGGTCAGTACTAGAGAGTGACCGTACCCCAGAGTGGTCAGTACTGGAGAGTTACCGTACCCCAGAGTGGTCAGTACTGGGGAGTGACCGTACCCCAGAGTGGTCAGTACTGGGGAGTGACCGTACCCCAGAGTGGTCAGTACTGGGGAGTGACCGTACCCCAGTGTGATCAGTACTGGAGAGTGAACATACCCAAGTGTGGTCAGTTCTGGAGAGTGACTGTACCTTAGTGTGGTCAGTACTGGGGAGTGACCGTTCCTCAGCGTGGTCAGTACTGGGGAGTGATAGTGCCCCAGTGTGGTTAGTACTGGAGAGTGACCGTACCCCAGTGTGGTCAGTACTGGAGAGTGACCGTACCCCAGTGTGGTCAGTACTGGAGAGTGACCGTACCCCAGTGTGGTCAGTAATGTAGAGTGACCGTACCCCAGTGTGGTCAGTACTGGAGAGTGACCGTACCCCAGTGTGGTCAGTACTGGAGAGTGACCGTTCCTCAGTGTGGTCAGTCCTGCAGAGTGACCGTACCCCAGCTTGATCAGTACTGGGGAGTGACCGTACCCCAGTGTGATCAGTACTGGAGAGTGATCGTACCGCAGTGTGGTCAGTACTGGAGAGTGACCGTACCCCAGTGTGGTCAGTACTGGAGAGTGACCGTACCCCAGTGTGGTCAGTACTAGAGAGTGACCGTACCCCAGTGTGGTCAGTACTGGAGAGTGACCGTACCCCAGTGTGGTCAGTACTGGGGAGTGACCGTACCCCAGTGTGGTCAGTACTGGAGAGTGACCGTACCACAGTGTGTCAGGACTGGAGAGTGACCTGTACCCAGTGTGATCAGGACTGGAGAGTGACCGTACCCCAGTGTGGTCAGTACTGGAGAGTGACCGTACCCCAGTGTCGTCAGTACTGGGAGTGACCATACCCCAGTGTGGTCAGTACTGGAGAGTGACCGTATCCCAGTGTGGTCAGTACTGGGGAGTGACAGTACCCAGTGTGGTCAGTACTGGGGAGTGACCGTACCCCAGAGTGGTCAGTATTGAGAGTGACCGTACCCCAGTGTGATCAGTACTGGGAGTGACCATACCCCAGTGTGGTCAGTACTGGAGAGTGACCGTACCCCAGAGTGGTCAGTACTAGAGAGTGACCGTACCCCAGAGTGGTCAGTACTGGAGAGTGACCGTACCCAGTGTGGTCAGTACTGGGGAGTGACCGTACCCCAGTGTGATCAGTACTGGAGAGTGACCGTACCCCAGTGTGGTCAGTACTGGAGAGTGACCGTACCCCAGTGTGATCAGTACTGGAGAGTGACCGTACCCCAGTGTGGTCAGTACTGGAGAGTGACCGTACCCCAGTGTGGTCAGCACAAGAGAGTGACCGTACCCCAGCTTGATCAGTACTGGGGAGTGACCGTACCCCAGTGTGGTCAGTTCTGGAGAGTGACCGTACCCCAGTGTGGTCAGTACTGGAGAGTGACCGTACCCCAGCTTGATCAGTACTGGGGATGACCATACCCCAGTGTGGTCAATACTGGAGAGTGACCGTACCCCAGTGTGGTCAGTACTGGAGAGTGACCATACCCCAATGTGGTCAGTACTGGAGAGTGACCGTACCCCAGCGTGGTCAGCACAAGAGAGTGACCGTACCCCAGCTTGATCAGTACTGGGGAGTGACCGTACCCCAGTGTGGTCAGTTCTGGAGAGTGACCGTGCCCCGGTGTGGTCAGTACTGGAGAGTGACCGTACCCTAGCTTGATCAGTACTGGGGAGTGACCATACCCCAGTGTGGTCAATACTGGAGAGTGACCGTACCCCAGTGTGGTCAGTACTGGAGAGTGACCATACCCCAATGTGATCAGTACTGGAGAGTGACCGTACCCCAGTGTGGTCAGTACTCGGGAGTGTCCGTACCCAAGTGTGGTCAGTACTGGAGAGTGACCGTACCCCAGTGTGATCAGTACTGCAGAGTGACCGTACCCCAGTGTGGTCAGTACTAGAGAGTGACCGTACCCAAGTGTGGTCAGTACTGGAGAGTGACCGTACCCCAGTGTGGTCAGTACTAGAGAGTGACCCTACCCAAGTGTGGTCAGTACTGGGGAGTGACCGTACCCCAGAGTGGTCAGTACTAGAGAGTGTCCGTACCCCAGAGTGGTCAGTACTGGAGAGTTACCGTACCCCAGTATGGTCAGTACTGGAGATTGACCGTACCCCAGAGCGATCAGTACAGTAGAGTGACCATACCCCAGTGTGGTCAGTACTAGAGAGTGACCGTACCCCAGAGTGGTCAGTACTAGAGAGTGACCGTACCCCAGAGTGGTCAGTACTGGAGAGTTACCGTACCCCAGTGTGGTCAGTACTGGGGAGTGACCGTACCCCAGAGTGGTCAGTACTGGGGAGTGACCGTACCCCAGAGTGGTCAGTACTGGAGAGTGACCGTACCCCAGTGTGATCAGTACTGGAGAGTGACCATACCCAAGTGTGGTCAGTTCTGGAGAGTGACTGTACCTTAGTGTGGTCAGTACTGGGGAGTGACCGTTCCTCAGCGTGGTCAGTACTGGGGAGTGATAGTGCCCCAGTGTGGTTAGTACTGGAGAGTGACCGTACCCCAGTGTGGTCAGTACTGGAGAGTGACCGTACCCCAGAGTGGTCAGTACTGGATAGTGACCGTACCCCAGTGTGATCAGTAATGTAGAGTGACAGTACCCCAGTGTGGTCAGTACTGGAGAGTGACCGTACCCCAGTGTGGTCAGTACTGGGGAGTGACCATTCCTCAGTGTGGTCAGTCCTGCGGAGTGACCGTACCCCAGCTTGATCAGTACTGGGGAGTGACCGTACCCCCGTGTGATCAGTACTGGAGAGTGATCGTACCGCAGTGTGGTAAGTACTGGAGAGTGACCATATCCCAGTGTGGTCAGTACTGGAGAGTGACCGTAACCCAGTGTGGTCAGTACTGGGGAGTGACCGTACCCCAGTGTGGTCAGTACTAGAGAGTGACCGTACCCCAGTGTGGTCAGTACTGGAGAGTGACCGTACCCCAGTGTGGTCAGTACTGGGGAGTGAATGTACCCCAGTGTGGTCAGTACTAGAGAGTGACCGTACCCCAGAGTGGTCAGTACTGGAGGGTGACCGTACCCCAGTGTGGTCAGTACTGGGGAGTGACCGTACCCCAGTGTGGTCAGTACTGGAGAGTGACCATACCCCAGCTTGATCAGGACTGGGAAGTGACTGTACCCAGTGTGCTTAGGACTGGAGACTGACCGTACCCCAGTGTGGTCAGGACTGGAGAGTGACCGTACCCCAGTGTCGTCAGTACTGGGGAGTGACCGTACCCCAGTGTGGTCAGTACTGGAGAGTAACCGTATTCCAGTGTGGTCAGTACTGGGGAGTGACTGAATCCCAGTGTGGTCTGTACTGGGGAGTGACCGTACCCCAGAGTGTTCAGTACTGGGGAGTGACCGTACCCCAGTGTGGTCAGTACTGGAGAGTGACCGTATTCCAGTGTGGTCAGTACTGGGGAGTGACTGAATCCCAGTGTGGTCTGTACTGGGGAGTGACCGTACCCCAGAGTGTTCAGTATTAGAGAGTGTCCGTACCCCAGTGTGATCAGTACTGGGGAGTGACCGTACTCCAGTGTGGTCAGTACTGGGGAGTGACCGTACCCCAGAGTGGTCAGTACTGGAGAGTGACAGTACCCCTGTGTGGTCAGTACTGGAGATTGACCGTACCCCAGTGTGATCAGTACTGGAGAGTGACCATACCCCAGTGTGGTCAGTACTAGAGAGTGACCGTACCCCAGAGTGGTCAGTACTAGAGAGTGACCGTACCCCAGAGTGGTCAGTACTGGAGAGTGACCGTACCCCAGTGTGGTCAGTACTGGGAGTGACCGTACCCCAGTGTGATCAGTACTGGAGAGTGGCCGTACCCCAGTGTGGTCAGTACTGGAGAGTGACTGTACCCCAGAGTGGTCAGTACTGGAGAGTGACCGTACCCCAGTGTGATCAGTGCTGGGGAGTGACCATACCCCAGTGTGGTCAGTACTGGAGAGTGGCCGTACCCCAGTGTGGTCAGCACAAGAGAGTGACCGTACCCCAGCTTGATCAGTACTGGGGAGTGACCGTACCCCAGTGTGGTCAGTTCAGGAGAGTGACCGTACCCCAGTGTGGTCAGTACTGGAGAGTGACCGTACCCCAGCTTGATCAGTACTGGGGAGTGACCATACCCCAGTGTGGTCAATACTGGAGAGTGACCGTTCCCCAGTGTGGTCAGTATTGGAGAGTGACCATACCCCAATGTGGTCAGTACTGGAGAGTGACCGTACCCCAGTGTGGTCAGTACTCGGGAGTGTCCGTACCCAAGTGTCGTCAGTACTGGAGAGTGACGGTACCCCAGTGTGATCAGTACTGCAGAGTGACCGTACCCCAGTGTGGTCAGTACTAGAGAGTGACCGTACCCAAGTGTGGTCAGTACTGGAGAGTGACCGTACCCCAGTGTGGTCAGTACTAGAGAGTGACCCTACCCAAGTGTGGTCAGTATTGGAGAGTGACCGTACCCCAGTGTGGTCAGTAGTAGAGAGTGACCGTACCCCAGTGTGGTCAGTACTGGAGAGTGACCGTACCCCAGTGTGGTCAGTACTAGAGTGTGACCGTACCCCAGTGTGGTCAGTACTGGAGAGTGACCGTACCCCAGTGTGGTCAGTACTGGAGAGTGACCATGCCCCAGTGTGGTCAGTACTGGAGAGTGACCGTTCCTCGGCGTGGTCAGTCCTGCGGAGTGACCGTACCCCAGCTTGATCAGTACTGGAGAGTGGCCGTACCCCAGTGTGGTCAGTACTGGAGAGTGACCGTACCCCAGTGTGCTCAGTACTGGAGAGTGACCGTACCCCAGTGTGGTCAGTACTGGAGAGTGACCGTATCCCAGTGTGGTCAGTACTGGATAGTGACGGTACCCCAGTGTGGTCAGTACTGGAGATTGACCGTACCCCAGAGTGGTCAGTACTGGGGAGTGACCATTCCTCAGTGTGGTCAGTACTGGGGAGTGACCGTACCCCAGTGTGGTCAGTACTGGAGAGTGACCGTACCCCAGTGTTTCAGTACTGGGGACTGACCATTCCTCAGTGTGGTCAGTCCTGCGGAGTGACCGTACCCCAGCTTGATCAGTACTAGGGAGTGACCGTACCCCTGTGCGGTCAGTACTGGAGAGTGACCGTACCCCAGTATGGTCAGGACTGGAGAGTGACCCTACCCCAGTGTGGTCAGTACTGGGGAGTGACCGTACCCCAGTGTGGTCAGTACTAGAGAGTGACAGTACCCCAGAGTGGTCAGTACTGGAGAGTGACCGTACCCCAGTGTGGTCAGTACTGGAGAGTGAATGTACCCCAGTGTGGTCAGTACTAGAGAGTGACCGTACCCCAGTGTGGTCGGTAGTGGAGAGTGACCGTACCCCAGTGTGGTCAGTACTAGAGAGTGACCGTACCCAGTGTGGTCAGTACTGTAGAGTGACCGTACACCATTGTGATCAGTACTGGGGAGTAACCGTACCCCAGTGTGGTCAGTCCTTAAGAGTGACCGTACCCAGTGTGATCAGTACTGGAGAGTGACCGTACACCATTGTGATCAGAACTGGGGAGTGACCGTACCCCAGTGTGGTCAGTCCTTGAGAGTGACCATACCCAGTGTGGTCAGTGCTGAAGAGTGACCGTATTCCAGTGTGGTAAGTACTGGAGAGTGACCGTACCACAGTGTGGTCAGTACTGGAGAGTGACCGTACCCCAGTGTGATCAGTACTGGAGAGTGACCGTACCCCAGTGTGGTCAGTACTGGGGAGTGACTGAACCCCAGTGGGGTCAGAACTGGAGAGTGACCGTACCGCAGAGTGGTCAGTACTGGAGAGTGACCATAGCCCTGTGTGGTCAGTACTAGAGAGTGACCGTACCCCAGAGTGGTCAGTACTGGAAAGTGACCGTACCCCAGTGTGGTCAGTACTGGAGATTGACCGTTCCCCAGTGTGGTCAGCACTGGGGAGTGACCGTACCCCAGTGTGGTCAGTACTAGAGAGTGACCGTACCCCAGTGTGGTCAGTACTGGAGAGTGACCGTACCCCAGAGTGGTCAGTACTGGAGAGTGACCATAGCCCAGTGTGGTCTTTACTAGAGAGTGACCGTACCCCAGAGTGGTCAGTACTGGAAAGTGAACGTACCCCAGTGTGATCAGTACTGGGGAGTGACCGTACCCCAGTGTGGTCAGTACTGGAGAGTGACCGTACCCCAGTGTGGACAGTACTGGGGAGTGACCATACCCCAGTGTGGTCAGTACTGGAGTGTGACCGTACCCCAGTGTGGTGAGTACTGGAGAGTGACCGTACCCCAGTGTGGTCAGTACTGGAGAGTGACCGTACCCCAGTGTGGTCAGTACTGGGGAGTGACCGTACCCCAGTGTGGTCAGTACTGGGGAGTGACCGTACCTTAGTGTGGTCAGTACTGGGGAGTGACCGTACCCCAGTGTGATCAGTACTGGAGAGTGACCGTAACCCAGTGTTGTCAGTACTGGAGAGTGACCGTACCCCAGTGTGGTCAGGACTGGAGAGTGACCGTACCCCAGTGTGGTCAGTACTGTGAGATACCCTAGCCGTGAATTCCTATATATTTCAGGTTAAGATTTGGTTTAAACTCTTATGATTAATATTTTTGCTTTCTTTTTACTTATAAAAACTTGTGGATTTCTGCTGTGGCTAGAGGTAATGAAATGGTTAATGTTTTTCATTCCCAGGGTACTGTAGTGTTTACTGAGTCAGCGAATAACTTAGCTGACCGTGCAATTTAACTTCGGCTGAAAGTGCAGGATGTGTGTTCGTGCCTGTTGTCTTTTTGTAAATACAATGGGCCAAAGATCGCGTAAGAAGTGGGACAATTGGCCAACCATTAGTTACATGCCTAGATGGGAAACAAGTTGGCATCTGGTGTTTTGTAGGAAGTACTGCATTTCTAGGGGTCTTGTTCTCAATAACTATCAGGATATAATGAGTCATCTAGGACAGTGCGTGACTAGAGGCCTATAAAGATCTTGAGATTTCCTTCACAATTTGTAGAGAGACAGGATCGAAAGGATCAACGAAGGTTACGTTTCTACCCAGAGGCAAAATGTGGTAATTGCATTTATTTCCCTGTATCTCTATTGCTCAGACATTGGGGAGAAATTGGACTCTGTAGCATCTGTTTTTTACGTGCTAATCGGCCTCCTAAAGATTAAAAATCGTATCCTAGATGCGCGCGCACACTTCCAACGGGAAGTGCGCTGGACGCCATCTTGGTACAATAGTTTGCGTCGCGTACCTAAAGATCGTCGGCAGCAGCAGAGCAGGTAGATTAGGACATCAATCAGTGTGCAAGGCTGATTTGATGCCAGCGTTCCCATTTTCGAACGCCACACCCCAGCCTACGCCTCGTCTTAACCTCCCACAGCTGAACACGCGTTCAATGGCATGAAGGACCCCCCACCAGCGCTACTTAAAGGGATCATGAACTACTTACAGGTTCATTGCTGAGTTATTTCTTCTGGCTCCTGGTGCAATTGTACCCGTTTTTGGAGCGTTCCTGTACTTTCCTAGTTTCAGTAGTCTACAGGGAACGGTCTGGCTGGTGCTGAAGTAGTTTTTTGTTGATTTGAAAGCTTGGGCTGAAACAAGTTGCTTCCAGACATGGGTGGCCTGGTCGGGCTTCCTCTGGGAATTGAGCCTGACTGGGGGAATGAAGAGAGGCCCCGCAGAGCAGGACAAGCTGCTAGAAGAGGGAGGAGGAGGGGGAGAAGGGCACTCAGCATGAGGCCATATTGCAGAGGGCCTTTAGGGAGCAATTCTCTTACCTGAACTTCAGTGAGGAACAATGCATGAGACGTCGTCACTTCACTAAAGAGGTCATCACTGAAATCTGCCAACTGCTGCAGACAGAACTGCAACTTCAAAGCAGGCCAAGGACAGCATTGCCAGTGGCTGTCAAGGTGACCGTGGCTCTTAACTTTTATGTATCTGGCTCCTTCCAGGCTGCTACTGGTGATATAAGCAACATCTCACAGTTTGCAGTGCACTGCTGCATAAGTGAGGTCACTGAGGCTCTCTATACACAGAGCGAGACCTTCATCTCATTCCCTCTTGCCAGAGAGCAATGGCAGATGGAATTTAACCCTGATAAGTGCGAGGTGATTCATTTTGGTAGGGCAAATTTGAATAAGGATTACAGGGTCAACGGCAGGGTTCTGAGGAACGTGGAGGAGCAGAGGGATCTGGGGGTTCATATCCACAGATCTCTGAAGGTTGCCACTCAAGTGGATAGAGCAGTAAAGAAGGCCTATGGTGTGTTGGCGTTTATTAACAGAGGGTTTGAGTTTAAGAACCGTGAGGTTATGCTGCAACTGTACAGGACCTTGGTGAGACCACATTTGGAATATTGTGTGCAGTTCTGGTCACCTCACTATAGGAAGGACGTGGAAGCATTGGAAAGAGTGCAAAGGAGATTTACCAGGATGCTGCCTGGTTTGGGGGGGAGGTCTTATGAGGAAAGATTGAGGGAGTTGGGGCTTTTCTCTTTAGAGCGGAGGAGGATGAGAGGCGACTTAATAGAGGTTTATAAGATGATGAGGGGGATAGATAGAGTGGATGTTCAGAGACTATTTCCTCGGGTAGAGGCAGCTGTTACAAGGGGGCATAACTATAAGGTGCATGGGGGGAGATATAGAAGGGATGTCTGAGGTAGATTCTTTACTCAGAGAGTGGTTGGGGTGTGGAATGGACTACCTGCTGTGATAGTGGAGTCGGACACTTTAGGAACTTTCAAGCGGTTATTGGATAAGCACATGGAGCACACCAGAGTGATAGGGAGTGTGATAGCTTGATCTTGGTCTCGGACAATGCTCGGCACAACATCGAGGGCCGAAGGGCCTGTACTGTGCTGTACTGTTCTATGTTTCTATGTAGAGCAGCAGGCGGAGTGAGCACGAGTGTTTGCAAGGATTGCAGGCTTCCCCATGGTGCAGGCTGCCATTGACTGCACGCTTGTTGCTTTGCGGGCGCCTCATGTGAACGCTGCCATTTTCCTGAATTGAAAGGGATTCCACTCCCTCAATGTGCAGCTGGTGTGTGACCACAGGCAGTGCATCATGCAGGTGAATGCCTGTTATCCTGGCAAGAGTCACGATTCCTTCATTCTGCGGCAGTCCTCTGTGTCACCTGTATTTGACCCCCCATGGCACGCCAAAGGCTGGCCACTGGGCAACGAAGGTAATCCACTCATGACATGGCTCATGAGCCCGGTCTGGAACCCACACAAATGCACAGCAGGCCTACAATGAGAGCCCTGCTGCTCCAAGGGACATTAGAGAGCACACCATCGGCATTCTCAAGCAACGCTTCCGCTGCCTGGACCACTCTGGAGGAGCCCTGCGGTACTCAGCTGAGCGGGTATGAAGATTTGTGGTATATTGGTGCCCAACCTGGCCATTATGAGGGAACAGATCTTGCCACCACCTGAGGAGCTAACAAGAGAAGTTAAAGATAGTCTTAGATCAAAGGAAGAGGCTTATAATGTTGCCAAAAAGAGCAGTAAGCCTGAGGATTGGGAGGATTTTAGATTTCAGCAAATGAGGACCAAGAAATTGATAAAGAAAGGGAAAATAGAATATGAGAGTAAACTAGCGAGAGACATAAAAACAGGCTGTAAAAGCTTCTATAGGTATGTAAAAAGGAAAAGATTAGCGAAAGTACATGTGGGTCCCTTACAGGCTCAGACAGGAGAAATTATAATGGGGAATAAGGAAATGGCAGGGAAATTAAACGAATACGTTGTGTCGGTCTTCACGGAAGAAGACGCAAAAAACTTCCCAGAAATAATGGAGAACCAAGGGTCTAGCGAAAATGAGGAACTGAAAGAAATTAATATTAGTAAAAACATAGTACTGGAGAAATTAATGGGACTTAAAGCCGATAAATCCCCTGGACCTGATGGCCTACATCCTAGGGTTTTGAAAGAGGTGGCTATAGAGATAGTGGATGCATTGGTTGTCATTTTCCAAAATTCCATAGATTCTAGAACGGTTCCCATGGATTGGAAGGTAGCAAATGTAACCCCACTATTTAAGAAAGGAGGGAGTGAGAAAACAGGGAACTACAGATCAGTTAGTCTGACATCAGTAGTAGGGAAAATGCTAGAATCTGTTATTAAGGATGTGGTAACAGGGCACTTAGAAAATAATAATAGGATTGGGCAGAGTCAACATAGATTTATGAAAGGGAAATAGTGTTTGATAAATCTGTTGGCATTTTTTGAAGTTGTAACTAGCAGAATAGATAAGGGAGAACCAGTGAATGTGGTGTATTCGGATTTTCAGAAGGCATTTGATAAGGTGCCACACAAGAGGTTATTAAACAAAATTAGGGCTCATGGGATTGGGGTAATATACTACCATGGATTGAGAATTAGTTAACGGACAGAAACAGAGAGTAGGAATAAATGGGTCATTTTCGGGTTGGCAGGCTGTAACTAGTGGGGTACCGCAAGGATCAGTGCTTGGGCCTCAGCTATTCACAATCTATATTAATGATTTGGATGAGGGGACCAAATGTAATATATCCAAATTTGCTAATGATACAAAGCTGGGTGGGAATGTAAGTTGTGAGGAGGATGCAAGGAGGCTTCAAGGGGATATAGACAGGCTAAGTGAGTGGGCAAGAACATGGCAAATGGAATATAATGTGGAGAAATGTGAAGTTATCCACTTTGGTAGGAGAAATAGAAAAGCAGAGTATTTTTTAAATGGTGAGAGATTGGGAAATGTTGATGTTCAGAGGGACCTGGGTGTCCTTGTACACAAATCACTGAAAGTTAACATGCAGGTACAGCAAGCAATTAGGAAAGCAAATGGTATGTTGGCCTTTATTACAAGAGGATTTGAGTATAAGAGTAAAGACGTCTTACTGCAATTATATAGGGCCCTGGTGAGACCACACCTGGAGTATTGTGTACAGTTTTGGTCTCCTTACCTAAGGAAGGATATACTTGCCATAGAAGGCGTGCAACGAAGGTTCACCAGACTGATTCCTGGGATGGGAGGATTGTCCTATGAGGAGAGATTGAGTAGACTAGGCCTATATTCTCTAGAGTTTAGAAGAATGAGAGGTGATCTCATTGAAACATACAAAATTCTTACAGGGCTTGACAGGGTAGATGCAGGGAGGATGTTTCCCCTGGCTGGGGAGTCTAGAACCAGGGCTCACAGTCTCAGAATAAGGGGTCGGCCATTTAGGACTGAGATGAGGAGAAATTTCTCCGAGGGCGGTGAATCTTATGAATTCTCTACCCCAGAGGGTTGTGGAGGCTCAGTCGTTGAGTATATTCAAGACAGAGATCGATAGATTTTTGAATATTAAGGGAATCAAGGGATAAGGGTATAGTGCAGGATAGTGGAGATGAGGTAGAAGATCAGCCATGATCTTATTGAATGGCAGAGCAGGCTCGAGGGGCCGAATGGCCGACTCCTGCTTTTATTTCTTATTTTCTTATGAGCACGAGGAACAGGAGGAGGAACAGGAAGTGAAGGAACAGGAAGAGGAAGGGAGGCTACAACGTCGACAACCCCTTTCTGCCCAGGCTCTATGTGATCAAATAATTCATGAGCGATTCCAGTAACCTCAACCACAGCTCCCCATTCACCAACAGACCCAATCTCCTTACCTTTCCTCTGTCACTGACCATCACATCGTCCTCTTTCCGACAACACAAAAATAAAGGCCACCAGAAAATGCATATTCCAAAACAAGTTTATAAATTAAATCATGCCACATTGCATACAAATATAAACTAATCACCCTTGTGCATTCCCTTAGTGCCTGTCTTCTGTGTGCCTTTGCCTCTCCCAGCGCTCCTACGAGGTGCTACCCCAGTGACTGGGTGGTGGGAGGCTGCTGACCTACAATTGAGGAGACTGCAGATGGCCTTGGAGGGCAACCTCGAGCAGCTCTGGGCCTAGAAGGCCTGGCTTTAGACTGCACCACCTCGGCATGGGCGGCAGCAAACTGGGCTGGCTGGCTGACAGGCAACAGCAAGGGCACTGGCAGAGTGACAGTGGTGGGAGCACGAATGCTGTCATCCTGAGAGAGGACAGCAGGTTCATACTCCATGGAGCCACTGCCACTCCCCTGGCCTCAGCAATCCTAGTAATCTGATGGAGAACACAAAGATGTTTTATAAATACATTAAGAGCAAGAGGATAACTAAAGTAAGAGTAGAGCCTATTAGGGACCATAAAGGTAACCTGTATGTGGAAGGGGAAGACATGGGTTTGGTTCTTAATGAATAATTTGCGTCTGTTTTCACAAAAGAGAGTGATGATCCAGACATTGCAATCAGGGAGGAGGAGTGCGAAATATTAGATAAAATAAACATAGTGAGAGAGGAAGTATTAAGGGGTTTAGCATCTTTGAAAGTGGATAAATCCCCAGGCCCGGATGAAATGTATCCCAGACTGTTAAGAGAAGTAAGAGAGGAAATAGCAGAGGCTCTGACCATCATTTTCCAATCCTCTCTGGCTACAGGTGTGGTGCCAGAGGACTGGAGGACTGCTAACGTGGTACCATTGTTTAAAAAGGGAGAAAGGGATAGACCAAGTAATTACAGGCCAGTCAGCCTAACCTCGGTGGTGGGAAAATTATTGGAAAAAATTCTGAGGGACGGGATAAATCTTCATTTAGAAAGATACGGATTAATCAGGGACAGTCAGCATGGATTTGTTAAGGGAAGGTCGTGTCTGACTAACTTGATTGAATTTTTTGAGGAGGTAACAAGGAGGGTCGATGTGGGTAGTGCGTTTGATGTAGTCTATATGGATTTTAGCAAGGCTTTTGATAAGGTCCCGCATGGCAGACTGGTCACGAAAGTAAAAGCCCATGGGATCCAGGGCAAAGTGGCAAGTTGGATCCAAAATTGGCTCAGAGGCAGGAAACAAAGGGTAATGGTCGATGGGTGTTTTTGTGACTGGAAGGCTGTTTCCAGTGGGGTTCCGCAGGGCTCAGAACTGGGTCCTTTGCTTTTTGTGGTATATATCAATGATTTGGACTTGAATGTAGGGGATATGATTAAGGAGTTTGCAGGTGTTACAAAAATTGGCCGTGTGGTTGATAATGAAGAAGAAAGCTGCAGACTGCAGGAAGATAACAATGGACTGGTCAGGTGGGCAGAACAGTGGCAAATGGAATTCAATCTGGAGAAGTGTGAGGTAATGCATTTGGGGAGGGCTAACAAGGCAAGGGAATACACATTAAATGGTAGGACACTGAGAAGTGCAGAAGATCAGAGGGACCTTGGAGGGCATGTCCACAGATCCCTGAAGGTAGCAGGACAGGTAGATAAGGTGGTTAAGAAGGCATACGGAATACTTGCCTTTATTAGCCGTGGCATAGAATACAAGAGCAGGGAGGTTATGCTTGAACTGTATAAAACACTAGTTAGGCCGCAGGTAGAATACTGCGTGCAGTTTTGGTCACCACATTACAGGAAGGATGTGATTGCACTAGAGAGGGTACAGAGGAGATTTACGAGTAGTCCTCATCTGAGTCCTCTGTAGCAGAACCCATGTGCGACCTCGCCCTCCGGAGAGCTGGAACCTGCACTATGTTTCCCCCGCCCTGGCTCCTGCGCACTTGTGCCCGGTGTTTCACCGCGTGCAGTTCCCTTCTCTATCCTAGCCTCTAAAATACGCGCAGTGTCAGTATCTGAGCTGGTGGCTGTGACTGTAAGATCGAGTGACGCTGTGTCTTCATCTTCATTGTCTTCGTCCTTTTCCTCCACTGCCTGGGCGGGTTCCAGTTCTCGGGTACCTGAAATGAAAAAGGGACAAGGGTTGGGTTGTGGTGAGGGGAAAGGAGAAAGTAAGAGGTGTGTGCTTACATCCTCCGCAGCCTCTCACTCAGAAGAGATTGAGGGATGAGGGAGAAGTGGAATGAGAGAAGGAGAATTAGGTAATTACTCTCATCATCAATTGCTTCAGTGTCACCAGTGGCCACGGCCTCAGTGAAGACCCTTCCCATGATGGCCAGCACTGTCTCCTCCATGGGTGTTAAAACATGCAGGCGTACTTGTCCTCCTCCAGTTCTTTGCTATTGTCTCCTGTTATGCGCCACCTTTTCGAGCAAGAAAACAAGAAGTGTATCAGTGAAAGTCATGCAATATGATGGGTGATGTAGCTGTCAAGGTTGAATAGCTGCCAGTGCGTGCGAGCTGTGAGTTGTGGGTGTGAGGCTTGCAACAGTGCTAAGTGTGTGAGGGTGAGGTAAAGCATATGAATGTTAGGGTTGAGTCCTGATTAATAGGGATTGTTGGAAGGTGAGTGATGGGGTGTGGTGAATTGAGCAGTGGATGAAGCTATTGGTACAGTTGGTGGGATGTTGCATTTGAAGATGAAGTCACTCATCTTGACAACTCGTGTGAGATCATTAACCTTCTTCCTGCACTGCATCCATGCTCGACGAGCAACACTCCTGACATTGGCATCCGTTGCTATTTCTTCCCACTGCCTCCTGAGCATGTGTCTGGAGAGCCTCCTACTCGCCTGTGGATACAGGGCGTCTCTCTTCCTTTCCACCAAGGCCTCCAGTGCATTGTCTGAAAACTTGGTGTACACTCTCTCGCATGTTCAGCCATTGCTCAAAATATTTCTCTTATTTGGAAGGAGGAGAGCATGCCAGGGGATCTCAGAGACGACGTAATCGTGACCATCTTCAAGAAAAGTGACAAGTCCGATTGCAGTAATTACAGAGGAGTTTCCCTGCTGTCTGCCACAGGGAAAGTCATCGCAAGAATCCTCCTCAATCGCCTTCTCCCAGTGGCTGAAGAGCTCCTCCCAGAGTTGCAATGCGGATTCCGCCCACTAAGGGGCACAATGGACATGATCTTCACCGCGCGTCAACTACAAGAGAAATGCAGGGAACAGCACCATCCGCTGTACATGGCCTTCTTTGACCTCACAAAGGCCTTCGACACTGTCAACCGTGAGGGATTATGGAGTGTCCTCCTCAAATTCGGCTGCATTCAAAAGTTTGTCACCATTCTCTGCCTGCTTCACAACGACATGCAAGCCGTGATCCTAACCAACGGATCCACCACAGACCCAATTCCCGTACGGACCGGGGTCAAGCAAGGCTGTGTCATCGCACCAACGCTCTTCTCGATCTTCCTGGCTGCAATGCTCCATCTCACCCTCAGTAAGCTCCCCGCTGGAGTGGAGCTAAACTACAGAACAAACGGGAAACTGTTCAACCTCCGTCGCCTCCAGTCTAGATCCAAGGTCATCCCATCCTCTGTCGTCGAATTACAGTATGCAGACGACGCTTGCGTCTGCGCACACTCTGAGGTCGAACTCCAAACCATTGTTAACACCTTCACCGAAGCATACGAGAGCATGGGCCTTACACTAAACATCCGTAAGACAAAGGTCCTCTACCAACCTGCCCCCGCCACACAGTACTGCTCCCCGATTATCAAAATCCATGACGAGGCCTTGGACAACGTGAACCACTTTCCATACCTCGGGAGCCTACTGTCAACAAGGGCAGACGTCGATGATGAAGTCCAACACCGCCTTCAGTGTGCCAGTGCAGCCTTCGGTCACCTGAGGAAGAGAGTGTTTGAAGACCAGGACCTCAAACCCAGCACCAAGCTCATGGTCTACAGAGCAGTAGTGATACCCGCCCTCCTGTATGCTTCAGAGACATGGACCATGTACAGCAGGCACCTCAAAGCACTGGAGATGTACCACCAACGCTGCCTCTGCAAGATCCTGTAAATCCATTGGCAGGATAGGCGCACCAACGTCAGTGTTCTCGCTCAGGCCAACATCACCAGCATCGAAGCTTTGACCTCACTCGATCAGCTCCGATGGACAGGCCACATCGTCCGCATGCCCAATACGAGACTCCAAAAGCAAGCGCTCTACTCGGAGCCCCAACACGGCAAGAGAGCCCCAGGTGGGCAGAGGAAACGCTCCAAGGACACCCGCAAAGCCTCCTTGAAAATGTGGAACACCCCCACCGACACCTGGGAATCCCTGGCCCAAGACCACTCAAAATGGCGGAGAAGCATCTGGGAAGGCGCCGAACACCTCAAGTCTCTTCGCCGGGAGCAAGCGGAAGCCAAGCGCAAACAGCGGAAGGAGCGCACGTCAACCCAAGAACCCCACCCACCCGCCCCTTCAACCACTGTCTGCCCCACCTGTGACAGAGACTGTATGTCCCGCATTGGACTCATCAGTCACCTGAGAACTCATTTCTAGTGTGGAAGCAAGTCATCCTCGGTTCCGAGGGACTGCCTAAGAAGAAGAAGAACATCACTGATTCAGTCTTGCAAAAGCTCCCACCACTTGTTGCAGCCACAGAGCACCTCCCCTTTAAGAGGTGCAGGCTGACTTTAAGTGGCATTGCCACTCGCAATATCAGGCCCCCTGCTGATGCGTGCAGCCAATGAACAGTGTGGGTAACGCTGGCTGCACCCAGCAATCATTTAAAAGAGCAGGCAGCACAAATTTAATGTGCTGTCTGCAATGCTATGAATGGGTTAATGACGCACCTCAATCCCTGCGCCCGTTTTCAGGTCTTATGCAAGTTCTGTCCCAATGTGTGTATCAAAGACTTAGTCAAACACTATCAAAAGGATTAAGTTGTAAACCAAATTTGGTTGTCAGTTTCAAATGTCCTTACAGTTCGGAGAGTGACTGTACCCCAGTGAGGTCAGCACTGGAGAGTGACTGTACCCCACTTACCAAGGAAGAAGATGCTGCCAAAGTCATAGTGACAGAGGAGGTAGTTGAGATATTGGATGGGATAAAAATTGATAAGGAGGAGGTACGAGAAAGGCAGGCTGTACTTAAAGTAGATAAGTCACCAGGACCGGATGGGATGTATCCTTAGATACAGGGGTGGTGCCAGAGGACTGGAGAATTGCAAATGTTACACCCTTGTTCAAAAACAGGATGCAAGGATAAACCCAGCAACTACAGGCCAGTCAGCTTGGTGGTGGGGAAGCTTTTAGAATCGATAATCCGGGACAAAATTAACAGTCACTTGGACAAATGTGGATTAATTAAGGAAAGCCAGTATGGATTTGTTAAAGGCAAATCGTGTTTAACTAACTTGATTGAGTTTTTTGATGAGGTAACAGAGAGGGTTGATGAGGGTAATACGGTTGACGTAGTGTACATGGACTTCCAAAAGGCGTTTGATAAAGTGCCACATAATAGGCTTGCCAGCAAAGTTGAAGCCCATGGAATAAAAGGGACAGTGGCAGCATGGATATGAAATTGGCTAAGTGACAGAAAACAGAGAGTAGTGGTGAACATTTGTTTTTCGGACTGGAGGAAGGTATACAGTGGTGTTCCCCAGGGGTCGGTTCTAGGACCACTGCTTTTCTTGATATATATTAATGACTTGGACTTGGGAATACAGGGCACAATTTCAAAATTTGCAGATGACACAAAACTTGGAAGTATAGTGAACAGGAGGTGAGTGATAGACTTCAAGAGGACATAGACTGACTGGTGAAATGGGCAGACATGTGGCAGATGAAGTTTAACGCAGAAAAGTGCGAAGTGATACATTTTGGTAGGAAGAACGAGGAGAGGCAATATAAACTAAAGGGTACAATTCTAAAGGGGGTGCATGAACAGAGAGACCTGGGGGTATATGTGCACAATTCGTTGAAGGTGGCAGAACAGGTTGAGAAAGCGGTTAAAAAAGCTTACGGGATACTGGGCTTTATAAATTCATTTTACATACAGACAGCAGCTTTTGACACGTTAGACCCCCTGCGACTCCACCTCATTGTCTCAGTTGTATCTTGCTATGTCTTTGATGTGGTACCTTCCTGGCTGACCTGATTAACTTTAACACACCTCGGCAGATAGTCAGGATGATTTAATTTAGTTGTCTGCAATTGTAAGGTACACATGCTTTGTTCTCTATCTATATATGCTTTGGCGATTCTGTATCTATTTACTTCACCTGAGGAAGGGGCAATCGATAGCTCCGAAAGCTTGTGATTTCAAATAAAACTGTTGGACTATAACCTGGTGTTGTGCGACCTCTCAATTTTATAAATAGAGGCATAGAGTACAAAAGCAAGGAAGTTATGATGAACCTTTATAAAACACTGGTTCGGCCACAACTGGAGTATTGTGTACAATTCTGGGCACCGCACTTTAGGAAGGATGTGAAGGCCTTAGAGAGGGTCCAGAAAAGATTTACGAGAATGATTCCAGAGATGAGGTACATTAGTTACGTGGATAGACTGGAGAAGCTGGGGTTTTTCTCCTTAGAGCAGAGAAGGTTGAGAGGAGATCTGATAGAGGTGTTCAAAATCATGAGGGGTCTGGACAAAGTAGATAGAGAGAAACTGTTCCCATTGGCGGAAGGGTCGAGAACCAGAGGACACAGATTTAAGGTGATTGGCCGAAGATCCAAAGGCGACATGAGGAAAAACTTTTTTACACAGCGAGTGGTTAGGATCTGGAATACACTGCCTGAAAGGGTGGTGGAGGCAGATTCAATCGTGGCTTTCAAAAGGGAGTTGGATAAGTACCTGAAGGTACTACGGAGGGCTACGGGGAAAGGGCAGGGGAGTGGGACTAGCTGAAGTGCTCTTGCAGAGAACCGGCACGGGCTCGACGGGCCGAATGGCCTCCTCCTGTGCTGTGGCGATTCTTTGATTCTATGGTCAGTACTGGAGAGTGACTGTACCCCAGTGAGGAGAGTCCTGGAGAGTGACTGTACCCCAGTGAGGAGAGCAGGAGAGTGACTGTACCCCAGTGAGGAGAGTCCTGGAGAGTGACTGTACCCCAGTGAGGAGAGTCCTGGAGAGTGACTGTACCCCAGTGAGGAGAGCAGGAGAGTGACTGTACCCCAGTGAGGGGAGCAGGAGAGTGACTGTACCCCAGTGAGGAGAGTCCTGGAGAGTGACTGTACCCCAGTGAGGAGAGCCCTGGAGAGTGACTGTACCCCAGTGAGGAGAGCCCTGGAGAGTGACTGTACCCCAGTGAGGAGAGCCCTGGAGAGTGACTGTACCCCAGTGAGGAGAGCAGGAGAGTGACTGTACCCCAGTGAGGAGAGCAGGAGAGTGACTGTACCCCAGTGAGGAGAGTCCTGGAGAGTGACTGTACCCCAGTGAGGAGAGCCCTGGAGAGTGACTGTACCCCAGTGAGGAGAGCCCTGGAGAGTGACTGTACCCCAGTGAGGAGAGCCCTGGAGAGTGACTGTACCCCAGTGAGGAGAGCCCTGGAGAGTGACTGTACCCCAGTTAGGAGAGCAGGAGAGTGACTGTACCCCAGTGAGGAGAGCAGGAGAGTGACTGTACCCCAGTGAGGAGCTCTGTAGTAGAGAGTGATACTCACTTGTGGAACCATGCCCCCATTATGTACAGTACCTGCATGGCAGAAAGTTGCGAGGAACTTTGAAAACTAAAGAAGAGAAATTTCACCTTCAACAAAACAAAAAACCACTTGCAAGATTGATAAAGAACTGCATGTAACCCAGCAGCTCGAGATAATGAGCTGCTATCTGCTGATTGTAACAGACAGCTTACTCTGTTGCCTTTATCTGTCTCTGTCATCGTCCATTTAGTACACAGCCACATGAACTAATCATTCGATGTTGGCGTGCGAGGCCTTTGCATATTTCTTGGTACTACGACCATTTCCCTCTCAGCTAGAGAGGAAATAAAACACATTGATAAACTGGTCAAACAGCGACACTCAGTACCAGAGAATGTTCGGGCTAATCTTCCAACTGCACTCTTCCAGAGGGATAAAGGGCAGGGGTACGGGAAATGGGACTAAGTGAATAAGTTTTTCAGAGAGCTGGCACAGGCATGGTGGGATGAATGGGGAAAGGGCAGGGGAATGGGATGAGGTGGATAGTCCTTCCGAGAGCTGGCACTGGGGAGATCAGCTTAATGGCCCCCTTCTGAGCTGTTACATTCTGATTCTATCTCAGAAATGGCTGACTCCTGCTCCTAATTCTGATTCTATCTCAGAAATGGCCGACTCCTGCTCCTAATTCTGATTCTATCTCAGAAATGGCCGACTCCTGCTCCTAATTCTGATTTTATCTCAGAAATGGCCGACTCCTGCTCCTAATCCGTATGTTCGTTTGTAAATTCAGGCACAGCTGCACCTGATCTTCAACCATGTGAATTAATGATGAGGAAATTGTGCATGGTCTGCACTGGAGCACAGGGCAAGCTTCCTGTTCCTTGTCTACCTCGGATCGCCATACCCGGTAGGGCAGTGACGTGCAGGGTTACCTGGAGCCGAGTTAGAGCCCCAGGCCCCAATGACAGGTCCCATCAGTGAGCATCAGTGATCACCCATGGCTGGTTTATTCTCTCAACAGTGTGGCCAAGAAAATTAATAACCAACTATTACATTTTCTACCAACACCTCCGTCATGCACTCACAGCGAAAAGGTGTTTTCCATGAACATTAAATGCTCTATGATCCAAAGCTTGTGCCTGTATACATGCCATTTGTGAAGTAGTGTAGTCATGGGTTAACAATTACTCTCTAATTTTGGTAAAAAGAAAGACTTGCATTTATATAGCACCATCAGGGAGAATTAATTACCTTGTGCAGTTACTATTGTTATGTAATTCATGTGGTTGTCAATTTGCACACAGCAAGATCCCATAAACAGCAATGAGATGGATGACCGATTAAGGGGAGATGTTTGCCAACGATGATACCACGTGGACATTAGCACCTCGTATAGTGCGAGAGCTGACTTCAAAGGACTGGCTGAACATGAAAGTAATTCCATGGCACAAATCACAGCACAGATTGCCGATGTCTTTAGCTCTGACTGGACTCTGTGAAAAAAGAAAGAAAGACTTACATTTCTATAACGCCTTTCACGACCACCGGCCGTCTCAAAACGCTTTACAGCAAATTAAGTACTTTTGGAATGTAGTCACTGTTGTAATGTGGGAAACGACACAAATGTGGGAAGGGATTTGGAGTTTTGAATCACCCAGGAGCAACATCACATTGTGAAGATCGACAACAGGCAGTTTCAACCGAAATGCTGTCGCTTATCAAGCTGTCTAAGACATACATTCTGATATGGGTATTTTGTGAACTGGTTTTACATTTTATTGTTTATAAATATTGTGCTATTAAAATCTTGCTGCCTTCCTGCTTCTGTAATTTATTCAACCGAAAAAGCCTATCAGTTCTAGCTGAAAAGCATTGGACTAACAGTATGGCTTTTAATGGCTTTCAGAGAAGCCAGGAGAGCATGATGGGGATGCCACGTGATGGTGTCCGCTGGGCCCAGTGGGTGGCACGCTCACCTCAGAGTCAGAGCTTGTGGGTTCAAGCTCCCACTGCAGAATTTCAGCACGTAATCAAGGCTGGCACTTCATCTGAGGAGATGTAAACCAAGATATCTGACTTTCCCAGTGGATGTTAAAGATCCCACGGCGCTATTCAAGAAAGAGCAGACAGTTCTCCCAGTCTGACCCTTCAATCAACCTCACCAAAAATAAATCAAGTGATCATTCATCTCATTGCTGTCTGTGTGATCTTGCTGTGTTCAAACTGGCAATGACTGCCCCCTAGGGTATTCCATTGTATGAAGTGCTTTGGGACATTTTGAGAGACAAACTATGAACATATATGAATGCAAGATCTTTCCTTCTCTATTCGAGGTTCTAATGACATTCACAATGACATTACGGATGAGGGAGGCCATTTGGCCCATCTTAGAAGATAGATAGGAGCAGGAGTAGGCCATTCGGCCCCTCGAGCCTGCTCCGCCAACCTGTCCAAATCATCCTGGAGTTTCTCGGTATCCTCCTCACAGCACACACTCCCACCCAGCTTTGTGTCATCTGCAAACTTGGAGATATTACATTTAGTTCCCTTATCTAGATCATTAATGTATATTGTGAATAGCTGGGGTCCAAGGACCGATCCCTGCGGTACCCCACTAGTCACTGCTTGCCACTCGGAAAAAGACCCATTAATTCCTACTCTCTGCTTTCTGTCCGCCAACCAGTTCTCTATCCAAGTCAATACCTTGCCCCCAATCCCATGTGCCTTAACTTTACACGCTAATCTCTTATGCGGGACCATATCGAAAGCCTTTTGAAAGTCCAAATACACCACATCTACTGGTTCTCCCTTATCTATTTTCCCAGTTACATCCTCAAAAAATTCCAGTAGATTAGTCAAGCATGATTTACCTTTTGTAAATCCATGTTGACTTTGTCCGATCCTGTCACTGTTTTTCAAGTGCTCAGCTATTACATCCTTTATAATGGACTCTAGCATTTTGCCCACTACCGATGTCAGGCTTACCGGTCTGTAATTCCCCGCTTTCTCTCTACCACCCTTTTTGAATAGTGGGGTAACATTAGCTACCCTCCAATCCATGGGTACAGTTCCAGATTCCATCGAATGTTGGAAGATGATCAGCAATGCATCTACTATTTCTAGGGCCACTTCCTTAAGTACCCTAGGATGTAGATTACATAGATACATAGATACATAGAAGATAGGAGCAGGAGTAGGCCATCCGGCCCTTCGAGCCTGCTCCGCCATTTAATGAGATCATGGCTGATCCTCCAATTCAGTATCCCGTCCCCGCCTTCTCTCCGTAACCCTTAACCCCTTTTGCCTGTAGAAATATATCTAATTCCCTCTTAAATATATTTAATGAGCTGGCGTACACTGCCCTCTGTGGCAATGAGTTCCACAGGTTCACCACCCTCTGAGTGAAGAAATTCCCCCTCATTTCTGTCCTAAATGGTTTAGCCCTTATCCTTAAATTATGTCCTCTAGTTCTGTTCTCACCCGCCAAGGGAAACATTCCTTCTGCATCTAGTCTGTCTAGACCTGTCAGAATTTTATACACTTCTATGAGGTCCCCTCTCAATCTTCTAAACTCCAGTGTGTACATCCCTAAACTACATAGTCTCTCCTCATAGGTCAATCCCGCCATTCCTGGTATCAGCCTGGTGAATCGCCGCTGCACCCCCTCCATGGCAAGAACATCGTTCCTCAGATGAGGCGACCAAAACTGTACACAGTACTCGAGGTGTGGTCTCACCAGTGCCCTGTACAGCTGCAGCAAGGTATCCCTGTTCCTGTATTCCAACCCTTTTGCTATGAAGGCCAGCATACCGTTTGCCTTCTTGACCGCCTGTTGCACCTGCATGCTCGCCTTCAGTGACTGGTGTACAAGAACACCCAGGTCTCTCTGTACTTCCCCCTCTCCCAATTTATTGCCATTTAAATAATAATTTGCCCTCCCGTTCCTGCACCCAAGGTGGATAACTTCGCACTTGTCCACATTATAGTGCATCTGCCATTTATCCGCCCAATCACCCAGTCTGTCCAAATCGCTCTGGAGCTTCCTGGTCTCCTCCTCTGAGCCCACCCCCCCTTCTAGTTTAGTGTCGTCTGCAAATTTGGAAATGCTGCATCCGACTCCCTGATCCAGGTCATTAATGTAAATTGTGAACAGCTGGGGACCCAGGACAGATCCCTGTGGTACCCCACTTGTTACTGCCTGCCATTCAGAAAATGAGCCGTTTATTCCAACTCTCTGTTTTCTATCTGACAGCCAGTTCTCTATCCACGTCAATACTTTCCCCTTTATCCCATGAGCTTCAATTTTCCATGCTAATCTTTTATGTGGGACCTTATCGAAGGCCTTTTGGAAGTCCAGGTACACCGCATCTACTGGCTCTCCCCCATCTATTTTACCAGTTACTCCCTCAAAAAATTCCAATAGATTAGTCAAGCACGATTTACCCTTTGTAAATCCATGTTGACTCTGTCCTATCCTGTCCCCATTTGCTAAGTGCTCCGCTATTTCATCCTTAATGATGGACTCCAGCATTTTGCCCACAACTGATGTAAGGCTTACAGGTCTGTAATTACCTGCTTTTTCCCTACCCCCCTTTTTGAATAGTGGGGTAACGTTAGCTACCCTCCAATCCATGAGCACTGTTCCCGAGTCTAATGAATTCTGAAAAATCATACTTAGTGCATCCGCTATCTCTAGGGCCACCTCCTTCAGTACCCTAGGATGCATGTTATCAGGCCCTAGGGATTTATCAGCCTTCAATCCCGTCAATTTCCCTAACACCATTTCCCTGCAAATACTGATTTCTTTCAGTTCCTCCCCTTCATCAGACCGTATGTTCTCCAACATCTCTGGGAGGTTATTTGTGTCCTCCTTTGTGAAGACAGAACCAAAATATGCATTTAATTGGTCTGCCATTTCTTTGTTCCCCATTATAACTTCCCCCGCTTCTGACTGCAAGGGACCTGCACTTGATTTCACTAATCTTGTTCTCTTCACATATCTATAAAAGCTCTCACAGTCAGTTTTTATGTTCCCAGCAAGCTTACTTTCATATTCTATTTTCCCCTTCTTAATTAATCCCTTTGTCCTCCTTTGTTGAATCCTAAACTGCTCCCAATCCTCAGGGCTACCGTTTTTTCTGGCCAATTTATATGCCCTCTCCTTGGATCTTATGCTATCCCTAATTTCCCTTGTTAGCCACGGTTGCGTCACCCTTTTTGTTTTATTCTTATGCCACACTGGGATGAACAAATTCTGTAGTTCATCCATGCAGTCTTTGAATGTTTGCCATTGCCTATCCACCGTCAACCCCTTGAGTGACATTCCCCAATCAATCCTACCCAATTCGCGCCTCATACCATCGTAGTTTCTTTTATTTAAATTCAGGACCCTAGTCTCTGATTCAACTACTTCACTCTCCATCCTAATGAAGAATTCTATCATATTATGATCACTCTGACCCAAGGGGCCTCGTACAACAAGATTGCTAATTAATCCTTTCTCGTTACATAATACACAGTCTAAGATGGCCTGATTTCTGGTTGGTTCCTCGACATATTGTTCCAGAAAACCATCTCGTAAACATTCTAGGAATTCCTCCTCCACAGTATTTTTACTAATTTGGTTAGCCCAATCTATATGTAAATTAAAGTCACCCATGATGACTGCAGTGCCCTTACTGCATGCTTCTCTAATTTCCCTTTTAATGCCATCCCCAACCTCCGTATTACTGTTTGGAGGTCTATATACCACTCCCACTAACGTTTTCTGCCCCTTGTTATTTCTCAGTTCTACCCATACAGATTCCGCATCATCAGAGCTAATATCCTTCCTTTCAATTGTGTTAATCCCCTCTTTAACCAGCAATGCTACCCCACCTCCCTTTCTTTTTGCCTATCTTTCCTAAATATTGAATAACCCTAGATGTTGAGTTCCCAGCCTTGGCCACCCTGGAGCCATGTTTCTGTAATCCCAATCAAATCGTATTCATTTACCTCTATTTGCGCAGCTAATTCATCCACCTTGTTCCGAATGCTCCTTGCATTAAGACACAAAGCCTTCAGGCTTGTTTTTTTAATGCTCTCAGACCTATATGAATTATTATTTACTGTGACCATGTTTGATTTAAACCATTGAGTTCTTTGCCTTCTACTTTTGTTTTTCTCCTTCCTGTCTTTAGCTTTTATCCTTGTTTCCCTTTCCTCTGTCTCCCTGCTCAGGTTCCCAACCCCCTGCCACTTTAGTTTAAACCCTCCCCAACAGCACTAGCAAACACTCCCCCTAGGACATCGGTCCCGGCCCTGCCCAGGAGCAGACCGTCCCGTTTGTACTGGTCCCACCTCCCCCAGAACCGGTTCCAATGTCCAAGGAATTTGAATCCCTCCCCCTTGCACCATTCCTCTAGCCACGTATTCATTTGAAATATCCTCCTATTTCTACTCTGACTAGCACGTGGCACTGGTAGCAATCCTGAGATTACTACCTTTGAGGTCCTATTTTTTAATTTACCTCCTAACTCCCTATATTCTGCTTTTAGGACCTCATCCCGTTTTTTACCTATATCGTTGGTGCCTATGTGCACCACGACAACTGGCTGTTCGCCCTTCCCCTCCAAAATGTTCTGTAGCCGCTCCGAGACGTCCTTGACCCTTGCACCAGGGAGGCAACACACCATCCTGGAGTCTTGTTTGCGGCTGCAGAAACGCCTATCTATTCCCCTTACAATTGAATCCCCTATCACTATAGCTCTTCCACACTTTTTCCTCCCAGCCTGTGCAGCAGAGCCACCCATGGTGCCAGGAAGTTGGCTGCTGCCGCCTTCCCCTGATAAGTCATCCCCTCCAACAGCATCCAAAGTGGTATATCTGTTTGAGAGGGGGATGTCCACAGGGGACCCCTGCACTACCTGCCTGCACTTCTTACTCTGCCTGGTGGTCACCCATTCACTTCCTGCCTGTACACCCTTTACCTGCGGTGTGACCAACTCACTAAACGTGTTATCCACGACGTTCTCAGCGTCGCGAATGCTCCAATATGCATCCATCCGCTGCTCCAGCGCCACAATGCGGTCCGTCAGCAGCTGCAGCTGGATACATTTCCCACACACATGGTCGTCAGGGATACAGGAAGCGTCCCTGATTTCCCACATATAGCAGGAGGTGCATATCACGGCACCGAGCTCTCCTGCCATGACTTACCCTTTAATTAATTAATTAAAATTAAACTAATTGAATCCCACCAATTTCACTTCAATTAAATGATATACTCAAGGGCCCTTGCTTAACAGCAGTCCCCGCTACACCACAGAGACTCTAGAAACTATAAACCACAGAATTTAAGTAGGGAAAAAGGAGAAAAAGAGAAATACTCACCAACCAATCACTTACCTGCTTTCTGGTGACGTCACACTTTGATTATTTTTTACTTCTCTCTCTCCCGCTCTCGGGGCTCAGATTGGTAAGCCTACCTGGTCGCCGCCACCTCTTTTACAGCCGCCGCCTCGCCGCAGCCGCTCCACCCAGGTCCGCAGCCTCTCTTGCATCATCCCTCCAGAGAGATTCGAACTTCCCTCCATTGTAGCTTCCCATTGTTGCTTAAATGATTCCAGAGGTTTTGCCTTCACTGCTCTATCTGGAAGTTTATTCCACATGTTGATCACTCTCTGTTTGAAGAAGAATGGCCTGAGATCTTTCCTAAAATTAACTGGGGGAAAAATTCGGTTGCTTTGCCCCTCCCGTTAGTGCCCTAAGAGGGCGCTAATGGGGCGCAAAGCAACTAGCGCCCGGGCGTGGCGATGTTTGCGCCGCTTATGAAATTGACCAGACATTTTGCGGTGGCGCTAAACACTACCGCCAGGATCTCCTGTGCCCACAGATCGTGACATCAGTCGAGCGTGCAACGCCCCGGTAGCGCCCCCAACCGGATATTGAGTGGCGCCCCCTGCCTTTCCGCCTGCCGCTAGCAACGACAGGTTGAGGGGAACGTTTTGCAGTCGGGAAGGGACTGGGGGAGCGCTATTTAAAGGCGACTGCTTCCTGCCGTTTTTTGTCGGCGACATTTTTGCACCAAGCATTCTGAGAGAGAGAGAGAGAGACTTCTGGAGAGATTCAACGCTGTGTGAAGGAGTTTTGCGTACTGAGCAGCACTTTGCAGGTTCATTTTGATTTGACCTTCCTTGCATCGATTTAGAAGAGACTAAATGGGGGCTGAACTCTGAGCTCTTTCCCTGGGCCTCTCCATTGTTCTTTCCAGCAGATTTGATGTACAGGTCTCTCCAGACTGAGATTCAAGGCTGCAATGAGCAGGGTGTGGATGGAGAGCAAGATCGACCCTCCCCGTTAAGAACTGGCCAGCGCCAGTGTGTCTGTGTTCCATTGCTGACTGACATCACATGAGCTTCGCCAGAGCTCTGAGGTAGCGCCTCGCTCCTCGGCGTTAGCGCCTTAAGAGAGGTGTGTAGCGCCTGATTTAGCGCTCCAATCACCTCCAGCGGCGATAGAAGCTAAGTTTGCAGTCGGAGGCAATAATTAGCGCCAGGCGCTAAACTTTGCGCCCGGCCAATAATTGCGCCCCAAACGGGGCGATACTGAATTTCTCCCCCGGAGTCTCTAGTTTGAACCTGTGTCCCCTTGTTCTATTGTTGCCTCTTTCCCAATACACACTGGCCCCGGGGGAGGGCCCAATACACACCGGCCCTAAGATAGAGTGAGTGACGGAGCCTGGTCCCGGGACAAAGCAACTTCAGAAAGGTCAATGCTCCAATTTTAGCTGTCAGGGTTTCGGGGGAAACGGGGTGAAATTCGCCTCTAGCTGGTCAGCCTCTGCAGTGAGGTCTGCGGCCCCCGATCAAACTGTCCCACAGGCCGGGCCGGCCCAGGAACTGTATGTTGATCACCCCTGGGTTAATGGAAGTCGGGATGGTCAGGCCATCCATTCTAATGGTTGGAAACCCATGGGCAGCATGTGGCCATATTTCTGGTCCTTGCTCCCAGCGGGTGATGGAGCCGAAGCCGGTGTTGGATAATTGTCCCTCACAGTGAATGTTCGCAGGCCGGGGCAAGGTCACAACCCCCGAGCCTGACCCACGCCGCAAAATGGTCACGTCAACTGCCCTCCAGTGTCAGCTGTGGCTCAGTGGGTAGCACTCTCGCCTCTGAGTCAGAAGCTCGTGGGTTCAAGTCCCAGTCCAGGGATTTGGGCACAAAAATCCCGGCTGACCCTCCAGTGCAGTGCTGAGGGAGGGGCCGTCTTTAGGATGAGACGTTAAACTGAGGCCTCGTCTGCTCTCTCAGGTGGATGCAAAAGATCCCACGGCCACTATTTCGAAGAAGAGCAGGGACTTATCCTGGTGTCTTGGCCAATATTTATCCCTCAACCAACATCACTGAAAAACAATGATCTCATTATTGTTTTTGGGACCTTGCAATGCACACATTGGTTGCTGCGTTTCCTACATTACAACAGTGGCTACATTTCAAATGTACTTCATTGGCTGTAAACATAGAAACTAGGAGCAGGAGTAGGCCATTCGGTCCGTCGAGCCTGCTCCACCATTCAATACGATCATGGCTGATCATCCAAATCCAGCACCCTGTCCCTGCTTTCTCACACAGAATCCCCACAGTACAGATAGAGGCCATTTCGGCCCATCGAGCCTGCACCGACACATATCCCACCCTATCCCCGTAACCCCACGTATTTAATTCCCCCTAACATATCCCATCCTATCCTATCCCCGTAACCCCACGTATTTAATTCCCCCTAACATATCCCATCCTATCCCCGTAACCCCACATATTTAATCCCCCCCTAACACTAAGGGTCAATTTATCATAGCCAAATCAACCTAACCCGCACATTTTTGGACTGTGGGAGGAAACCGGAGCACCTGGAGGAAACCCACGCAGACACGGGGAGAATGTGCAAACTCCACACAGACAGTCACCCGAGGCCGGATTCAAACCCGGGTCCCTGGCGCTGTGAGGCACCAGTGCTAACCACTATGCCACCGTGTTGCACAGTAAAGCACTTAGGGACATCCTGAGGTGGTGAAAGGCGCTGTAGAAATGCCAGTCCTTTTTCTGTCAAAGCGGGTCAGTGCTAGAATAATCTGCTGGGCCGTGTTGTGGAGGCACTAATGTCAGGGATGTTCAGACTGAAGCTGGATAATGAGAGAATTAGCGCACTAAGGTGAAGACCTTCATGAGGCCAATGGCCTTTTCTCAGGAGGTTCAGGAGACCTGCCTCAGGATGACTGTCTCACTGACCCCTGCCCACCGTTCACAGCAATGCCGTTGAGGTTTGAGAGGAATAAAACTTGTGCCATTGCATACTGTGGCGACTCAATGCACTGCATCACTGCTGCACAGTAAGTATATCCAGTCAGGCAAGTAGAAATCAATTTAATCCCTAAATTAATTTCAAACTTATTCTATCCCTGGAACTCACAACGGTGCAACTCCTTAGTTTTGTCTTCTTCCTGCAACCTTCTGCGTTCCGAACCCAAGCTTGGTGTTGCCTCACCGTTACTTCTTGTTGTTCATCTTTCCAACTCTGCTGATGTGGCAGTCTCGGCCTTGGCCCTTCACCTAGTTTCTTGCTGCGTCAAGTCTTCCTCTGTTTACACCATATCTCTGAGATCTGATCGCAATTTCTTTATGACTACAAATGTGATTTTGTTTTCTAAGCCCAATGCTTTATGGCCTGTTGTAAAGTGATTGTGCCCCATGAGCCGCTCTCAAACTCACAAACAAAGGAGAGGCCTTGTTAAAAGGGCTGCAGCTGGGAAATTCCAACTCTTTTCAAAGGAATGCTCTTCCTTTTTATTGCTTTCACGGTAACAGAAAATAAACAAGACAACGCACTTTATTCAGGAATAAATACAGAAAATGCTGGAAACACTCAGCAGGTCCGACAGCATCTGTGGATTGAGAACCTGAGTTAACCTTTCGGCTCGATGACCTTTCATCAGATCTCCTCCTTTAATCTTTACTCCACTTTATGCCCCTTATTCAGTTCAGCGGAAGTATGTGGCAGACAGAGGACGGACTCCAGAAGTTATATAACTGTGGATAGATGGTTATTGTTTGTATTACTGGAACGTACACCATCCTCGTCCAGCTGAGTGCCTCAGTGTTATTATTATTTGCAGCAAGGTCCACTGGCACACCTCGGCACTTTAAAGCCATTTTAATGTTGCCGGTTAGGATCCTTGAGGTGGTCCTCCAAACCTCCAGCTGATCCTCCCCCGTTTTCTTGTCCCAGTCCACCACCTGTTGAAGGTCCACCAGAATGACCACCCCATAATCTCCACTGCCCCCTGAAGCAGCTCTTGGAAGAACTGCAGTAAAAAAACAATTTCTATTTATATACCGCCTTTAACACAGCAAAATAGCCCAAGGCTCCTCATAGGTGGGGATCGGACCCGCGCTTGACTGGAATGGGAATTAGGAGTGTGGCTAAAAGTGTAGTCAAAGAGGTAGGTTTTAAAGAAGCTTTTGAAGATGGGGTGAGATGCAGCAAGGGGAGGAGTTGGGAGAGAGTTCCAGAGAGTAGGAGAAAGACAGCCGGCGAATCTGATGGTACAACAGAGGGAAGGGTTAAGCAGTAGACCAGGATTGGAAGAGTGGTGGGTGTGAGCATGGATGTATACTGGAGGAAGGTGCAAAGGTCAAGAAGGGCAAAATCATGGAGGGATTTGAAGATGAGGACAAGAATTTCAAAGTTGATACAGTGGGAAAACAGGGAGCCAAGGGACATTGAGAAGGATGGGGGAGTAGGGGAGAGGAATGTTTGGTAGGATAGGAAGAGGCTAGCAGAGCCCTGAATGAGTTGGAGTTTGGGAGCTTGGTAGGCAAGGCATTCGAAAAGTTGAGTCTGGAAGTGACCAAAAAATGAATGAGGGTAACAGCAGCCATGGAGATGAGGTGGTGACGGAGATGGACAATAGCTTGGAGAGGGCAGTAGGTGATCTTGGTGATAGACTGGACTTGGGGCTTTGAAGCTCAGCTTAGGTTGAGCAGGACCTCGAGGTTGCATGCAGTTGGTTTTAGCTTGAAAAGGCACAAGACAGGGGAACGGAACCAGGAAATCAGGGCTGAGGCATGGAGTCTCTGGTGGGGGCCGAACAGAATGACTTTGCTCTTGCCAGTGTGGAGCCAAAATTCTATCTTATCCGTGACTTGATATCAGGGAGGCAATCAGCAGCTCAGTGACAGTTTTGAATTGAAGGATGATGATGGAGAAGTAAAGCTGGGTATCGTCTGCACACACATGGAAGATGTTCCTATATTGCCGAGGAGCAATACATACATGAGGAGTATGAAGGATCAAAGGATGGAACTCTGTGGGCATGGGAAGAGAAGACATTGCAGAATAGGTACCGACTGTGGTGAGATGTGTGAGGTGGACTAAAGAGGAGAGGTAAGGGAGGAGGATGGCTGTGTCAGTAGCTGTGGAAATCGAAGAAGGTAAACTGGGGTAATGCACCTCAGTCACACAAATTGAGAGTTTAACCAGGATGGTCTCGGTACTCTAGGCTAGATGGAAGCCAGGGTAAAGGTAAGGAAGAAGAATGTGTGGAGTTGGGTGGTGTTCTAGAACCTTAGTGAGGTTGAAAATGGGGCCAGTCAATCAAACGTCGGTGGTGGGGAAACTTTTAGAGACAATAATCTGGTACAAAATGAATTGGCACTTGAAAAATTATGGGCTAATAAATGAAAGTCAGCACGAATTTGTTAAAGGTAAATCATGTATGACTAACTTGATTGAGTTTTTTGATAAAGTAACGGAGAGGGTTGATGAGGGTAGTACGGTTGATGTTGTGTATACGGACTTTCAACAGGCGTTTGACAAAGTACCACATAATAGACTTGTTAGCAAAATTAAAGCCCATGGGATTAAAGGGACAGTGGCAGCATGGATACAAAATTGGCTAAGGGACAGAAAGCAGAGAGTAGTGGTGAACGGTTGTTTTTCAGACTGGGGGGAAGTGTACAGTGGTGTTCCCCAGGAACACTGCTCTTTTTGATATATATTAATGATCCGGTCTTGGGTGTACAGGGCATAATTTCAGAGTTTGCAGATGATACGAAACTCGGAAATGTAGTAAACAATAAGAAGGATAGTAATAGACTTCAAGAGGACATAGACTGACTGGTGAAATGGGCAGACATGTGGCAGATGAAGTTTAACGTAGAAAAGTGCGAAGTGATACATTTTGGTAGGAAGAACGAGGAGAGGCAATATAAACTAAAGGGTACAATTTTAAAGGGGGTGCAGGAACAGAGAGACCTGGGGGTATATGTGCACAAATTGTCAAAGGTGGCAGAACAAGTTGAGAAGGCTGTTAAAAAAGCATGTGGGATCCCTGGCTTTATTAATAGAGAGGTCGCACAACACCAGGTTATAGTCCAACAGTTTTATTTGAAATCACAAGCTTTCGGAGCTATCGATCGCCCCTTCTCACCTGAGGAAGGGGCATAGCTCCGAAAGCTTGTGATTTCAAATAAAACTGTTGGACTATAACCTGGTGTTGTGCGACCTCTCAATTTTGGCCACCCCAGTCCAACACCGGCATCTCCGCATCATGACCTTTATTAATAGAGGCATAGAGTTATGCTAAACCTTTATAAATACTGGTCAGACCTCAGCTGGAGCATTGTGTTCAATTCTGGGCTCCACAGTTTAGGAAGGATGTCAAGGCCTTAGAGAGGGTGCAGAAAGGATTTACTAGAATGGTTCCGGGGATGAGGGACTTCAGTTATGTGGAGAGACTGGAGAAGCTGGGATTGTTCTCCTTAGAGCAGAGAAGGTTAAGAGGAGATTTGATAGAAGTGTTCAAAATCATGAACAGTTTTGATAGAGTAAATAAAGAGAAACTGTTTCCAGTGGCAGAAAGGTCGGTAACCAGAGGACACAGATTTAAGGCGATTGGCAAAAGAACCAGAGGTGACATGAGGAAATTATTTTTACGCAGCGAGTTGTTGTGATCTGGAATGCGCTGCCTGAAAGGGCGGAGGAGCAGATTCAATAGTGACTTTCAAAATGGAATTGAATAAGTACCTGAAGGGGAAAAAATTGCAGGGCTTTGGGAAAGAGCAGGGGGAGTGGGACTAATCGGAGAGCTCGTTCAAAGAGCCGGCACAGGCTCGATGGGCCGAGTGGCCTCCCTCTGCGCTGTATCATTCCATGATTCTAGATAAAGAAGGAGGAGTCAAACATGTTTCTGTTAAGAAGTAGGGTGTTTACAACAATTTGAAAGAGGGCCAGGAGCTGAGTGCGAGGGCATCAAGGGAGCATAAGGTTTGTCTTGTGAAAGATATGAGTCTGGGGAAGTGGAGATAGAGGAGACACTGGAGGTCAGAGCTGGGATAGAGGGTGAGCAGAGAGTGGACAGGGAGGGCAGAGGGGCCGTCGGAGTCTGAGGCAACTGATGACACATGGAAATTGGGATCAGGACCCCAACAGACATGAAGGTCATCCGCTGTACACTGTCGGGCGCTGTTGGTGACAGGGCTGCTGCATGATTGTTACCAACAGCAAACAAGTGAAGGAGAAGAGCCACAACACCTGGTCTGTATCACAGGGCTGCTCTCAGACCCTGCCTCTGGCAACAAACTGAAATGGCAGCCACACTTGATCAGCCTGTTCGTGCAGACCATCGATCGGCTTTCTCACTACCGGCTCGGACATTCCCTTACTCTCCTGACATCAGGGAAGGTCTGGGGCCAGAAGTGTGAAGTTGTGTATGCAAGTTTTTCAATATCTGCACAGATAGTGTATTCAGGGAGTCATGGGGCAGTAATGGTGATGTATCCCGAATGTTATTACAGACCATGGAATTACCATGTGACTGCAGTGCAGATATTTACTCAGTGCATCAGTGACACCGCATGGTAGAGGCCAACACTGCAGCAATCCTTCCTTCTCTTCCTCTGCCAAAGATATGAATCTGGCTGGGGTACAATGCCAAGTTCCGCACTCATGAAGACGGTCTTAATCGGGATCTTGGGTTTATGTCACGATACATGACGTGATCCGGACTCGAGTCGTCGTTGGCTTGTTCACAGATGTGATTCCCAGTAAAAAAGTAAAAATTTTAAAGTTAATCGTTTTACATACAGACGGCAGCTTTTGACACGTTAGACCCCATGCGATTCCACCTCATTGTCTCAGTTGTATCTTGCTATGTCTTTGATGTGGTACCTTCCTGGCTGACCTGATTAACTTTATCACACCTCGGCAGATAAACAGTCAGGATGATTGAATTCAGTTGTCTGCAATTGTAAGTTACACATGCATTGTTCTCGATCTATATATGCTTTGACGATTCTGTATCTCCTCACTTCATCTGACGAAGGAGTTGTAACTCCGAAAGCTTGTGATTTAAAATAAAACTGTTGGACTATAACCTGGTGTTGTGCGACCTCTCAATGGGGTACAATTTCACAGGCACAGGCCCCCAACTAGCCAGTCTTCATTGGTCAGTCTAGACAGTGGGTGCCAGAGGCTATTTGACTACAAATCAATTTCAAACTTCTCATCCTTGTTTTCAAATCCCTCCGTGGCCTCGCCCCTCCCTATCTCTGTAATCTCCCCCCGCCCCCCCGAGATATCTACGCTCCTCTAATTCTGCCCTCTTGAGCATCCCTGATTATAATCGCTCAACCATTGGTGGCCGTGCCTTCTGTTGCCTAGGCCCTAAGCTCTGGAATTCCCTCCCTAAACCTCTCCGCCTCGCTACCTCTCTTTCCTCCTTTAAGACGCTCCTTAAAACCTACTTCTTTGAACAAGCTTTTGGTCACCTGCCCTAATTTCTCCTTATGTGGCTCGATGTCAAATTATTTTTGTCTTTTAATACTCCTGTGAAGCGTCTTGGGATGTTTTACTACGTTAAAGGCGCTATATAAATACAAGTTGTTGTTGTTGTAGTACAAAGAACACCACAGTCAACCCTGGCCATCTCTTCTCATCCACAGACTCTTACTTTCCAGAAAGGGTGTTCACTGGACGGCCATCAGGAGCAGGAATACCAGCAGATTGTTCCTGTCGATAGCCCAGGGACGCTGAGGCCCTTTGTAGTGAGTGCTCAGTTTTAGTTTCCTTATCTAAGGAAGGATATACTTGCCTTAGAGGTGGTGCAACAAAGGTTCACTCAATTGATTCCTGGGATGAGAGGGTTGTCCTATGAGGAGAGATTGTGTAGATTGGGCCAATATTTTCTGGAATTTAGAAGAATGCGAGGTGATCTCATTGAAACGTATAAGATTCTGAAGGGGATTGACAGGGTAGATGCTGAGAGGTTGTTTCCCCTGGCTGGAGTGTCTAGAACTAGGGGGCATAGTCTCAGGATAAGAGGTCGGCCATTTAAGACTGAGATGAGGAGGAATTTCTTCACTCAGAGGGTGGTGAATCTTTGGAATTCTCTACCCCAGAGGGCTGTGAATGCTGAGTCATTGAGTATATTCAAGGCTGAGATCGATAGATTTTTGGACTCTAGGGGAATCAAGGGGTATGGAGATCGGGCGGGAAAGTGGAGTGGAGGTCGAAGATCAGCCATGATCTTATTGAATGGTGGAGCAGGCTCGAGGGGCCGAATGGCCTCCTCCTGCTCCTAATTCTGATGTTCTTATGCCCCTAATGCTGCTTTAATGAAAGCAGCTAACTCAGCACAGAGCAGAGATCAAACCTGTGACCTTCCTGGTGTGTGACTCAGTACCAGACTGGAGCCTTTTTACTACCCTATTGTTACAGTGGCAGGCTATTGAGTTAGGGTATCTGGGTCCATTGTGCAATGGGCAGTTGGAATGTGAGCTTTCCATTCGGTACATGTACAGATGAATTGATCTGACAAAGCCTACAAGCAGCACTGTGCAGTAACAGGACCTGGGCTATCTCCAAAATACCAGCCCAGCACAGTGGCACTCCTGAATTAGACCTTTTAAACCATCTGCCTTCTTGTAGAGAATCTTCGCATTTGTTTTCCTGTTATTTGTGTCTTTTCTTTCTTTCGGGATTGTTGTTGCAGCTCCTGTCGAGGTCCGCGTGCTGCTGCAAACCGTTCCCTAACACGACGGGTTCAATGGGAAAGAGTCTCAATAACGTCAAGATTACTTGAAATGAAATTAGGAGAGCTGGGAAATGGGACACAAGTTCAAAACTGTGAAAGGTCAACTTAAGACTGATATCAGGAGGTTCTTCCACACACACACACACACACAGAGTGGGCAACATGTGGATGGACTCCTGGGTAGGGTAGTGGAATCATTTAAGAAACAGGAGCGAGCTGTAGGGGCTGCAGGGACATTCTGGGGGGATGAACTAAAATGGGGCGGCTATTTGTAACACTTAGTCATTTTTGTTTTTAGTTTCCCACCCCATCCAGTTTTCTCCTCCTCTCCCCTGAAGCTGCTGATTAATACTGGGTGGACTACAGTTCCATGGGGATTGGCTGTTTTCCAGTACCTCACCCATGGACAATCTTTCTGTTTGAAGCTAGATAGTGTCAGGATGCTATTCAGCCTTGGTGGACATCACAGCCAAGGCCAATCCTGGCCCCGTCTGAAGTCCACACATACGTGGACCTTCCAGCAGGAGGCCCAGCACAGCCATCAGGAACAGAAAGCTGGCCGCCCCCCGCCCCACCTCACTAGCTCAGTACGGACCAGGGATGGAAACAGGGGCCTTTCTGGCCAGTATAGGTCAGCATGAAGTCAACTATTGAGCAAGGAGCAGCTGCAAAGTATCCTAAAGAGTAACAGAATTCCTTGTTGGGAGGTCAGCGTGAATGCAACATGAACCTGAAACATATGTCTCAAAAGCAATTTAACAACCGCTTCCAACCCCAACACCATCCATCCACTCAGGTTGGTTCAATGATACCAGTGATAACAACACTTAGGGGTTTATGCTAAAAACCTCCCCCCCCACCCCCCATTGCCAATTTTACAATTTTCCAAACCTCCCCCACCCTAAAAAAATGATTTCCCACCATGAATACCTTTTATTTCAATTCAATTGAACTGAGGTTTATAAAACACGATAAACGACTACCAGCTCTGTGACATTTCTCACAGTGACTTGAGGCTCTGTGGTGGAGTGGTGGATGGGAGGTCTGTTTGAAAGAAGAATGAAGACGGCCTCAATCGGGATATCGGGTTCATGTCACGATACAGAACGTGACTTGACATCGTTGCCGGTCTTTCCAGCTTTTTAAAAAAACAAACACAAGAAACAAACACAAGAAACAAACCCAAATGGAGAGGATATGCAGCCAGCAGGTGTTTTGACACGTTGGACCCCCTGGGACACATCTCATTGTCTTGGCTATGCTCTTAGTGTGTCTTTGATGTAGGGAAAGATTGAATGCATTTTCTCTGTGTTTATATTCTGTGAATTCTGGTAGATTGTCTCACAGTAACTCTACCTGAGGAAGGGGCGACAGCTCCGAAAGCTTGTAATTTTAAATAAATCTGTTGGACTATAACCTGGTGTTGTGCGACTTCTCATGAAAGAAGATTGTGAGAGATATGCTCAGAGACGATGATGGAACCAGTTGGGATTCTTGGTGTGATGGATTTACACAAGATAAATTAACATTACAAATAAAGACATTTAAACCAGAAAGCAGTGTAAATGAGGATTGATAATAGGGTAGTAAGGTAAGCATTTTCAACCCCCATCCCTCACCAGCATGCATAATTAATGCTTGGCCACCATTTGGAGTAAGTGCTTAAATGATGCCATTCCCTCCCTCAGAGGCCAGCTGATCGGAAAACACCCTGATTTCTGTCTCCGTGCGAGTGCATGCTGAATGCAGTATGGCTATTTGGAAATCAGCAACACTAATCAATGTTGGGCCTTGGCCATAATATTGATGCTAAACTAACATTAACGGGCCATTGCTTTTGATGCAGAAAGGAGAAGGCCTGGAGTTATTGGCGAGGAGTTGCGGCTTCGGAACACACCTGCCCAGGATTTTCCACCCATTAAAATAAACTTGCCGAAATCATGAGGGTGCAGGAGGTGTTATATAAAGGCAAGTTTTTTTCCTTTCATTGCTAATATCTCTTCTCTTAGGCAGTCCCTCGGAACCGAGGATGACTTGCTTCCACATTAAAAATGAGTTCTCAGGTGACTGATGAGTCCAATGCAGGACCTACAGTCTGTCACAGGCGGGGCAGACGGCGGGTGGGTGGGGTGCTTGGGTTGACGTGCGCTCCTTCCGCTGTTTGCGCTTGGCTTCCGCTTGCTCCCGGCAAAGAGACTCGAGGTGTTCGGCGCCTTCCCGGATGCTTCTCCTCCACTTTGTGCGGTCTTGGGCCAGGGATTCCCAGGTGTCAGTGGGGATGTTGCACTTTTTCAAGGAGGCTTTGAGGGTATCCTTGAAGCGTTTCCTCTGCCCACCTGGGGCTCTCTTGCCGTGTCGGAGCTCTGAGTAGAGCGCTTGTTTTGGGAGTCTCGTATCGGGCAAGCGGACGATGTGACCCGTCCATCGGAGCTGATCGAGCGCGGTCAAAGCTTCGATGCTGGAGATGTTGGCCTGAGCGAGAACACTGCTAACATATCCATACCATAATACACAGACGTTGGGTTTACATTTGAGAGATGTCCTGGGAAGCCAACTCAACAATGAAAGAAAGACTTGCATTTCTGTGGCACCTTTCACGAACATCGGACGTCCCAAGCGCTTTACAGCCAATGAAGTATTTTTGAAGTGGAGTCACTGTTGTAATGTAGGAAATGCATCTGCCAATTTGCGCACAGTAAGCTCCCACAAACAGCAATGTGATAATGACCAGATAATCTGTTTTTTAGTGAGGGAGAAATATTGGCCAGGACACCGGGGATAACTCCCCTACTCTTCTTTGAAATAGTGCCATGGGATCTTTTACATCCACCTGAGAGAGCAGACGGGGCCTCGGTTTAAGGTCTCATCCGAAAGACGGCACTTCCGACAGTGCAGCGCTCCCTCAGTAATGCCCCTCCGACGGTGCAGCGCTCCCTCAGTACTGCCCCTCTGACAGTGCCACACTCCCTCAGTACTGTCCCTCCGACAGTGCGGCGCTCCCTCAGCACTGCCCCTCCGACAGTGCCACACTCCCTCAGCACTGCCCCTCGGACAGTGCCACACTCCCTCAGTACTGCCTCTCCGGCAGTGCAGCGCTCCCTCAATACTGCTACTCCGACAGTGCCACACTGCCTCAGTACTGCCACTCCGAGAGTGCAGCGCTCCCTCAGTACTGCCCCTCCGACAGTGCCACATTCCCTCAGTTCTGCCCCTCCGACAGTGCAGCGCTCCCTCAGTACTGCCCCTCCGACAGTGTGGAGCTCCCTCAGCACTGCCCCTCCGACAGTGCGGCGCTCCCTCAGTACTGCCCCTCCGACAGTGCAGCGTTCCCTCAGGACAGCCCCTCCAACAGTGCAGCATTCCCTCAGTACTGCCCATCCGACACTGCGGCATTCCCTCAGTACTGCCCTTCCGACAATGCAGCTCTCCCTCAGTATTGCCCCTCTGACAGTGCAGCGCTCCCTCAGTACTGCCCCTCCGACAGTGCAGCACTCCCTCCGTACCGCCCCTCCGACAGTGTGGCACCCCCTCAGTACTGCCCCACTGATAGTGCAGCGCTCCCTCAGTAATGCCCCTCCGACAGTGCAGCGCTCCCTCAGTACTGTCCTTCCGACACTGCGGCACTCCCTCAGTACTGCCCCTCTGAAAGTGCAGTGCTCCCTCAGTACTGCCCCTCCGACAGTGCTGCTCTCCCTCAGTACTGCCCCTCCAACAGTACAGCACTCACTCAGTACTGCCCCTCCGACAGTGCAGCGCTCAGTCAGTACAGCCCCTCCGACAGTGTGGTGCTCCCTCAGTACTGCCCCTCCGACAGTGCAGCACTCCCTCAGTACTGCCCCTTCGAATGTGCGGCGCTCCCTCTGTACTACCACTCCGACAGTGCGGTGCTCCCTCAGTAATGCCCCTCCGATAGTGCGGCGCTCCCTCAGTACTACCACTCCGACAGTGTGGCGCTCCCTCAGTACTGCCCCTCCGACAATGCGGCGTTCCCTCAGTACTGCCCCTCCGACAGTGCAGCTCTCCCTCAGTACTGCCCCTCCGACAGGGCATCACTCCCTCAGTACTGCCCTTCCGACAGTGTGGCGATCCCTCAGTACTACCCCATGCCAGTGCAACTCTCCCTCAGTACTGCCCCTCCGACAATGCGGCGTTCCCTCAGTACTGCCCCTCCGACAGTGCAGCACTCCCTCCGTACCGCCCCTCCGACAGTGTGGCACCCCCTCAGTACTGCCCCACTGATAGTGCAGCCCTCCCTCAGTACTGCCCCTCCGGCAGTGCAGCGTTCCCTCAGTACAGCCCCTCCACCAGTGCAGCATTCCCTCAGTACTGCCCCTCCGACACTGCGGCATTTCCTCAGTACTGCCCCTCCGACTGTGCAGCTCTCCCTCAGTAGTGCCCCTCCGACAGTGCGGCACCCCCACAGTACTGCCCCTCCGACAGTGCAGCACTCCCTCAGTACTGCCCCACTGATAGTGCAGCGCTCCCTCAGTACTGCCCTTCCGACAGTGCAGCGCTCCCTCAGTACTGCCCCTCTGACAGTGCAGTGCTCCCTCAGTACTGCCCCTCCGACAGTGCTGCTCTCCCTCAGTACTGCCCCTCCGACAGTGCAGCGCTCACTCTGTACTGCGCTTCCGACAGTGCAGCGCTCCCTCAGTACTGCCCCTCCGACAGTGCATCACTCCCTCAGTACTGCCCCTCCGGCAGTGCAGCATTCCCTCAGTACAGCCCCTCCAACAGTGCAGCATTCCCTCAGTACTGCCCCTCCGACACTGCGGCATTCCCTCAGTACTGCCCCTCCGACAGTGCAGCTCTCCCTCAGTACTGCCCCTCTGACAGTGCAGCGCTCCCTCAGTAGTGCCCCTCTGACAGTGCAGCTCTCCCTCCGTACCGCCCCTCCGACAGTGCGGCACCCCCTCAGTACTGCCCCTCTGACAGTGCAGCGCTCACTCAGTACAGCCCCTCCGACTGTGTGGTGCTCCCTCAGTACTGCCCCTCCGACAGTGAAACGCTCCCTCAGTACTGACTCTCCAACAGTGCAGCACTCCCTCAGTACTGCCCCTCCGACTGTGCAGCGATCCCTCAGTACTACCCCTCCGACAATGCGGCGCTCTATCAGTACTGCCCCACTGACAGTGCGGCGCTCCCTCAGTACTGCCCCTCCGACAAAGAGGCGTTCCGTCAGTACTGGCCTGCAACAGTGCAACTCTCCCTCAGTACTGCCCCTCCGACAATGCGGCGTTCCCTCAGTACTGCCCCTCCGACAGTGCAGCGCTCCCTCAGTACTGCCCCTCCGACAGTGCAGCTCTCCCTCAGTACTGCCCCTCCGACAGTGCATCACTCCCTCAGTACTGCCCCTCTGACAGTGCAGCCCTCCCTCAGTACTGCCCCTCCGACTGTGCAGCGATCCCTCAGTACTACCCCTCCGACAATGCAGCGCTCTATCAGTACTGGCCCACTGACAGTGCGGCGCTCCCTCAGTACTGCCCCTCCGACAAAGAGGCGTTCCGTCAGTACTGGCCTGCAACAGTGCAACTCTCCCTCAGTACTGCCCCTCCGACAATGCGGCGTTCCCTCAGTACTGCCCCTCCGACAGTGCAGCACTCCCTCCGTACCGCCCCTCCGACAGTGTGGCACCCCCTCAGTACTGCCCCACTGATAGTGCAGCGCTCCCTCAGTAATGCCCCTCCGACAGTGCAGCGCTCCCTCAGTACTGCCCTTCCGACACTGCGGCACTCCCTCAGTACTGCCCCTCTGAAAGTGCAGTGCTCCCTCAGTACTGCCCCTCCGACAGTGCTGCTCCCCCTCAGTACTGCCCCTCCAACAGTACAGCGCTCACTCAGTACTGCCCCTCCGACAGTGCAGCGCTCAGTCAGTACAGCCCCTCCGACGGTGTGGTGCTACCTCAGTACTGCCCCTCCGACAGTGCAGCACTCCCTCAGTACTGCTACTCCGACAGTGCCACACTGCCTCAGTACTGCCACTCCGAGAGTGCAGCGCTCCCTCAGTACTGCCCCTCCGACAGTGCCACATTCCCTCAGTTCTGCCCCTCCGACAGTGCAGCGCTCCCTCAGTACTGCCCCTCCGACAGTGCGGCGCTCCCTCAGTACTGCCCCTCCGACAGTGCAGCGTTCCCTCAGGACAGCCCCTCCAACAGTGCAGCATTCCCTCAGTACTGCCCATCCGACACTGCGGCATTCCCTCAGTACTGCCCTTCCGACAATGCAGCTCTCCCTCAGTACTACCCCTCCGACAATGCGGCGCTCTATCAGTACTGCCCCACTGACAGTGCGGCGCTCCCTCAGTACTGCCCCTCCGACAAAGAGGCGTTCCGTCAGTACTGGCCTGCAACAGTGCAACTCTCCCTCAGTACTGCCCCTCCGACAATGCGGCGTTCCCTCAGTACTGCCCCTCCGACAGTGCAGCGCTCCCTCAGTACTGCCCCTCCGACAGTACAGCTCTCCCTCAGTACTGCCCCTCCGACAGTGCATCACTCCCTCAGTACTGCCCCTCTGACAGTGCAGCCCTCCCTCAGTACTGCCCCTCCGGCAGTGCAGCATTCCCTCAGTACAGCCCCTCCAACAGTGCAGCATTCCCTCAGTACTGCCCCTCCGACACTGCGGCATTCCCTCAGTACTGCCCCTCCGACAGTGCAGCTCTCCCTCAGTACTGCCCCTCTGACAGTGCAGCGCTCCCTCAGTAGTGCCCCTCTGACAGTGCAGCACTCCCTCCGTACCGCCCCCCCGACAGTGCGGCACCCCCTCAGTACTGCCCCTCTGACAGTGCAGCGCTCACTCAGTACAGCCCCTCCGACTGTGTGGTGCTCCCTCAGTACTGCCCCTCCGACAGTGAAACGCTCCCTCAGTACTGACTCTCCAACAGTGCAGCACTCCCTCAGTACTGCCCCTCCGACTGTGCAGCGATCCCTCAGTACTAC
>JASTWF010000852.1:0-94280 GCA_030390025.1 Squalus acanthias
AACAAGGGACTGGAGAAGGGGAATAAAGCCCCACAGTCTCCCCTGGCCCCAGGGTCTGAACAAGGGACTGGAGAAGGGGAATAAAGCCCCACAGTCTCCCCTGGCCCCAGGTCCTGAACAAGGGACTGGAGAAGGGGAATAAAGCCCCACAGTCTCCCCTGGCCCCAGGTCTGAACAAGGGACTGGAGAAGGGGAATAAAGCCCCACAGTCTCCCCTGGCCCCAGGGTCTGAACAAGGGACTGGAGAAGGGGAATAAAGCCCCACAGTCTCCCCTGGCCCCAGGGTCTGAACAAGGGTCTGGAGAAGGGGAATAAAGCCCCACAGTCTCCCCTGGCCCCAGGGTCTGAACAAGGGACTGGAGAAGGGGAATAAAGCCCCACAGTCTCCCCTGGCCCCAGGGTCTGAACAAGGGACTGGAGAAGGGGAATAAAGCCCCACAGTCTCCCCTGGCCCCAGGGTCTGAACAAGGGACTGGAGAAGGGGAATAAAGCCCCACAGTCTCCCCTGGCCCCAGGGTCTGAACAAGGGTCTGGAGAAGGGGAATAAAGCCCCACAGTCTCCCCTGGCCCCAGGGTCTGAACAAGGGTCTGGAGAAGGGGAATAAAACCCACAGTCTCCCCTGGCCCCAGGGTCTGAACAAGGGACTGGAGAAGGGGAATAAAGTCCCACAGTCTCCCCTGGCCCCAGGGTCTGAACAAGGGACTGGAGAAGGGGAATAAAGTCCCACAGTCTCCCCTGGCCCCAGGGTCTGAACAAGGGTCTGGAGAAGGGGAATAAAGCCCCACAGTCTCCCCTGGCCCCAGGGTCTGAACAAGGGACTGGAGAAGGGGAATAAAGCCCCACAGTCTCCCCTGGCCCCAGGGTCTGAACAAGGGTCTGGAGAAGGGGAATAAAGCCCCACAGTCTCCCCTGGCCCCAGGGTCTGAACAAGGGTCTGGAGAAGGGGAATAAAGCCCACAGTCTCCCCTGGCCCCAGGGCTGAACAAGGGACTGGAGAAGGGGAATAAAGCCCCACAGTCTCCCCTGGCCCCAGGGTCTGAACAAGGGACTGGAGAAGGGGAATAAAGCCCCACAGTCTCCCCTGGCCCCAGGGTCTGAACAAGGGACTGGAGAAGGGGAATAAAGCCCCACAGTCTCCCCTGGCCCCAGGGTCTGAACAAGGGACTGGAGAAGGGGAATAAAGCCCACAGTCTCCCCTGGCCCCAGGGTCTGAACAAGGGTCTGGAGAAGGGGAATAAAACCCACAGTCTCCCCTGGCCCCAGGGTCTGAACAAGGGACTGGAGAAGGGGAATAAAGTCCCACAGTCTCCCCTGGCCCCAGGGTCTGAACAAGGGTCTGGAGAAGGGGAATAAAGCCCCACAGTCTCCCCTGGCCCCAGGGTCTGAACAAGGGTCTGGAGAAGGGGAATAAAGCCCCACAGTCTCCCCTGGCCCCAGGGTCTGAACAAGGGTCTGGAGAAGGGGAATAAAGCCCCACAGTCTCCCCTGGCCCCAGGGTCTGAACAAGGGTCTGGAGAAGGGGAATAAAGCCCCACAGTCTCCCCTGGCCCCAGGGTCTGAACAAGGGTCTGGAGAAGGGGAATAAAGCCCCACAGTCTCCCCTGGCCCCAGGGTCTGAACAAGGGTCTGGAGAAGGGGAATAAAGTCCCACAGTCTCCCCTGGCCCCAGGGTCTGAACAAGGGTCTGGAGAAGGGGAATAAAGCCCCACAGTCTCCCCTGGCCCCAGGGTCTGAACAAGGGTCTGGAGAAGGGGAATAAAGCCCCACAGTCTCCCCTGGCCCCAGGGTCTGAACAAGGGACTGGAGAAGGGGAATAAAGCCCCACAGGCTCAGGGGCCCAGCGTGCAGGTGCAGGGGCGGATGGTTGACAGTCCCACAGGGTGGGTGTGTGTGCCGAGCATGCGCGGTGCGGACCGAGCGGGAGTGGGCGGGGCCATGTGACGCATGCGCAGTGTCAGCAGCGGCCGGAGCGCGGGGGCTTGTGGGTATTGCAACCAACCTGGGCAGCAGCTGGGCCTGAAAATCAGCTTCACTGCCCCTGGGCTGGGAAAGGGGGACATGAGACAACTTTCTCCCTCTTACCCCTTTCTACACTCCGTTTACAGGGTGTTAGTCCTGGAGCGTTTACAGACAGGAAGCTCAAGGGAAGTGCAACGAGATCTGGGAGTCCTTGTGCACCAGTCGTTGAAGGTAAGCAGGCAGGTGCAGCAGGCGGTTAAGTAGGCAAATGTTATGTTGGCCTTCATAGCGAGAGGATTCGAGTACAGGAGCAAGGATGTCTTGCTGCAGTTGTACAGGGCCTTGGTGAGACCACACCTTGAGTATTGTGTGCAGTTTTGGTCGCCTTATCTGAGGAAGGAGGTTCTTGCCATGGAGAGAATGCAGCGAAGATTCACCAGACTGATACCTGGGATGGCAGGAATGACGTATGAGGAGAGATTGGGTCGATTGGGCTTATATTCGCTGGAGTTTAGAAGAATGAGAGGGGATCTCATTGAAACTTATAAAATTCTAACAGGACTAGACAGACTAGATGCAGGAAGGATGTTCCCGATGGCGGGGGAGTCCAGAACCAGGGCTCACAGTCTAAGGATAAGGGGTAAGCCATTTAGGACTGAGATGAGGAGGAATTTCTTCACCCAGAGAGTGGTGAACCTGTGGAATTCTCTACCACAGAAGGCAGGTGAGGCCAGTTCATTAAATATATTCAAGAAGGAGTTAGATATATTTCTTAAGGCTAAAGGGATCAAGGGATATGGAGAGAAAGCAGGGACAGGGGACTGAATTTGGATGATCAGCCATGATCTCAATAAATGGCGGAGCAGGCTCGAGGGGCCGAATGGCCTACTCCTGCTCCTATCTTCTATGTTTCTATGTTTTTTAAGCCAAACATCAGGTCAAGATCTGACAGAGTTGCTCGATTGATAGAATCATAGAATGGTTACAGCACAGAATGAGGCCATTCGGCCCGTCGAGCCCGTGCCGGCTCTCTGCAAGAGCACTTCAGCTAGTCCCACTGCCCCACCCTTTCCCCGGAGCCCTGCAAATGTTTTTCTTTCAGATACTGAACCAACTCTCTTTTGAAAGCCATGATTGAGTCTGCCTCCACCACCCTTTCAGGCAGTGCTTTCCAGATCCTAACCACTCGCTGCGTAAAAAGTTTTTTCTCATGTCGCCTTTGGTTCTTTTGCCAATCACCTTAAATCTGTGTCCTCTGGTTCTCGACCCTTCTGCCAATGGGAACAGTTTACATAAGAACATGAGAAATACGAGCAGGAGTCGGCCATTTGGATCCTCGAGCCTGCTCCGCCATTCAATAAGATCATGGCTGATCTTCTACCTCAACTCCACTTTCCTGCACTATCCCCATATCCCTTGATTCCCTTAATATCCAAAATCTATCGATCTCTGTCTTGAATATACTCAACGACTGAGACTCCACTGCCCTCTGGGGTAGAGAATTCCAAAGATTCACCACCCTCTGAGTGAAGAAATTTCTCCTCGTCTCAGTCCTAAAAGTCCCCTTATTCTGAGACTTTGACCCCTGGTTCTCGACTCCCCAGCCAGAGGAAACATTCTCCCTGCATCTACCCTGTCAAGCCCAGTAAAAAATTTGTTTCAATCTATCTACTCTGTCCAGACCCCTTATGATTTTGAACCCCTCTATCTAATCTCCTCTCAATCTTCTCTGCTCCAAGGAGAACAATCCGAGTTTCTCCAGTCTATCCACGTAACTGAAGTCTCTCATCCCTTTCTCAACCTGCTCTGCCACCTTCAACGATTTGTGCACATATACCCCGAGGTCTCTCTGTTCATGCACCCCCTTTAGGATTATACCCTTTAGTTTATATTTCCTCTCAGTCTTTCTACCAAAATGTATCACTTCGCACTTTTCTGCTTAAATTTCAACTGCCACGTGTCCGCCCATTCCGCCAGCCTGTCTGTGTCTTCTTGGTCTTGGTGCAAGAAAATCAAAAAGTTAGTATGCAGGTGCAGCAGGTGATCAAGAAAGCCAATGGAATGTTGGCTTTTATTGCTAGGGGATAGAATATAAAAACAGGGAGGTATTGCTGCAGTTGTATAGGGTATTGGTGAGACCACACCTGGAATACTGCATACAGTTTTGGTGTCCTTACTTAAGAAAATACATACTTGCTCTCGAGGCAGTACAAAGAAGGTTCACTCGGTTAATTCCGGGGATGAGGGGGTGGACATACGAGGAGAGGTTGAGTAGATTGGGACTCTACTCATTGGAGTTCAGAAGAATGAGAGGCGATCTTATTGAAACATATAAGATTGTGAAGGGGCTTGATCGGGTGGACGCGGTGAGGATGTTCCCGATGATGGGTGAAACTAGAACTAGGGGACATAATCTTAGAATAATGGGCTGCTCTTTCAAAACTGAGATGAGGAGAAACTTTTTCACTCAGAGAGTAGTGGGTCTGTGGAATTTGCTACCCCAGGAAGCTGTGGAAGCTACTTCATTAAATAAATTTAAAACAGAAATAGACCGTTTCCTAGAAGTAAAGGGAATGAGGGGTTACGGGGAGCGGGCTGGAAATTGGACATGAGTTTGAGTTCGGATCGGTCAAGGCCCTGTGGGTGGCGGAGCGGGCCCAGGGGCCGAGTGGCCTGGTCCTGCTCCTACTTCTTGTGTTCTTTAGAGTTGAGGTTGGATCAGATCAGCCATGATCTCATTGAATGGCGGAGCAGGCTCGAGGGGCCGATTGGTCTACTCCTGCTCCTATTTCTTATGTTCTTATGTTCTTATCACTTTCCTCCTCACTATTCACTATATTTCCAAGTTTTGTGTCATCTGCAAATTTTGAAATAGTGCCCTGTACACCCAAGTCCAAGTCATTAATATATATCAAGAAAAGCAGTGGTCCACGTACCGAGCCCTGGGGAACATCGCTGCGTACCTTCCTCCAGCCCGTTAAAGTGAGGCCCTGTCTGCTCTCTGAGGTGGACGTAAAAGATCCCAAGGCACTATTTCGATGAAGAGTAGGGGAGTTATTCCCCCGTGTCCTGGCCAATATTTATCCCTCAATCAACATAACAAACACAGATTATCTGGTCATTATCACATTGCTGTTTCTGGGAGCTTGCTGTGCGCAAATCGGCTGCCGCGTTTCCCACATTACATCAGTGACTACACTCCAAAAGTACTTCATTGGCTGTGGTGGTGAAAGGCGCTATATAAATGCAAGTCTTTCTTTCTCGGCCAATTTCACACCCATGCTGTCCCTTTTATTCCATGGGCTCCAACTTTGCTTTGATTGCTCAGGACCTGAATATCAGCGGCCTTTGCACAGGGAAGCAGAGAGCAGCGATGGCAGGGCGGACAGAGCGCCCGGTGTTGGGTGTGTGCAGGCGGATTGAGCGACCGCCTGCCCTGGCGAGACAATCCGGGAAAGGAGGAAAAGGAGACCAGCGCGCAGGCGCAGCGCAGCCTGTTGGGGGAGGAATCCAGCGCGCAGGCGCAGCGCCGCCTGTTGTGGAGGAATCTAGCGCGCAGGCGCAGCGCCGCCTGTTGGGGGAGGAATCCAGCGCGCAAGCGCAGCGCCGCCTGTGGGTGGAGCATGCGCAGTGTCACTGTGATCAAGGCCGGGCGAGAACTGGAGGCGGATCAGAGTCGGGGGAAAAGGTTTTTGCACCGATTAGGGATCAGCGCGGCGCATGGAGGTAACACACACGGCGGGTGGGCTTCATAAACATCTAATGTGGGCCGCAAGCCCGGAATGAGAACCTAGAGGTTCCGCGTTTGCAGCTCCCGGGCTTTTTCCCGGGAACAGGCCTAGATTAACGGTAGCCATCTTTGTAAAGGACAATGGGGGTCTTTGTTTGTCGCCATCTTGATTATCGCGGCCATCTTTGTAAAGGGGGCAATAGTGGGCGGGGCTTCAGGGTCCCAGTGAGTGATCTGAACCCAGCCAGAGTCAGCACCTTCAGGGGAGGAGAGAGAGGGGAACCAGTGAATGTGGAACTGAACCCAGCCAGAGTTGGTGGTGAAAACAGGGAGAGGAGGACAAACTGTCTTGAGCCGTGCAATGTGTTTGGATTTTAGCACAGGGAGGAGGGACAATGTGTGGGACGGGGATTTACAGCTTTGGAGGAACAAGAGATGAAAGCATGTTCCATAGAAACTAGAATTGTCTGTTCTGAATTTCTGTCCTGTACTTACACTGATGAGTTTTGTAAACTCTTTTTACAGGGTATTAGAAGAGGAGGATTTGCAGACGGGAATCTCAAACCAAACATCACGTCAAGATCTGACAGAGTCACTCGATTCATCAGGACCTGAATAAATGTTTGTCTCTTCTGTCTGTGGGAAAAGATTTCAAACATCAGTGTGACTGGAAAAGCACCGAGACACACATACCTGAGTGAGAATGATCCAGTGCACTGCCTGTGGAAAGAGCTTTAACCAGTTACACAGCCTGAAAAAGCATCACACCATTCACAGCGGGGAGAAACCGTACACGAGTTCTGTGTGTGATGAGGCTTCAACTGATCGTCCAACCTGGAGAGACACAAGGACACCCGCACCACAGAGAAACCGTGGAAATGTGGGGACTTTGGGAAGGGATTCAATTCCCCATCTGAGCTGGAAATGCATCATCGCATTCACACCGGGGAGAGGCCGTTCACCTGCTCTGAATGTGGGAAGGGATTCACTCGGTCATCCAATCTGCTGAAACACCAGCAAATTCACACTAGGGAGAGACCGTTCACCTGCTCCATGTGTGGGAAGGGATTCACTCAGTCATCCGACCTGCTGATACACCAGCGAGTTCACACTGGGGAGAGACCGTTCACCTGCTCCGAGTGTGGGAAGGGATTCACTGATTCATCCAACCTGCTGAGACACCAGCGAGTTCACACTGGGGAGAGGCCGTTCACCTGCTCCGAGTGTGGGAAGGGATTCATTCAGTCGTCCCACCTGCTGACACACCAGCAAGTTCACACTCGGGAGAGACCGTTCACCTGCTCTGAGTGTGGGAAGAGATTCACTTGGTCATCCGACCTGCTGACACACCAGCGAGTTCACAAGTGACTGCAGGGTGTAAGGGTTTGGACTGGTGCAAGGTGAGGCTTTCGTTGCCTGTCCTATTGCTTGCTCTGGTCTCCGGCCAGACTTTTGCAATAATCACCTGTGAGTGGTTCGACCCACTCGCCCTTACGGTTCTGACACCTGGACTTAGATGCAAGGAGCAGTAATGCAGAGAAAGACTCAAATAGACCCGGTTGAATAGCACAAAATGAATGCCTTTATTGTACGGTGTCCAAAATAATGAAATACATGTCATATGCACAGATCAAAGAGAGTACCAGTATACACACGTCTATAAAACTTGGTCTATGCAAATGGGGAACACACGACACATCGAAAAAGGGGGGAACACATTATACATTAACCTTAGGAACCACCCTCCCTTACTATACCTAAACTACGTCTGGATTTGTAGGATCGGGAAACATGCTCACCACTCGGCTTACTTCGGAAATTTAAAATGAGGCTCTCAGCTCTTTTCGCTGCAGCGCCTGGCTGTCACGTGGCTGTAAGGGCTTCTGCGCTCGACTCGTTTACTCTCGCTGCCGCGAATGGGTCCACTTGAGACGGCCCCGGTAAAGTTCGTCGTGGATGGCTCAGGCTATCCGCTCAAAGAACCAGAGGGTCAGCCTGTCTCCCTGATATCATGAAGTAGTTTGTAGAATTCGGGCGCGGTCGGGGTTTACTGACCGTGGCGCCACGTGGAATTTCTTCTCGTCTTTCTTCTCGTCACTCGGGCCTCGCTCGGCCGAGATTCCCTTCTTCCTCGTCACTGACGGCTGGCCGCTCGGGAACGCACCGCTGTGTTGCCCTGATGGGTCCGGACACCGTTTACCGACGATCGGGATGGTGTACCCTACTGCCTGCCATGTCGAGGTGGCTCGTTCTGAGGTTCCGTTTCTGGCCGACACGGACCACGAACAACGGGCTCGAACTTGAACTCCACCCAACACTCGAATAACCGACCAGCACAGCACCACCGAAGGAACAAGAGCAAGAGACCAGCGAAGAGACCAAGAGGCAAAGAGACCGATGGACATTTGTCCTCTATAGTTATACTGTTTTGCCGGCCTTATCTCCCGCTCAAAATCAAAATGTTATCCTTTGTTTGATTTTGGCGCCCAAAATTCCCAGCATGGGGTGATTATCTTCTTAACTGGTTTCGGTATCACCTGAAACTGGCCAACTATCCGTTAATGCCTTCTTCATTGTTGAGCCAGCCAGGGTGTGTATGAATCGTCTCCTCAACTGGTTTTGGGACCCCCTGAATAGTGGCCTAATCACCCGCCAATGTCTCTCTCATTGTTGAGCCGGGGGGGGTATTTGTGTATTGATGTGTCTGGATGGGCCCCCGATTGCCCAGTTCAATGATTCTTACTGTGCGTATGAAACGATTCAAGCACTTATATCATTGTTTTTGTCCAAAATGCAAATGGGTTGCATCCTGCCTTTTCAATTTGTACCAGGTATGGTCTCATACTGAATGTATATTCAACGCCATCTTGTCTGCCCACTGTGTCTCTGGAAGCTGCTGCCACGATGTGCGGCGGCCATTTTACAGGCTTCTGTACCCTTTATTTTAAAAACAGCTTTCCGTTCAATAAAAATGTTCAATTGAACCTGCTTCTCTCATATTATTAGAATCGCGATAATTGCGAAACTCTACAAGGGGTTGGATTCTGCTGTTATTGCTGCTGTTAATTACATCCCAGACTGAACCATGTTCATTCTGACAGGTGGAGTTTCTTTCTGCTGATGTTAATAATCCCTATAACTGGGCTGGAGTTTAATATTTTGATATTTCAACTAACAGTGAGTTGATATTTGATGTCTCCAAGATAAGTGGAGACTAATTGATGTTGTGTCACCGACTGCTCCATTTTTGGGCCTTTTCTCCTTTCTAACTCGAGATTATTTCAGTTCTCGTACCTTCGGTTACTCTCATGGACAAGTCCAAGCTCCCCATACCTTCCAGAGTGCCTCTCCTAGCCTTGGTATCCAGGGAAGGTCTCGGTAACATGCCCGGGATCACTAAACACACAACCCAGTCTGTTAATCACTTTCAGCTACTGGACTTAGCGTGTGTCCCACAGCATCTCTCTCACCTTCGATGTGTGAATAGAGCATCACGCCTGCAAACCTGCTTTCAATTTCAATTTGAATCCACTCAGCAAGTGTATTTTAAAAAATACGTACAAGTAAACAGATCACATCAAATAATTGGCAAAGGTTCAGAGTCAACAAGATGAAAACATCACGGCCCAATACCCCAGCTCTATATTCACAGGAGAAAGTCTGTTATCTAACTCCTCGAGTGGACAGAATAGAGAAAGATCCCAACTCTAAGAACACCTAGAATCTGTTGTAAATATCTTTCAAATCCTGACTGGTCCAATCTGTCGGTTTCCTTTCGATTGAAGTGAATGGAAGATGAGAGGGGTGTTGGCATATGGACCTCGGTTAATTCAGCTTCTGAAAGGTGTTCATGTTTAGTTCATTCGATATTGGGGAAAATGTGGTTGGTATCATTAGAGAGAGAGAGAGAGAGATTTCACTGAGCAACAGCTGGTGTTTGCAACCAACTGGCCTTGGATATTTTCATCATAGAAAGTTTCGATCAGAAATATGATGTTGGGATAAGGAAAGTCTGGAGACTAGTGGTTTGTGCTGCCCCAGGAAGGCCACAGTGTTTTTACCTGCTTCTGACGTTGTTGATGTGTGTTGAAGAAAATGCAGACTTGTGTCTCTGGACTGTGCAGTAGCCAGAGACGACCATATTAGGCAATGCCAGCTCCAGTTTGATAAGAGGTTGATGGCAGAGCAAGAGATCCAGCAGTTTTAAGAATTTATCTCCCGTTATCTGCAGACATCGAATGTCACAGCGTGTTGACAAAATTGGACTTAAGACTTGAACCTATTGGGTTCAATTATTGGGATCGATTGTTATAGAATTGAATTGTTATAGAATGGAAAAGTAGTGAAGTTCTGCTAAACTTGTATCGAACCTTGGTTAGACCACACTTGGAGCACTGTGTACAATTCTGGTCACCATATTATAAAAAGGATATAGAGGCACTGGAGAGGGTGCAGAGAAGATTTACAAGGATGATACCAGAAATGAGAGGGTATACCTGTCAGGAAAGGATGGACAGGCTGGGTCTCTTTTCTCTTGAAAAAAGAAGGCTGAGGGGTGACCTAATAGAGGTCTTTAAAATGCTGAAAGGTTTTGATAGAGTAGATACAGAGAGAGTGTTTCCACTTGTGGGGAAGAGCATAACTAGAGGCCATCAATATAAGATAGTCACCAAGAAATCCAATAGGGAATTCAGGAGAAACTTCTTTACCCAGAGAGTGGTGAGAATGTGGAACTCGCTACCACAGGGAGTGGTTGAAGCGAATAGTATCGATACATTTAAGGGGAGGCTGGACAAGCATCTGAGGGAGAAGGGAATAGAGGGTTATGCTGATAGAGTTAGACGGGGAAAGACGGGAGGAGGCTCGAGTGGAGCATAAACGCCGGCATGGACTGGTTGGGCCGAATGGCCTGTTTCTGTGCCGTATATCCTGTGTAATCCTGTGTAGTCACAGCAAACAGACAGTTTAACAGACTGCCCCTGGTCCACTCTAACCCCCACCTTCTCTCTCTCTCACTATTCATGGACACTGCTGCAGTAATTGCTCCTCTGACCTTTCCTCTCTTGTCCCTCCTACACCCCTAATACACGGCCCGACACAATCTCCCTCCCCCTACATCCTCACTGTGCTGGAATCCACACCAGTCTCCCCATCTGCTCCTTGTTCTCTCCCTGGATCCCAAAACTACTGAACTCAGTCTTCCCTCCTGAAGTCTACAGGCTCTAAAACTGAAGCTTGGTGTCCCTCAGTCCCTACTCCTCCCCTTCTCTCCTCCTCTTTTCCCCGGGGTGTGTCCACACTCTGGGCCTTCGGCCTTGCCCGGGGATTCTCAGTATGAACAGGTGGGGTGTGTTTTGAGACAGGGTGTCTCCGCTCTCCTCCTCTTTCCCCCGGGGTGTGTCCACACTCTGGGCCTTGGGCCTTGCCCGGGGATTCTCAGTATGAACAGGTGGGGTGTGTTTTGAGACAGGGTGTCCCCGCTCTCCTCTTTTCCCCCGGGGTGTGTCCACACTCTGGGCCTTGGGCCTTGCCCGGGGATTCTCAGTATGAACAGGTGGGGTGTGTTTTGAGACAGGGTGTCCCCGCTCTCCTCCTCTTTCCCCCGGGGTGTGTCCACACTCTGGGCCTTGGGCCTTGCCCGGGGATTCTCAGTATGAACAGGTGGGGTGTGTTTTGAGACAGGGTGTCCCCGCTCTCCTCCTCTTTTCCCCGGGGTGTGTCCACACTCTGGGCCTTGGGCCTTGCCCGGGGATTCTCAGTATGAACAGGTGGGGTGTGTTTTGAGACAGGGTGTCCCCGCTCTCCTCCTCTTTTCCCCGGGGTGTGTCCACACTCTGGGCCTTGGGCCTTGCCCGGGGATTCTCAGTATGAACAGGTGGGGTGTGTTTTGAGACAGGGTGTCCCCGCTCTCCACCTTTAAAGGGACAAGGAGACGACCAGCTGGGCTGAATGGCCCTGCTTTATGACATCACTGCAGTGCCTAGCAACCAACCTCCCTGAGCCCTGCTCATTATGGGCTGGGTTTAGCTTGGTGCTGTTCCAGGAAGGGAAACAGGAGCAGGATTCGCCCCGTGTGGAGCCCAGGATTAATGGGGAGAGGTACAGGATCAATTTATACCTTGTTGAGTGAGAAATGTCATTGTCCCGGACACTCCCTGTCCCTCGGTATCTGTGTCGGGGAGCGGCTGATGGGTTAACTCTGTATCTAACCCGTGCTGTACCCGACTGGAGAGTGTTTGATGCTGACACTAGGGGCTCAGCTCCACGAGCACAACATTTAACCCAAAGATGATCTGATAAACCCATCAGCTTCTCCCCTGGACACTGGTCCTGAGCGACAGGGAGTGTCTCTGATATTTTGGTCGGTGTCCTTGAACCAGTTTAAACACCTCGCTCACATCTCTTGCCCTGCTTTGTTCAAGTGAGAAGTGCCCCAGTTTCTCTCGTCTCTCCTCCTGGGAAAGAGAAGTTCGCCTCAGTTCGAAACTCAAACAGGCGCTTCACTGCAGACAGGTCATCATGAGGAAACATTTCTTTACCCAGCGAGTTATTATGATCTGAAATGCACTGCCTGAAAGGGCGGTGGAAGCAGATTCAAGAGTAACTTTCAAAAGAGAATTGGATAAATATTTGAAGGGAAAACATTCACTGGGACCTGAGGAAGGGGCGATCGATAGCTCCGAAAGCTTGTGATTTCAAATAAAACTGTTGGACTATAACCTGGTGTTGTGCGACCTCTCAATATGGGGAAAGAGCAGGGGAGTGGGACTAATTGGATCGCTCTCCCAAAGAGCTGGCACAAGCATGATGGGCCGAATGGCCACCTTTTGTGCTGTTTCATTCTCTGATTCTCTGATAACTAAAGCCTCTCATCCGTGGTATAACCTCAGTGAATTGATTCTGCAGCCTCTCTGTGGCCCCGACATCCTTCCTAGTGGAAGATGCCCAAAACTTGTTCTAACTGCAGCCGAACCGATGGTTTTGTTTTCTACGCCCCATTTATAAAAAACCTCGGGTAACATTTTTAAACCACTTTATAAACTTGTCCTCCAACTTTAAAAGATTTGTGTATCTGATCTCCCTGTAGATTTTAAAGATATTAACATAACATGGCTAAAATACATTGAATTAAATGTCTGATATAATGTGTATTATGGGAGAGAGAAGTTTAGTCTGAGTTAGAAACTCAAACAGGCCTTTCACTGCAGACAGGTCGCCATGGCAACACAAATAAGACATTCCATTCTCTGAATCGACATGTTGGAGTCTGTAATCAGATCAGGGGAAAAACAGGTTCTGTCTGTTACTAACCACAATATAAGCTTAAACCAGAGTGAGTAATAGAATAGATCAGGTTATAATGTGTGATGTTTATACGTGTAATTGTGAAACTATAAGAGATGACATCATTAACAGAAGGGGGCAGTTCAGTGATAGAGAAATAAAAACAGAAAATGTTGGAGATACTCAGCAGGTCAGGCAGCATCTGTGAAGAGAGAAACAGAGTTAACGTTTCAGGTCGATGACCTTTCGTCAGAACTTTGTGATCGAGAACATTACTGAAGAAAAGTAACTGCTGGGAACCACTGCACAGGGCGTTAGTGAGACCACACCTGGAGTACTGCGGACAGTTTCGCTCTCCTTATTGAAGGAGGGATACACTTGCATTGGAGGCAGTTCAGAGAAGCTTCACGAGGTTGATTCTTCAGTTGAAGGGGTTGTCTTATGAGGAAAGGTTGAGCAGGTTGGGCTGATACTCATTGGAGTTTAGAAGAATGAGGTGATCTTATTGAAACATAAGATTCTGAGGGGGCTTGACAGGGTAGATGCAGGGAGGATGTTTCCCCTCATGGGGGAATCTAGAACGAGGGGGCATAGTTTCAGAATAAGGGGTCACCCATTTAAAACGGAGATGAGGAGGAATTTCTTCTCTCTGAGGGTCGTGAATCTGTGGAATTCTCTACCCCAGAGAGCTGTGGAGGCGGAGTCATTGAATATATTCAAGGTGGAGATCGACAGATTTTTGAAAAACAGGGGAATCAAGGGTTATGGGGAGCGGGCAGGAAAGTGGAGTGGAGGCCAAGATCAGATCAGCCGTGATCTTATTGAATGGCGGAGCAGGCTCGAGGGGCCGAATGGCCGACTCCAGCTCCTGTTTCTTATGCACCAGGGAAAGTGTCCTTGTAAATCACAGATCAGGGAATTTCCAGCTGGTTTTTCCTCGATTCCTACCAAAACCCAGCAGAGAAGAACATAAGAACATTGGAACTAAGAGCAGCAGTCGGCCATACGGCCCCTCGAGCCTGCTCCGCCATTCAATAAGATCATGGCTGATCATCGACCTCAACACCACTTTCCCACCCGATCTCCATATCCCTTGATTCCCCTAGAGTCCAAAAATCTATCTATCTCAGCCTGGAGTATACTCAAAGACTGAACATTCACAGCCCTCTGGGGCAGAGAATTCCAAAGATTCACAACCCTCTGAGTGAAGAAATTCCTCCTCATCTCAGTCTTAAATGGCCGACCCCTTATCCTGAGACTATGCCCCCTAGTTCTAGACACTCCAGCCAGGGGAAACAACCTCTCAGCATCGACCCTGTCAATCTCCTTCAGAATCTTGTATGTTTCAATGAGATCACCTCTCATTCTTCTAAACTCCAGAGAGTATAGGCCCATTCTACACAATCTCTCATCATAGGACAGCCCTCTCATCCCAGGAATCAATCTCGTCAACCTTCGTTGCACCGCCTCCAAGGCATGTATATCCTTCCTTAGATAAGGAGATCAAGACTGTGCACAGTACTCCAGGTGTGGTCTCACCAAGGCCCTGTACAATTGTAGCAAGCCTTCCTTACTCTTATACTCCAACCCGCTTGCAATAAAGGCCAACATGCCATTTGCCTTCCTTATTGCTTGCTGTACCTGCATGCTAGCTTTCTGTGTTTCTTGCACGAGGACACCCAAATCTCTCTGAACACCAACATTTGAAAGTTTCTCACCAGTTAAAAAATATTCTGTTTTTCTATTCTTCCTACCAAAGTGAATAACCTCACATTTCCCTACATTATACTCCATCTGCCACCTTACTGCCCACTCATTTAGTCTATCTATATCCCTTTGCAGACTCTTTGTGTTCTCCTCACAGCTTACTGTCCCACCTAGCTTTGTATCATCAGCAAACTTGGATACATTACACTCGGTCCCTTCATCTAGGTCATTAATATAGATTGTAAATAGCTGAGGCCCAACACTGATCCTTGCGGTACCCCACTAGTTACAGCCTGCCAACCTGAAAAAGATCCGTTTATCCCTACTCCCTGTTTTTTGTCCGTTAACCAATCCTCTATCCATGCTGCTATATTACCCCCAACCCCATGAGCCCTAATCTTGTGTAATAACCTTTCATGTGGCACCTCATCGAATGCCTTTTAGAAATCCAAATATACTACATCCACTGGCTCCCCTTTATCTATCCTGCTAGTTACATCCTCAAAAAACTCTAATAAATTTGTTAAACACAATTGACCTTATAAAACCATGTTGACTCTGCCTAATCATGTTATTATTTTCTCAGTGTCCTGTTACCACTTCCTTAACAGTGGATTCCAGCATTTTCCCGATGACTGATGTCAGGTTAACTGGCCTGTCGTTCCCTGTTTTCTCTCTCCCTCCTTTCTTGTATAGCGGTGTTACATTTGCTTCCTTCCAATCCGCTGGGACCATTCCAGAATCTAGGGAATTTTGGAAGATCAAAACCAATGCATCCACTATCTCTGCAGCCACCTCTTTTAGAACCCTCAGATGTAGGCCGTCAGGTCATTGGGATTTGTCGGATTTTAGTCCCATTAGTTTCTCTAGTACTTTTTCTCTACTGATGTTAATGACGTTAAGTTCCTCCCCCTCATTAGCCCCTTGGTTCCCCACTATTTTGGGTCTGTTTTTTGTGTCTTCTACTGTGAAGACAGATACAAAATATTTGTTTAACGTTTCTGCCATTTCCTTATTCCCCATAATAATTCCTCCTGTCTCAGCCTCTGATCGATTGAATCCCTTTCCACATACAGAGCAGTGAACGGATTCTCCCCATTACGAACATGCTGGTGTGTCAGTAGGTGAGATGGGGCAGGCTCGAGGGGCCGTATGGCCGACTCCTGCTCCTGATCCTGATCATAGAATCAGAGACATTCACCGCACGGAAGGAGGCCATTTCGGCCCATCGTGTCCGCGCTGGCCGACAAAGAGCCATCCGGCCTAGTCCCACTTCCCAGCTCTTGGTCCGTAGCCCTGTAGGTTACGGCTCTCCAGCCTAGTCCCACTTCCCAGCTCTTGGTCCGTAGCCCTGTCGGTTACGGCTCTCCGGCCTAGTCCCACTTCCCAGCTCTTGGTCCGTAGCCCTGTAGGTTACGGCTCTTCAAGTGTACATCCAAGTACTTTTTAAATGTGATGAGAGTTTCTGCCTCTACCACCCTTTCAGGCAGTGGGTTCCAGACCCCCACCACCCTGTGGGTGAAGAAATTTCCCTCAAATCTCCTCTAAATCTTCCACCAATTACTTTAAATCTGTGCCCCCTGGTTATTGATCCCTCTGCTAAAGGAAATAGGTCCTTCCTATCCACTCTATCTAGGGCCCTCATAATTTTATACACCTCAATAAGGTCTCCCCTCAGCCTCCTCTGTTCCAAAGGAAACAACCCCAGCCTATCCAATCTTTCCTCATAGCTAAAATTCCCAAGCCCAGGCAACATCCTCGTAAATCTCCTCTGCACCCTCTCCAGTGCAATCACATCCTTCCTGTAATGTGGTGACCAGAACTGCACGCAGTACTCTAGCTGTGGCCGAACTAGTGTTTTATACAATTCAAGCAGAACCTCCCTGCTCTGAAAGGGTGGTGGAGGCAGAGACCCTCATCACAGTTATAAAGTACTTGGATATACACTTGAAGGCTGCGGACCAAGTGCTGGAAAGTGGGATTAGGCCGGATCGCTCTTTGTCGGTCGGCACGGACACGATGGGCCGATCGGCCTCTTTCTGTGCTGTAAATTTCTCTGATTCGATGATTCTTTACACAGAGAGTTGTGAGGCTGTGGAATTCACTTCCAGGGTCAGAGGTTGGGGGTCAAAGTTCTGTGGTGACAAGTGGTCCTCGTGTTTTTATCCCAGACAGGCCTCGGCCCAGTCACTTGCTCCAAATGTTGCTGCAATGGTTCAAGCTCAGAGGTGCCAGGGATCGGGAGCAGCAGGAGCTGGAAATAAAATCCAAATGTAAGGAAATACCGAGAGAGATTATCTTCATCTATTTCTAGTTTAATAACTCTTGCTGACTGCGGCCCTCGCCATGTGTCAGGATATCGGGTCAGGCCCACCTTGGATAATGTGTCTGACTCCCTTGTATTGTACCAGCAGTTAACAGGCTCCTGTGAACTCCTCCCTCTGATATTTTAATGCAGACTTTAACCAATTTATTTTAAACGGGTTTATTTTAAATGAGCTAACACCTGCCTTAAAATGGTAGACTCAGGACTGTCACACACGCATATTAAATCCTCGTGGAATAATTACCAGTCATTTTTAGACTGGAAACTTAACCCTGCCTTTTCACTTTCAGTCAGGAACAGATCGCAGTTTGACACCAATCTCTGATTTGACAGCACGTTTCCAGCATTCACCGTTGTTCTTCCTGACTCTAAACACAGTTGTAAAGGAGCCTTCTGTTCCGTGCCCAGGAGCTCAGACCCATGGAAGAGAGCGGCTGGGACACATTCCTTACAGGCCTCAAGATTAACCTGCACGGGGACTTTGCTGTCAGTGAGGAGAGACGAGAAAGACCAAAGTGCCGTTTGCCCCTCTCAGTGTGGCCCTGAAGGACTGTGTCCAGGCTGTAGTTCTGTTCCCGCCGTACGATCCTCCCCCCAGATTGTCCTTTCTGAGCTCCAGCCAGGTGATGCTAAACACTCAGGTGGGAACGTCAAAAATCTACAACAATGTGATAAAGCTAATCTGATTTATTTGATCTATATCCAGAATTTTAAACTCCAGCCCAGTTACAGGGGTTATTAACATCAACAGAAACAAACCCCAACTGTCAGTGTGAACACAATTCAGTCCTGGATGTGATTAACAGCAGCAATAACAGCAGAATCCAACCCCTGCAGTCATTTGTGAACTCGCTGGTGTTTCAGCAGGTGGGATGACTGAGCGAATCCCTTCCCACACACGGAGCAGGTGAACGGCCTCTCCCCAGTGTGAACTCGCTGGTGTTTCAGCAGGTGGGATGACTGAGTGAATTCCTTCCCACACACGGAGCAGGTGAACGGCCTCTCCCCAGTGTGAACTCTCTGGTGTAGCAGCAGGTTGGATGAATCAGTGAATCCTTTCCCACACTCGGAGCAGGTGAACGGTCTCTCCCCGGTGTGAACTCGCTGGTGTTTCAGCAGGTTGGATGAATCAGTGAATCCCTTCCCACACACAGAGCAGGTGAACGGCCTCTCCCCAGTGTGAACTCGCTGGTGTGTCAGCAGGTGGGATGAACGAGTAAATCCCTCCCCACATTCTGAGCAGGTGAACGGCCTCTCCCCAGTGTGAACTCGCTGGTGCATTAGCAGGTGGGATGACTGACTGAATCCCTTCCCACACTCGGAGCAGGTGATCGGCCTCTCCCCAGTGTGAACTCGCTGGTGTCTCAGCAGATGGCATGAACGAGTGAATCCCTTCCCACACTCAGAGCAGGTGAACGGCCTCTCCCCGGTGTGAGTGCGCTGGTGTACAGTGAGGTCAGATGATCGCCTGAACCCAGTCCCGCAGTGAGAGCACCTGAACGGTCTCTCGTCGGTGTGAACACGTTGATGGCGCGTCAGTTCCCCGGAACTTTTATAGCACTTCCCGCAGTCCGGGCATTTAAAAGGTTTGTCATCAGTGTGAACTCGCTGGTGTTGCAGCAAGTTGGATGAATCAGTGAATCCCTTCCCACACTCAGTGCAGGTGAACGGTCTCTCTCCGGTGTGAACTCGCTGGTGTGTCACCAGGCTGGATGAACGCCTGAATCTCTTCCCACACTCAGAGCATGTGAATGTCCTCTCCCCGGTGTGACTGTGCTTATGTCTCGACAGGCCAGAGGATCGGCTGAAGCCTCGTCCACACACAGAACACGTGTACGGTTTCTCCCCGCTCTGAACGGTGCTTTCTGCTTCCATGTTCAAAGGTCCTGATGAATTGAGTGACTCTGTCAGATCTTGAAGTGATGTTTGGTTTGAGCTTCCCGTCTGCAAATCCTCCCCTTCGAACAGCCTGTAAAATGAATTTAAAACAGGAAAAAGGGAGGGTGAGAGAGAACCCACAAAAACACAAAGGCAGGTTGTGAAATTGAGCTGAATGAATCTGGGAATTTGTGGGGCTGGCACTAGAAAAAAGTGACCATGAAAGCTGCCGGATTGTCGAAAAAACCCAACTGGTTCACTAATGTCCTTCAGGGAAGGGAACCCGCCACCCTGTCTGGGCCTACACAAGACTCTGGCCTCTATGGGAGGAGAGAGAGCGAGGTGGGAGGGGGAGGGGTGAAGGAGAGCGACTTTATACATCTGCAACTCGACGAGAACTTTGACAGCACCTCCCAAACACGCGACCTCCACCACCGAGAAGGACAAGGGCAGCAGGTGCATGGGAACACCATCACCTCCCAGTTCCCCTCCAAGTCACACACTATCCTGACTTGGGCATATATCGCCGTTCCTACATCGTCACTGGGTGAAAATCCTGGAACTCCTCACCTAACAGCATTCTGAGAGTACCTTCACCACACGGACCGCAGAGGTTCAAGAAGAAGGCCCAGCATCACCTTCTGAACGGGCAACTGGGGACTGGCAATATATGCTGGCCTTGCTAGTGACACCCACATTGAATGAATTAAAAAAATCTGTATATATAAAATGGATTGAAAGCCTCTACAGAAATACTTGCTCCAAAACGATAATCTTTTACACTGTACGGACAGGGTCTGTTTAGCAACTTAATCTCCCCTAGGATCCACCTCCCTTCACAGTCCCACATTGGAAATTGTTGGGTCCCACTGGGCTCAGAAGTACTGGGGGTTAAACCCAGCAGCTTCTCCCCCCTCTCCACTCCAGCTCAAACTGATGCAACAAGAAAGCCCTACACAGGAGGCCAGGGACCGAGTTCCACATCCACCGCCCACCCTGATGCTAACCGGCTCTGAATTGCTCCCTCTGCTGTATAAATGCAAGTTGTTGTGTTTCTTGTCTGGGGGAGGTGCTGCACCCTGGGGTTAATGGTGCCGGGGCCCTGGCCGCACGTCCGCCGGCTCTGACTCGGGGCCTGAGACCCGCACTCGGTGTTGCTGAGGGATTCCAACCCTGGGACTGTACATGGGGATTCTAACCCTGGGACTGTACATGGGGATTCCAACCCTGGGACTGTACATGGGGATTCTAACCCTGGGACTGTACATGGGGATTCCAACCCTGGGACTGTACATGGGGATTCTAACCCTGGGACTGTACATGGGGATTCCAACCCTGGGACTGTACATGGGGATTCTAACCCTGGGACTGTACATGGGGATTCAACCCTGGGACTGTACATGGGGATTCTAACCCTGGGACTGTACATGGGGATTCCAACCCTGGGACTGTACATGGGGATTCTAACCCTGGGACTGTACATGGGGATTCCAACCCTGGGACTGTACATGGGGATTCCAACCCTGGGACTGTACATGGGGATTCTAACCCTGGGACTGTACATGGGGATTCTAACCCTGGGACTGTACATGGGGATTCTAACCCTGGGACTGTACATGGGGATTCCAACCCTGGGACTGTACATGGGGATTCTAACCCTGGGACTGTACATGGGGATTCCAACCCTGGGACTGTACATGGGGATTCTAACCCTGGGACTGTACATGGGGATTCTAACCCTGGGACTGTACATGGGGGTTCCAACCCTGAGACTGTACATGGGGATTCCAACCCTGGGAGTGTACATGGGGATTCTAACCCTGGGACTGTACATGGGAATTCTAACCCTGGGACTGTACATGGAGCTTCCAACCCTGGGAGTGTACATGGGGATTCTAACCCTGGGACTGTACATGGGGATTCCAACCCTGGGACTGTACATGGGGATTCTAACCCTGGGACTGTACATGGGGATTCCAACCCTGGGACTGTACATGGGGATTCTAACACTGGGACTGTACATGGGGATTCTAACCCTGGGACTGTACATGGGGCTTCCAACCCTGGGACTGTACATGGGGATTCTAACCCTGGGACTGTACATGGGGATTCCAACCCTGGGACTGTACATGGGGATTCCAACCCTGGGACTGTACATGGGGATTCTAACCCTGGGACTGTACATGGGGATTCTAACCCTGGGACTGTACCTGGGGATTCTAACCCTGGGACTGTACATGGGGATTCCAATCCTGGGACTGTACAGGGGGATTCTAACCCTGGGACTGTACAAGGGGAATCTAACCCTGGGACTGTACATGGGGCTTCCAACCCTGGGACTGTACATGGGGATTCTAACCCTGGGACTGTACCTGGGGATTCTAACCCTGGGACTGTACATGGGGATTCTAACCCTGGGACTGTACATGGGGATTCCAACCCTGGGACTGTACATGGGGCTTCCAACCCTGGGACTGTACAAGAGGATTCTAACCCTGGGACTGTACAAGGGGATTCTAACCCTGGGACTGTACAAGGGGATTCTAACCCTGGGACTGTACATGGGGATTCCAACCCTGGGACTGCACATGGGGATTCTAACCCTGGGACTGTACATGGGGATTCCAACCCTGGGACTGTACATGGGGATTCTAACCCTGGGACTGTACAAGGGGATTGTAACCCTGGGACTGTACATGGGGCTTCCAACCCTGGGACTGTACAAGGGGATTCTAACCCTGGGACTGTACATGGGGATTCTAACCCTGGGACTGTACAAGTGGGGCCCAGCTCTGGGGCTCTTCTGTTACAATTGTGTGGGATCATACTCATATGCTCTGCTTTTACCAGCGCCTTCAGGAGAGATAGTGAAGAATCCGAAGTGTGGAGTGTTTGAATCAAATACCAGATGGTTTGCATCCAGGTTGCTAAGTATTGGGGAACGAGATAGCGGAAGGGCTTGCCATAATTTTCCAAATTTCCCGAGATGTGGCGGAGGTGCCTGAGGATTGGTATGTGGCAAATGTGACACCATTGTTCAAGAAATGGTGTAAGGAAAATCCAAGTAACTACAGGCCAGTCTGTTTAGCATCAGTGGTAGGTAAAATATTTAGACATAATAATCAAGGAAAAAAATGAACGGGCATTTGGAGAGGTTTAAGCTAATTAAGGAAAGCCAACATGGGTATGTAAAAGGCAGATCGTGTTTGACTAATTGAATTGAATTTTTTGATGAAGTAACAGAGAGGATTGATGAAAGGAATGCAATGGATGTTGTTTACATGGATTTTTGGAAGGCGTTTGACAAAGTACCACATAGAAGGCTGGTTAACAAAATTGAGGCTTATGGAATAGGTGGGTCAGTGACAGCTTGGATAAGGAATTGGCTTAAGGACAGAAAACAGCGAGTTGTGGTAAATGGCTGTTTTTCAGACTGGAGGATGGTGGACAGTGGTGTTCCCCAAGGGTCAGTGCTGGGGCCACTGCTTTTTTTGATATATATAAATGACCTGGATATTGGAATACAGAGTAGAATTTCTAAATTGGCCGATGACACCAAACTTGGGGGTGTGGCAAACAGTGATGATGATATCAATCGACTGCAACAGGACATAGAAAGGCTAGCAGAATGGGCAGACAAGTGGCAGATGGAATTTAATACAGAGAAGTGTGAGGTGATGCATTTTGGCAGAAGGAACAGGGAGAGGCAATGTACACTTAATGGTACAGTTTTAAAGAGTGTGCAGGGACAGAGGGACCTGGGAGTTAATGTGCATAGGTCCCAGAAGGTGGCAGGACATATTGAGAGAGTGGTTAACAAAGCATATGGGATCTTGGGCTTCATAAATAGAGGTATTGAGTACAAAAGTAGAGAAGTTATGCTGAACCTTTATAAAGCACTGGTTAGGCCACAACTGGAGTATTGCATCCAGTTCTGCTCACCACACTTTAGAAAGGATGTGAAGACCCTTGAGAGGGTGCAGAGGAGATTTACCAGAATGGTTCCAGGGATGGGGGATCTTAGCTACAAGGACAGGTTGGAGAAGCTGGATTTGTTTTCATTACAGCAAAGGAGGTTGAGGGGTGATTTGATAAAGGTGTACGAGATTATGCCGGGTTTGGATAGGCTAGACGGGGAAAGGCTGTTCCCACTAGTTGATGGTACAAGGACTAGGGATAATGATTTAGGTTTTGGGCGAGAGATACAGGGGGGATGTGAGGAAATACTTTTTATGCAGCGAGTGGTGATGACCTGGAACTCGCTGCCGACGGGAGTGGTGGAAACAGAGACACTTAATGTTTTCAAGGGGAGACTGGATAGGCACTTGAGGGAAATAAACTTGCAGGGCTACGGGGAGAGAGCGGGAGAATGGGACTGACTGGATTGCTCTACAGAGAGCCGGCACGGACTTGATGGGCCGAATCGCCTCCTTCTGTGCCGCTATTCAGGTCCTGATGAATGGAGTGACTCTGTCAGATCTTGAACTGATGTTTGGTTTGAGTTTCCTGTCTGTAAATCCTCCCCTTCGAACAGCCTGTAAAAGGAGTTTACAAAAGACATCACTAAGTAGAGGATAGAAATTCAGAACAGACAATTCTAGTTTCTATGGAACATTCTTTCCTCTCTTGTTCCCCCAAAGCTGTAAATCTCCGTCCAACACACTCTCCCTCCTCCCTGTGCTGAAATCCAAACCCATCGCACCATCTCCAACACACTGAAGGTGCTGACTCTGGCTGGGTTCAGTTCTACACTCACTGGGTCCCCTCCCTCTCCTCCCCTGAAGGTGCTGACTCTGGCTGGGTTCAGTTCTACACTCACTGGTTCCCCTCCCTCTCCTCCCCTGAAGGTGCTGACTCTGGCTGGGTTCAGTTCTACACTCACTGGTTCCCCTCCCTCTCCTCCCCTGAAGGTGCTGACTCTGGCTGGGTTCAGTTCTACACTCACTGGTTCCCCTCGTTCTCCTCCCCTGAAGGTGCTGACTCTGGCTATGTTCAGTTCCACACTCAATGGTTTCCCTCCCTCTCCTGGCCTGTAGGTGCTGACTCTGGCTGGGTTCAGTTCTACACTCACTGGTTCCCCTCCCTCTCCTCCCCTGAAGGTGCTGACTCTGGCTGGGTTCAGTTCCAAACTCACTGGTTCCCCTCCCTCTCCTCCCCTGAAGGTGCTGACTCTGGCTGGGTTCAGTTCCAAACTCACTGGTTCCCCTCCCTCTCCTCCCCTGAAGGTGCTGACTTTGGCTGGGTTCAGTTCTACACTCACTGGTTCCCCTCTCTCTCCTCCCCTGAAGGTGCTGACTCTGGCTGGGTTCAGTTCTACACTCACTGGTTCCCCTCCCTCTCCTCCTCTGAAGGTGCTGACTCTGGCTATGTTCAGTTCCACACTCACTGGTTCCCCTCCCTCTCCTCCCCTGAAGGTGCTGACTCTGGCTGGGTTCAGTTCTACACTCACTGGTTCCCCTCCCTCTCCTCCCCTGAAGGTGCTGACTCTGGCTGGGTTCAGTTCTACACTCACTGGTTCCCCTCCCTCTCCTCCCCTGAAGGTGCTGACTCTGGCTGGGTTCAGTTCTACACTCACTGGTTCCCCTCCCTCTCCTCCCCTGAAGGTGCTGACTCTGGCTGGGTTCAGTTCACTCACTGGGACCCTGCAGCCACGTCCCCTAGTGGCTACTTTACAAAGATGGCCACGCATGCGCTCTACCGCTCGATGAAGCAAGATGGCGATGCAAAAACCCACAGCGCTTCTTCACAAAGATGGCCGCCGTTAACCCGGGCCTGTTCCCGGGAAAAAGCCTCCGAGCTGCAAACGCGGAACCCGTAGGTTCTCATTCGGGGCTTGCGGCCTATGCCAGGTGCTTATGAAGCTCACCCGCCGGGTACGTTACCTCCCTGCGCCCCCTGATTCGTAATCGGCGCAAAAATTGCGACTCCGACCTTTCAGCGCTTCCGCACTCGCCCGGCTCTGATCACAGTGACACTGCGCATGCTCCAAATACAGGCGTGCACTGCGCCTGCGCACTGGGCTCCTCCACTGAGAATGGGGCACATTCTCCCCCGCGGGGCATGCTGGGGAACATTGAAAGCCCCAATTAGTGAATGGAGAATGAGTTTCTGTGACCCCATTGAGAGAAAATTCATCAATAATTCACACAGAAACCCCAGTGCACGGGCACTCTGCCATGGTTCAGTCCTGGATGTGATTAATAACAGAATCCAAACCCCTGCAGTCACATGTGAACTCACTGGAGTCTCAGCAGGTGGGGTGAATTTCTTCCCACACACAGGATATTGAAACAGCCTCTCTCCAGTATCAATGCGCTGATCGTGCATCAGCTGCTTTGAACTTTGAAAGCTTTTCTCACAGTCAGAGTATTTAAAGCAACTGTTCTCCATGTGGACACTCTGGAGTGTCAACAGTTGGGACAACGGAGTGAATCCCTTCCCACACATGACGTATCTAAATGGTCTCTCTTCGGTGTGACTGTGCTGGTGTGTCAGTAAATGGGATGATCGATTGAATCCCTTTCCACATACAGACCAATGAACGGATTCTCCCCTTTATGAACATGTTCGTGTGCTAATAGGTGAGATGAGTGAGTGAATCTCTTTCCACACTTACCTTGTGAACGGCCTCTCCCTGGTGTGACTGTATCCATGAGTTTCCACCTCAGACGGTCAACTCCATTCATTCCCACAGTCCCCACATTTACACTGTTGATTCAGGTGGGCGCACGAGTCTCACAGGCTAGATGATTGGTTGAAGGTGGGTTCGTGCCACTCAAGTGCCAGGCAATGACTATCTCCAACAAGCGAGAGTCTAACCACCACCCCTTGACATTCAACGGCATTGCCATCACCGAATCCCCCACCATCAACATCCTGGGGGTCACCATTGACCAGTAACTTAACTGGACCAGCCACATAAATACTGTGGCAACAAGAGCAGGTCAGAGGCTAGGTATTCTGCGGTGAGTGTCTCACCTACTGACTCCCCAAAGACTTTCCACCATCTACAAGGTACAAGTAAGGAGTGTGATGGAATACTCTCCACTTGCCTGGATGAGTGCAGCTCCAACAACACTCAAGAAGCTCGACACCATCCAGGACAATGCAGTCCACTTGATTGGCACCCCCTCTATCACCTTAAACATTTACTCCCTCCACCACCAGCGTACTGTGGCTGCAGTGTGTACCATCTACAAGATGCACTGCAGCAACTCGCCAAGGCTTCTTCGGCAGCACCTCCCAAACCCACGACCTCTCCCACCTAGAAGGACAAGGGCAGCAGGCACATGGGAACACCACCACCTCCAAGTTCCCCTCCAAGTCACACACCACCCCGACTGAGAAGAATATCGGCGATCCTTCATCGTCGCTGGGTCAAAATCCTGGAACCCCCTCCCTAACAGCACTGTGGGAGTACCATCACCACCACCTTCTCAAAGGCAGTTAGGAATGGGCAATAAATGTTGGCCTTGCCAGCGATGCCCACATCCCAGAAACAAATTTAAAAAAATTGACAGAATACGAATCCTGTTTCTCCCGCTGTGATTGGTGTTTTTCCTTCTATATCCAAAGGCCGATGATATTCAGGTTCTGATGAAACTGGTCAATCTGTCAGATCTTGAGGCGATATTTTGTTTGAGTTTCCATCAGCAGATCCTCCCCTACTGACACTCTGAAATGGGGTTTACAAATGTTGTTACTTTAAGTGCAGGATAGAAAGTCAGAACAGACAATTCTAGTTCCTAAAGAACGTTCTGTCCTCTCCTGCCCCTCCTAAGCTGTAAATTCCCCATTCTACAAACTCTGCCTCCATCCTTACTGTCTAAAATCAACATTCATTACACTGGCTGGGATTTTGTTTCTCCCCTTCTCTCCAGAAGGCGCTGAATCTGGCTGGGTGCAATTCCACAGGCATTAGTTAACCTCTAGTGCCTCACCGTCAGCCGACTCAGTGAGTGTCAGCAGCATTTCCCCTGTGGTAGGCATCACAGCCGAGTCCAATCCTGCCCTCAATTGACATCCATACACTTCCCAGTTGATGTGACTGGATCTCCATCAAGAGCAGGGGCAGTGGCTGATTCTTCCTCTTATTTAGCCCAGTGGTGCTGAGGCCAATTATAACCCCTGAACTGCTGCCTTGGTTGAGATCAACTAACAGCCCAGATCAAGGATTGAATTTGTGACCTTCCCAGTCAGTAGTGCAGAGTGTTTTAAAGGGGGGGGGGGGGGGGGAGGGTTAGAACAGAATATTTTGAAACAAATGCTATTCCACCTTTAAAGGAAACCTTCGTCACACTGCAAAATTCTGAAGTCTTTCCAAATTAAACAAGCAAGTCAAATGGATCATCAAAAATAGTGAGACTTTTTAGAAAGGCTCAAGTCACTGAAACAGACAGGTTTACAATCACTGCACAGTACAGAAGGGAGCGACTGTTCATGGGAGCTCTGTTAGTGAAGTCCGCCGACACTCCAAGATAAACGGGTCTGTCCCTTTAACTATAAATATGCAGAGAAAGGGGAGTCCCTGTCCCTTTTAATATCTGGCCCATTCTCCCAGGCAGTGGGAGGAGGAACAGCTCGCGGTCTCTTTATAACCGAGCCCAGTTGGCCACGCGCAGGGACCCGCTCTGTGTGGAGGCGGGGCCTCAGGAAACTGCTCTACGTGCGGACAACTTACACTGAGACACCAAATCCAGGGACCATTTACACTGTGACACCAAATCAAGGGACCACTTACACTGTGACACCAAATGAAAAAGGATGCGCCCAGTTACACTGGTGTTGTCAACAGTTGTTTCTATCCCTAACCCGAACCCGTTAATAGGAGATCTGTTAACTGAGACCTCCGACACTCCAAGACAAAGAAGACTGTCCCTTTAATATAAATATGCAGAGAAATGTGAGTCACTGTCCCTTTAAATATCTGCCCCATTCCTCCAGGCAGTGGGAGGAGGAACAGGGCGCGGTCCCTTTATATCCTGAACCAGCGGGCCCCGCCAGATGGGCTGCCACATGTAGGAACCCCCTCTGTGTGGGGATCACTTACATTGAGACACCAAATCCAGGGATCACTTACACTGTGGCTCCAAATCCAAGCACCACTTACAATCAGAAACGAAATCCAGGGACCACTAACACTGAGACACCAAATCCAGGGACCACTTACACTGTGACACCAAATCCAGGGATCACTTACACTGTGGCTCCAAATCCAGGGAGCACTTACAGTGTGACACGAAATCCAGGGACCACTTACACCCAGACACCAAATCCAAGGTAAACTTACACTGAGACACCAAATCCAGGGACCACTTACACCCAGACACCAAATCCAAGGACCATTTACAGTGTTACACCAATTCCAGGGAGCACTTACACTATGACACTAGATCCAGGGACCACTTACTGTGTGACACCAAATCTAAAGACCACTTACATAGAAACATAGAAGATAGGAGCAGGAGTAGGCCAGTCGGCCCCTCGAGCCTGTTCCGCCATTGAATGAGATCATGGCTGATCATCCAAATTCAGTACCATGTCCCTGCTTTCTCCCCATATCCCTTGATCCCTTTAGCCTTAAGAAATATATCTAACACCTTCTTGAATATATTTAATGAATTGGCCTCAACTGCCTTGTGTGGTAGAGAATTCCACAGGTTCACCACTCTCTGGGTGAAGAAATTCCTCCTCATCTCTGTCCTAAATGGCTTACCCCTTATCCTTAGACTGTGACCCCCTGGTTCTGGACTCCCCCGCCATCGGGAACATCCTTCCTGCATCTAGTCTGTCTAGTCCTGTTAGAATTTTATAAGTTTCAATGAGATCCCCTCTCATTCTTCTAAACTCCAGCGACTAAAAGCCGAATCGACCCAATCTCTCCTCATACGTCATTCCTGCCATCCCAGGTATCAGTCTGGTGAATCTTCGCTGCACTCTCTCCATGGCAAGAACATCCTTCCTCAGATAAGGTGACCAAAACTGCACACAATACTTAAGGTGTGGTCTCACCAAGGTCCTGTACAACTGCAGCAAGACATCCTTGCTCCTGTACTCGAATCCTCTCGCTATGAAGGCCAACATACCATTTGCCTTCTTAACCACCTGCTGCACTTGCATGCTTACCTTCAGCGACTGGTGCACAAGGACACCCAGGTCTCGTTGCACTTTCCCTTTTCCCAATCTATTGCCGTTCAAATAATAATCTGTCTTCCTGTTTTTGCCACCGAAGTGGATAACCTCGCATTTATCCACATTATACTGCATTTGCCATGCATCTGCCCAATCACCCAACCTGTCCAAATCATACTGGAGTTTCTCTGCATCCTCCTCACAACACACACGCCCACCCAGCTTTGTGTCGTCTGCAAACTTGGAGATATTACATCTAGTTCCCTCATCTAGATCATTTATATATATTGTGAATAGCTGGGGTCCTACCACTGATCCCTGAGGTACCCCACTAGTCACTGCCTGCCACTCGGAAAAAGACCCATTTATTCCAACTCTTTTCTTCCTGTCTGCCAACCAGTTCTCTATCCAAGACAGTACCTTACCCCTAATCACGTGTGCTTTAACTTTGCACGCTAATCTCTTATGCGGCACCTTATCGAAAACCTTCTTAAAGTCCAAATACACCACATCCATTGGTTCTCCCTTATCTATTCTACCAGTTACATCCTCAAAAAATTCCAGTAGATTAGTCAAGCATGATTTACCTTTTGTAAATCCATCTTGACTTTGTCCGATCCTGTCACTGTTTTCCAAGTGCTCTGCTATTACATCTTTTATAATGGACTCTAGCATTTTCCCCACTACCGATGTCAGACTTACCGGTCTATAATTCCCGTTTTCTCTCTACCCCCTTTTTTAAATAGTGGGGTTACATTAGCTACCCTCCAATCCATGGGAACTGTTCCAGAGTCTATAGAATTTTGGAAGATGACCAGCAATGCATCTACTATTTGTAGGGCCACTCCCTTAAGTACCCTAGGATGTAGATTATCAGGCCCTGGGGATATATCGGCCTTCAATCCCGTCAATTTCCCTAACACCATTTCCCTACAAATACTGATTTCATTCAGTTCCTCCCTCTCATTAGATCCTATGTTCCCTGACATCTCTGGGAGGTTATTTGTGTCCTCCTTTGTGAAGATAGAACCAAAGTATGTATTTAATTGGACTGCCATTTCTTTGTTCCCCATTATAAATTCCCCTGATTCTGACTGCAAGAGACCTACGCTTGACTTCGCCAATCTTTTTCTCTTCACATATCTATAGAAGCTTTTACAGTCAGTTTTTATGTTCCCTGAAAGCTTACTCTCATACTCTATTTTACCCCTCTTAATTAATCCCTTTGTCCTCCTTTGCTGAATCCTAAACTGCTCTCAATCCTCAGGTTTGCTGCTTTTTCTGGCCAATTTATATATCCTCTCCTTGGATCTTAAGCTATCCCTAATTTCCCTTGTTAGCCACGGTTGAGTCACCTTTTTTGTTTTATTTTTATGCCAAACAGGGATGAACAAATTCTGTAGTTCATCCATGCGATCTTTAAATGTTTGCCATTGCCTATCCACCGTCAACCCTTTAAGTAACGCTCCCCAATCCATCCTAGCCAACTTGCGCCTCATACCATCGTAGTTTCCTTTATTTAAATTCAGGACCCTAGTCTCTGAGTCAACTACTTCACTCTCCATCTTAATGAAGAATTCTATCATATTATGATCGCTCTGACCCAAGGGCCCTCGCACAACAAGATTGCTAATTAATCCTTTCTCATTACATAATACCCAGTCTAAGATGGCCTGATCTCTAGTTGGTTCCTCGACATATTGGTCCAGGAAACCATCCCATATACACTCTAGGAATTCCTCCTCCACAGTATTGTTACTAATTTGGTTAGCCCAATCTATATGTAGATTAAAGTCACCCATGATAACTGCTGTGCCCTTATTGCATGCGTCTCTAATTTCCCGTTTAGAACGAGGGGGCATAGTCTCAGGATAAGGGGTCGGCCATTTAAGACTGAGATGAGGAGGAATTTCTTCACTCAGAGGGCTGTGAATCTTTGGAATTCTCTGCCCCAGAGGGCTGTGAAGGTTCAGTCTTTGAGTATATTCAAGGCTGAGATAGATAGATTTTTGGACTCTCGGGGAATCAAGGGATATGGAGATCGGACGGGAAAGTGGAGTTGAGGTGGATGATCAGCCATGATCTTATTGGGCCAAAAATTTGGCCCTTCCCGGGTGAGTACGCACTGTGTACTCACCCGTAAGGCGTCCTGAAGTGCCGGATTCCTGCATGCATTGCGCATGCGCGGGAAACCGGAACTTCCGGTCTGGTGAAGGGGGCGGTTCCTAGGTGAACCGCGTGCACGGCAGAGGCTGCACGCACGCAGCAAACTTAGGTTTTTTTTCAGGTTTCTACGGGAGGGTAAGTATTGAAGAACCTGCGCTTTTAAAAAGGAGGCGCAGGACCCGTTTTCAACAAGGTAAGTGGTTAATTAATTATAATTTAAAAAAATTTCAACAGGTTTCTTTTTTAGATACTTTAAAGAAAGGTAAGTTTATTTTTAGCACTGTTAAAAAGTATTTTAATTTTTTCAAAAATTTAAATTTTTGTTTAAAGTAGTTAATTTATTTAACTTATAGTTATTTTATAAATGTGATGGTTTTTTTAAATTTATTTGAAGTTTAGCTGTTCTTTTGGGGCCGATTTCAATTCACAGATTTGACAGGTCTTCCTGTCAAATCTATGAATGAAAGATGGTCTGCTGCCATTGGCTCTCCATGGCCCACGTGATCCCAGGGGACGCATCACACTAACTACGCCCCTGGGACACGCAAGCACTGCGCGCCGGCACTTGGAGCAGGCCCAGGAGCTGAAGTTTCCGTGGGCCCAGAGGTCAACGGCAGGCGCGGTAGGTAAGTGCGCGCGTGATCCTTACCCCCGCGGCAAGCCGGAGAGGCGAATTTCAGGGCCATTGAATGGCGGAGCTGGCTCGAGGGGCCGTGTGACCTACTCCTGCTCCTAATTCTTATGATCTTTTCTTATGTTCTTAATCTTAAACTTTCCTTTCAGTGAAGAGAGACGAGAAAGACCAAAGTGCCGTTTGCCCCTCTCAGTGTGGCCCTGAAGGACTGTGTCCAGGCTGTAGTTCTGTTCCCGCCGTACGATCCTCCCCCCAGATTGTCCTTTCTGAGATCCAGCCAGGTGATGCTAAACACTCAGGTGGGAACGACAAAAATCTACAACAATGTGTTTAAAGGAAAGCTGATTTATTTGACATATGTCCAGAATATTAAACTCCAGCCCAGTTACAGGGGTTATTAACATCAGCAGAAACAAACCCCAGCTGTCAGTGTGAACACGATTCAGTTCAGGATGTAATTAACAGCAGCAACAACAGCAGAATCCAACCCCTGCAATCACTTGTGAACTCGCTGGTGTCTCAGCAGGTGGGATGACTGAGTGAATCCCTTCCCACACTCGGAGCAGGTGAACGGCCTCTCCCCAGTATGAACTCGCTGGTGTTTCAGCAGGTTGGATGACTGAGCGAATCCCTGCCCACATTCAGAGCAGGTGAACGGCCTCTCCCCAGTGTGAACTCGCTGGTGTCTCAGCAGGTGGGATGACCGAGTGAATCTCTTCCCACACTCAGAGCAGGTGAACGGTCTCTCCCCAGTGTGAACTCGCTGGTGTGTCAGCAGGTCGGATGACCGAGTGAAACTCTTCCCACACTCAGAGCAGGTGAACGGCCTCTCCCCGGTGTGAGTGCGCTGGTGTACAGTGAGGTCAGATGATTTCCTGAAACCAGTCCCGCAATGAGAGCATCTGAACGGTCTCTCGTCAGTGTGAAAACGCTGATGACACGTCAGTTCCCCGGAACTTTTATAGCACTTCCCGCAGTCCTGGCAATTAAAAGGCCTCTCCCCAGTGTGAACTCGCTGGTGTGCCGTGAGGCTGGATGACTGAGTGAATCCCTTCCCACACTCAGAGCAGGTGAACGGCCTCTCCCCAGTGTGAGTGCGCTGGTGTACAGTGAGGTGAGATGATTGCCTGAACCCAGTCCCGCAGTGAGAGCACCTGAACAGTTTCTCGTCAGTGTGAACACGTTGATGGTGTGTCAGTTCCCCGGAACATTTAAAGCACTTCCCGCAGTCCGGGCATTTAAAAGGTCTCTCCCCAGTGTGAACTCGCTGGTGTAACAGCAGGTCGGATGACCGAGTGAATCCCTTCCCACACTCAGAGCAGGTGAACGGCCTCTCCCTAGTGTGAAGTCGCTGGTGTGTCAGCAGGTCGTATGATCGAGTGTATCGATTCCCACACTCAAAGCAGGTGAACGGCCTCTCCCCGGTGTGACTGTGCTTGTGTCTCGATAGGTCAGAGGATCGGCTGAAGCCTCGTCCACACACAGAACACGTGTACGGTTTCTCCCCGCTCTGAACGGTGCTTTCTGCTTCCATGTTCAAAGGTCCTGATGAATTGAGTGAATCTGTCGGATCTTGAAGTGATGTTTGGTTTGAGTTTCCCGTCTGCAAATCCTCCCCATCTAACACCCTGTAAAATAAATTTGAAACAGGAAAAAGGGAGGGTGAGAGAGAACCCACAAAAGCACAAAGGCAGGTTGTGAAATTGAGCTGAATGAATCTGGGAATTTGTGGGGCCGGCACGAGAAAAAAGTGACCATGAATGCTGCCGGATTGTCGTAAAAACCCAACTGGTTCACTAATGTCCTTCAGGGAAGGGAACCCACCACCCGGTCTGGGCCGACACAAGACTCTGGCCTCTATGGGAGGAGAGAGAACGAGGTGGGAGGGGGAGGGGTGAAGGAGTGACTTTATACACCTGCAACTCGACTAGAACTTTAACAGCACCTCCCAAACACGCGACCTCCACCACCTAGAAGGACAAGGGCAGCAGGTGCATGGGAACACCATCACCTCCCAGTTCCCCTCCAAGTCACACACTATCCTGACTTGGGCATATATCGCCGTTCCTACATCGTCGTTGGGTGAAAATCCTGGAACTCCTCACCTAACAGCATTCTGAGAGTACCTTCACCACACGGACGTCAGAGGTTCAAGAAGAAGGCCCAGCATCACCTTCTCAACGGAAGCTGGGGACTGGCAATATATGCTGGCCTTGCTAGTGACACCCACATCGATTGAATTTTAAAAATCTGTATATATAAAATGGATTGAAAGCCTCTACAGAAATACTTGTTCCTAAAACGATAATCTTTTACACTGTACGGACAGGGTCTGTTTAGCAACTAAATCTCCCCTAGAATCCACCTCCCTTCACAGTCCCACACTGGAAATTGTTGGGTCCCACTGGGCTCAGAAGTACTGGGGGTTAAACCCAACAGCTTCTCCCCCCTCTCCACTCCAGCTCAAACTGATGCAACAAGAAAGCCCTGCGCAGGAGTCCAGGGACTGAGTTCCACATCCACCACCCACCCTGATGCTAACCGGCTCTGAATTGCTCCCTCTGCTGTATAAATGCAAGTTGTTGTGTTTCTTGTCTGGGGGAGGGGCTGCACCCTGGGGTTAATGGTGCCTGGGCCCTGGCCGCACGTCCGCCGGCTCTGACTCAGGGCTTGAGACCCGCACTCGGTGTTGCTGAGGGATTCCAACCCTGGGGCTGTACATGGGGATTCTAACCCTGGGACTGTACATGGGGATTCCAACCCTGGGACTGTACATGGGGATTCCAACCCTGGGACTGTACATGGGGATTCTAACCCTGGGACTGTACATGGTGATTCCAACCCTGGGACTGTACATGGGGCTTCCAACCCTGGGACTGTACATGGGGATTCTAACCCTGGGACTGCACATGGGGATTCTAACCCTGGGCCTGTACATGGGGATTCCAACCCTGGGTCTGTACATGGGGATTCCAACCCTGGGACTGTACATGGGGATTCTAACCCTGGGACTGTACATGGTGATTCCAACCCTGGGACTGTACATGGGGATTCCAACCCTGGGACTGTACATGGGGATTCTAACCCTGGGACTGTACATGGGGATTCCTATCCTGGGACTGTACAAGGGGGGCCCAGGTCTGGGGCTCTTCTGTTACAATTGTGTGGGATGTTAACCGTATGCTTTGCTTTTACCAGCACCTTCAGGAGTGATGGTGAGAAATCCGAAGTGTGGAGAGTTTGAATCAAATACCAGATGCCTTGCATCCCTGGTTGCTAAGGGAATTGGGGAAGGAGATAGTGGAAGGGCTTGCCATAATTTTCCAATCTTCCCCAGTGGCAAATGTGACACCATTGTTGAAGAAAGGCTGTAAGGACAATCCAAGTAACTACAGGCTGGTCAGTTTAACATCAGTGGTGGGTAAAGTTTCAGAAACAATAATCAAGGAAAAAATTAAAGGGCATTTGGAGAGGTTTAAGCTAATTAAGGAGAGCCAACACGGATTTGTAAAAGGCAGATCGTGTTTGACTAATCTAATTGAATTTTTTGATGCAGTAAGAGGGAGGATTGATGAAGGGAATGCAATGGATGTTGTCCACATGGATTTTCGGAAGGCGTTTGACAAAGTACCACATAGAAGAATTGTTAACAAAATGGAGGCTCATGGAATAGGTGGGTCAGTGGCAGCTTGGATAAGGAATTGGCTTAAGGACAGAAGACAGTGAGTTGTGGTAAATCGCTGTTTTTCAGACTGGAGGATGGTGGACAGTGGTGTTCCCCATGGGTCTGTGCTGGGGCCACCGCTTTTTTTGATATATAAATGACCTGGATATTGGAATACAGAGTAGAATTTCTAAATTTGCCGATGACACCAAACTTGGGGGTGTGGCAAACAGTGAGGATGATACCAATCGACTACAACATGACATAGAAAGGCTAGCAGAATGGGCAGACAAGTGGCAGATGGAAATTAATACAGAGACGTGTGAGGTGATGCATTTTGGCAGAAGGAACAGGGAGAGGCAATATACACTTAATGGCACAGTTTTAAAGAGTGTGCAGGGACAGAGGGACCTGGGAGTTAATGTGCATAGGTCCCTGAAGGTGGCGGGACATATTGAGAGAGTGGTTAACAAAGCATATGGGATCTTGGGCTTCATAAACAGAGGTATTGAGTACAAAAGTAGAGAAGTTATGCTGAACCTTTATAAAGCGCTGGTTAGGCCACAACTGGAGTATTGCGTCCAGTTCTGGTCACCACACTTTAGGAAGGATGTGAAGGCCCTTGAGAGGGTGCAGAGGAAATTTACCAGAATGGTTCTGGGGGTGGAAATCTTAGTTACAAGGACAGGTTGGAGAAGCTGGATTTGTTTTCATTAGAGCAAAGGAGGTTGAGGGGTGATTTGATAGCGGTGTACAAGACTATGACGGGTTAGGATAGGCTAGACGGGGAATGGCTGTTCCCACTAGTTGATGGTACAAGGACTAGGGGACACAGATTTAGGTTTTGGGGAAGAGATACAGGGGGATGTGAAGAAAAACATTTTACACAGCGAGTGGTGATGACCTGGAACTCGCTGCCGATGGAAGTGGTGGAAGCGGAGACACTCAATGTTTTCAAGGGTAGACTGGATAGGCACTTGAGGGAAATAAACTTGCAGGGCTACGGGGATAGAGCAGGGGAATGGGATTGAATGGATTGCTGTACAGAGAGCCAGCATTGACTCGATGGGCCGAATGGCCTCCGCTGTGCCGTCATGACTGTATAAAGGAGCTGACTCTGGCTGGGTTCAGTTCCACACTCACTGGTTCCCCTCCCTCTCCTCCCCTGAAGGTGCTGACTCTGGCTGGGTTCAGTTCCACACTCACTGGTTCCCCTCACTTTCCTCCCCTGAAGGTGCTGACTCTGGCTGGGTTCAGTTCTACACTTACTGGTTCCCCTCCCTCTCCTCCCCTGAAGGTGCTGACTCTGGCTGGGTTCAGTTCCACACTCACTGGTTCCCCTCCCTCTCCTGCCCTGAAGGTGCTGACTCTGGCTGGGTTCAGTTCCACACTCACTGGTTCCCCTCTCTCTCCTCCCCTGAAGGTGCTGACTCTGGCTGGGTTCAGTTCACTCACTGGGACCCTGAAGCCACGTTCCCAAGCGGCTACTTTACAAAGATGGCTACGCATGCGCTCTACGAAGCAAAATGGCGACCCATAGCACGCAGGGCTCCTTTACAAAGATGGCCGCCGTTAATCCGGGCCTAGTTCCTGGGAAAAAGCCACCGAGCTGCAAACGCGGAACCCGTAGGTTCTCATTCGGGGCTTGCGGCCTACACCAGGTGTTTATAAAGCTCACCCGCCGTGTGCGTTACCTTCCTGAGTCCGCTGATTCGTAATCGGATCAAAAACCGTGACTGCCGCTGACATCCGCTCCGTGCACGCGCCCGGCTCTGATCACAGTGACACTGCGCATGCTCCAAATACAGTCGGGAACTGCGCCTGCGCACTGGGCTCCTCCAGAGCGAATGGGGCACATTCTCCCCCGCGGAGCATGCTGGGGAACATTGAAAGCCCCAATTAGTGAATGGAGAATGAGTTTCTGTGACCCCATTGAGAGAAAATTCATCAATAATTCACACAGAAACCCCAGTGCACGGGCACTCTGCCATGGTTCAGTCCTGGATGTGATTAATAACAGAATCCAAACCCCTGCAGTCACATGTGAACTCACTGGAGTCTCAGCAGGTGGGGTGAATTTCTTCCCACACACAGGATATTGAAACAGCCTCTCTCCAGTATCAATGCGCTGATCGTGCATCAGCTGCTTTGAACTTGAAAAGATTTTCTCACAGTCAGAGTATTTAAAGCAACTGTTCTCAATGTGGACACTCTGGAGTGTGAACAGGTGGGGCAACGGAGTGAATCCCTTCCCACACATGAAGTATCTAAACAGTGTCTCTCCGGTGTGACTGTGCTGGTGTGTCAGTAAATGGGATGATCGATTGAATCATTTTCCACATACAGAGCAGTGAACGGATTCTCCCCATTACGAACTTTCTGGTGTGTCAGTAAGTTAGATGAGCGACTGAATCGCCTTCCACATTCAGCAGGTGAATGGCCTCTCAAGGTGTGAACTCGCTGGTGTGCCTTTGGCGGTACACGTGTCTCACCAGGACAGTTGATCGGCAGAATCCGCGTCCACACACTGAACACGTGTCCGTGCTGCGATCGCTGCTCTCTCCTTCCATGGGCAAAGGCCGATGATATTCAGGTCCTGAGGAATGGAGCGACTGTCAGACCCTGACCTGATGTTTGGTTTGAGCTTCCTGTCTGTAAACGCTCCAGGACTAACACCGTGTAAACGGAGTGTAGAAAGGGGTAAGAGGGAGAAAGCTGTCTCATGTCCCCCTTTCCCAGCCCAGGGGCAGTGAAGCTGATTTTCAGGCCCAGCTGCTGCCCAGGTTGGCTGAAATACCCACAAGCCCCCGCGCTCCGGCCGCCGCTGACACTGCGCATGCGCCACATGGCCCCGCCCACTCCCTGCCCCGCGCATGCTCAGGACACCCGCTCGGGAGCCCGCCGCCTGAGAGCCCGGATCACCGGCAGAAAGTGAGTTTTAGGAGTTTTTATTAAATATACCGCGGAGAGAAGCGCGCGCGAGGAGATAAATCAAAACAAAATCCAACCCGGAGCGTCCGAGCGCCTCCTCCCTCCCCCGGCACCGAGCGGGCGGATCGAGCGACCGCAGCCCGACTGGGGCACGTGACCAATCTCGCCGCCGTGACTGACGTCCACTCCGACCAATAGGGAAAGGGTGGGTGGAGCCTGGAGGACTGAGGCGGCGGCGGGTCCGCCAACCAATCAGGGAGTCCGAGGGGCGGGATTTCCGCCGCCTGCTCCCCTCGCTGCGGAGACAGGGGGAATGCAGCAGAGGGCGCTCTTCTGAATTTAGGCTCAGGCAGGTTGGAGCAGAGCAGAGGGAACTGGACTCTGCACTGGGCTTCACTCTGGCATGTTGGAGCAGAGCAGAGGGAACTGGACTCTGCACTGGGCTTCACTCTGGCATGTTGGAGCAGAGCAGAGGGAACTGGACTCTGTACTGGGCTTCACTCTGGCATGGAGCAGAGCAGAGGGAACTGGACTCTGCACTGGGCTTCACTCTGGCATGGAGCAGAGCAGAGGGAACTGGACTCTGCACTGGGCTTCACTCTGGCATGGAGCAGAGCAGAGGGAACTGGACTCTGCACTGGGCTTCACTCTGGCATGGAGCAGAGCAGAGGGAACTGGACTCTGCACTGGGCTTCACTCTGGCATGTTGGAGCAGAGCAGAGGGAACTGGACTCTGCACTGGGCTTCACTCTGGCATGTTGGAGCAGAGCAGAGGGAACTGGACTCTGTACTGGGCTTCACTCTGGCATGGAGCAGAGCAGAGGGAACTGGACTCTGCGCCGGGCTGTCCTCTGCGCCGGGCTGTACTCCGCGCCGGGCTGTACTCCGCGCCGGGCTGTACTCCGCGCGTGGCTGTACTCTGCGCCGGGCTGTACTCCGCGCCGGGCTGTACTCCGCGCCGGGCTTCTCTCCGCGCCGGGTTTCTCTCCGCGCTGGGCTGTACTCTGCGCCGGGCTGTACTCCCTCAGCACTGCACTGGAATGGCAGCCTCGAGTTTTGTGCTGAAGTCTCTGGAGTGGGACTTCCACCCACAACTTTCTGACTCAGAGGCGAGAGTGCTACCGCTTGAGCCATGTCTGACAGTCTGTATCTAACCTGTGCTGTAATTTGCCCTGGGAGTATTTGAATCATAGAAAAATTACGACAGCGAAGGAGGCCATTCAGCCCATCTTGTCTGTGCCAGCCGGCAAAGAGCTATCCACCCTAATCCCACCTTCCAGCTCTTGGTCCATAGCCTTGCAGGTTTTTGCCACTCTCCCTTGGATCCCATGGGCTTTTACTTTTTTGATCAGCCTGCCATGTGGCACTTTGTCAAAAGCCCTGTTAAAATCCATAAGATCTTTGGGTTTTCTTTGACTCTATTTGCCAGTATTTTTTTCATGCCCTCTTTTTGCTTTCCTAATTTCCTTCTCAATTTCACCCTTACACTTTCTATCCTCTTCTCGGCTTTCTGCAGTATTGAGCTCACGCTATCTGATCCAGGCTTCCCTTTTTTGCCTTATCTTACCCTGTAAGCACCTTGTCATCCAGGGGGCTCTAAGTTTAGCAGTTCTACCCTTTTTCTTTGTGGGAACATGTTTACCCTGAACTCCATGTATCTCCCTCTTGAATGCCTCCCACTGCTCTGACACTGATTTACCTTCAAGTAACTGTTTCCAGTCCACTTTTGCTAAATCACTTCTCAACCTCGTAAAATTGGCCTTCCCCCAATTTAGAACCCTTCCTCCTGTTTTTTCTTTGTCCTTATGCATAATTATGCCAAAACGAACTGAATTATGATCACTGCCCCCAATATGCTCCCCCACTGATACTCCTTCCACCTGCCCAGCTTCATTCCCCAAAACCAAATCCACAACTGCCCCCGCTGTTGTTGGGCTTGCTGTGTATTGGCTAAAGAAGTTCTCCAGAATGCAATTTCGGAATTCTGTGCCCTCTGTCCCTTTTCCACTGGGAGTATCCCAGTTAATATTGGGGTCATTGAAATCCCCCTCTATTACTGCCCTATTGTTTTTGCACTTGTCAGAAATTTGCCTACAAATTTGCTCTTCGATCTCCCTGGGACTGTTTGGGGGTCTAGCGTACACTCCCAGCAGTGTGAGTGCCCCTTTTTAGTTCTTTAGTTCAACCCATATGGCCTCATTTGATGATCCTTCGAACATATCCTCCCTCCTCACAGCTGTAATTGTCTCTTTAATCAATACTGCGACCCCCCCCCTCCTTTATTTACCCCCTCTCTATCTCGTCTGAAAACCCTGTAACCAGGAATGTTGAGCTGCCAGTCCCGCCCTTCTTGCAGCCGTGTCTCAGTAATGGCGATAATATCAAACTCCCACGTGTCTATCTGTGCCCTCAGCTCATCTCCCTTATTTCCTAGACTCCTTCCATTACAGTGTACACCATTTAGCATTGCCAAACTGCCTTGTTGTCTATTTCCCAGCCCTTGTTTCCTCTGCCTTCCAAACTCACTTACTAATTTCCTGGGCCTCGCTCTCTCTCCCTCTGCTTAAATCCTCGGTGTCCTCGCTCAGTCTCCACCCAGGGCCGCTGCTGCTGCCGGTGAGTCTGCAGAGGCTTTTCATCCATTTTACGTACACAGTTTTGAAAAAAAACATTCTTTGGATGTGGGTGTCGCTAGCAAGGCCAACATATATTGCCAGTCCCCAGTTGCCCGTTGAGAAGGTGATGCTGGGCCTTCTTCTTGAACCTCTGCAGTCCGTGTGGTGAAGGTACTCTCGGAATGCTGTTAGGTGAGGAGTTCCAGGATTTTCACCCAGCGACGATGTAGGAACGGCGATATATGCCCAAGTCAGGATAGTGTGTGACTTGGAGGGGAACTGGGAGGTGATGGTGTTCCCATGCACCTGCTGCCCTTGTCCTTCTCGGTGGTGGAGGTCGTGTGTTTGGGAGGTGCTGTCAAGGTTCTCGTCTCACCTCTCTCTCTCTCTCCTCCCATAGAGGCCAGAGTCTTGTGTCGGCCCAGACCGGGTGGCGGGTTCCCTTCCCTGAAGGACATTAGTGAACCAGCTGGGTTTTTACGACAATCCGGCAGTTTTCATGGTCACTTTTTTCTAGTGCCAGCCCCACAAATTCCCAGATTCATTCAGCTCAATTTCACAACCTGCCTTTGTGTTTTTGTGGGTTCTCTCTCACCCTCACTTTTTCCTGTTTTAAATTAATTTTGCAGGGTGTTAGACGGGGAGGATTTGCAGACGGGAAACTCAAACCAAACATCACTTCAAGATCTGACAGAGTCGCTCAATTCATCAGGACCTTTGAGCATGGAAGCAGAAAGCACCGTTCAGAGCGGGGAGAAACCGTACACGTGTTCTGTGTGTGGACGAGGCTTCAGCCGATCCTCTGACCTGTTGAGTCACCAGCGCAGTCACACCGGGAAGAGGCCGTTCACCTGCTCTGAGTGTGGGAAGGGATTCACTCAGTCATCCAACCTGCTGACACACCAGCGAGTTCATTCTGGGGAGAGGCCGTTCACCTGCTCCAAGTGTGGGAAGGGATTCACTCGGTCATCCCACCTGCTGTCACACCAGCGAGTTCACACTGGGGAGAGGCCGTTCACCTGCTCCGTGTGTGGGAAGGGATTCACTCAGTCGTCCACCCTGCTGACACACCATCGAGTTCACACTGGGGAGTGACCGTTCACCTGCTCTGAGTGTGGGAAGGGATTCACTCAGTCATCCCACCTGCTGACACACCAGCGAGTTCACACTGGGGAGAGACCGTTCACCTGCTCCGTGTGTGGGACGGGATTCACTCAGTCATCCACCCTGCTGACACACCAGCGAGTTCACACTGTGAGAGACCGTTCACCTGCTCCGTGTGTGGGAAGGGATTCACTCGGTCATACACCCTGCTGAGACACCAGGTGTCAAACTGCGATCTGTTCCTGACTGAAAGTGAAATGGCAGGGTTAAGTTTCCAGTCTAAAAATGACTGGTAATTATTCTATGAAGGTTTAACACATTCGGAGAATCATAGAATGGTTACAGCACAGAAGGTGACCATTCGGCCCGTTGAGCCCGTGCCGGCTCTCTGCAAGAACACTTCAGCTAGTCCCACTCCCCCACCCTTCCCTCGTAGCCCTGCAAATTTTTGTCCTTCAGGTACTCATCCAATTCCCTTTTGAAAGCCACGATTGAATCTGCCTCCACCACCCTTTCAGGCAGTGCATTCCCGATCCTAACCACTCACTGCGTAAAAAGTTTTTCCCCATGTCACCTTTGATTCTTCTGCCAATCACCTTAAATCTGTGTCCTCTGGTTCTCGACCCTTCCGCCAATGGGAACAGTTTCTCTCTATCTACTCTGTCCAGAACCATCGTGATTTTGAACACCTCTATCAAATCTACTCTCAACCTTCTCTGCTCCAAGGAGAACAACCCCAGCTTCTCCAGTCTATCCATGTAACTGAAGCCCCTCATCCCTGGAACCATTCTTGTAAATCTTTTCCGCACCCTCACTCAACCTTCACATCCTTCCTAAAGTGCGGTGCCCAGACTTGGACACATTATTGCAGTTGTGGCCAAACCAGTGTTTTATAAAGGTTCATCATAACTTCCTTGCTTTTGTACTCTATGCCTCTAGTTATAAAGCCCAGGATCCCGTAAGCTTTTTTAACCGCTTTCTCAACCTGCCCTGCCACCGTCAACGATTTGTGCTCATAAACTCCCAAGTCTCTCTGTTCATGCACCTTCTTTAGGAATCTACCCTTTAGTTTATATTGCCTCTCCTCGTTCTTCCTACCAAAATGTATCACTTCGCATTTTTCTGCGTTAAATTTCATCTGCCACGTGTCCGCCCATTCCACCAGCCTGTCTCTGTCCTCTTGAAGTCTGTCACTATCCTCCTCACTGTTCACTATACTTCCAAGTTTTGTGTCATCTGCAAATTTTGAAATTGTGCCCTGTACACCCATGTCCAAGTCATTAATATATATCAAGAAAAGCAGTGGTCCTAGAACCGACCCCTGGAGAACACCACTGTATACCTTCCTCCAGTCTGAAAAATAACCGTTCACCTACTACTCTCTGTTTCCTGTCACTTAGCCAATTTCGTATCCATGCTGCCACTGTCCCTTTTATTCCATGGGCTTCAACTTTGCTGGCTAGCCTATTATGTGGCACTTTATCAAACGCCATTTGGAAGTCCATGTACACCACATCAACCTCATTACCCTCGTCAACTGTTTCTGTTACCTCATCAAACAACTCAATCAAGTTAGTTAAACACGATTTGCCTTTGACAAATCCGTGCTGGCTTTCCTTAATTAATCCACACTTGTCCAAGTGACTGTTAATTTTGTCCCGGATTATCGTTTCTAAAAGATTCCCCACCATCGAGGTTAAACTGACTGGCCTGTAGTTGCTGGGTTTATCCTTACACCCTTTTTTGAACAAGGATGTAACATTTGCAATTTTCCAGTCCTCTGGCACCACCCCCTGTATCCAAGGAGGATTGGAAGATTATGGCCAGTACCTCTGCAATTTTCACCCTTACCTTCTTCAGCATCCTGGGATGCATCCCATCTGGTCCTGGTGACTTATCTACTTTAAGTACAGCCAGCCTTTCTAGTACCTCCTCTTTATCAATTTTTCTCCCATCCAGTATCTCAACTACCTCCTCTTTCACTGTGACTTTGGCAGCATCTTCTTCCTTGGTAAAGACAGATGCAAAGGACTCATTTAGTACCTCAGCCATGTCATCTGCCTCCATGCATAGGTCTCCTTTTGGTCCCTAATCGACCCCACCCCTCCTCTTACTACCCGTTTATTATTTCTACGCTATAGAAGACTTTAGGATTGCCTTTTATGTTAGCTGCCAGTCCATTCTCATACTCTCTCTTCCCCTCTTATTTGTTTATCACTTCCCCTCTGAACGTTCTATATTCAGCCTGGTTCTCACTTGTATTCTCAACCTGACATCTGTCATACTCCCCCTTTTTCTGCTTCATCTTACTCCCTATCTCTTTTGTCATCCAAGGAGCTCTGGCTTTGGTTGTCCTACCTTTTCCCCTCGTGTGAATGTACCTTGACTGTACCCGAACCATCTCCTCTTTAAAGGCAGCCCTCTGTCCCTGCACACTCTTTAAAACTGTGCCATTAAGTGTATATTGCCTCTCCCTGTTCCTTCTGCCAAAATGCATCACCTCACACTTCTCTCTATTCCATCTGCCACTTGTCTGCCCATTCTGCTAGCCTTTCTATGTCCTGTTGCAGTCGATTGGTATCATCCTCACATTGCCACACCCCCGAGTTTGGTGTCATCGGCAAATTTAGAAATTCTACTTTGTATTCCAATATCCAGGTCATTTATACATATCAAAAAAAGCAGTGGCCCCAGCACTGAACCTTGGAGAACACCACTGTCCACCATCCTCCAGTCTGAAAAACAGCCATTTACCACAACTCGCTGTTTTCTGTCCTTAAGCCAATTCTTTATCCAAGCTGCCACTGACCCACCTGTTCCATGAGCCTCCATTTTGTTAACCAGCCTTCTATGTGGTACTTTGTCAAACGCCTTCCGACAATCCATGTAGACAACAAGGTATTGGTGAGACCGCACCTGGAATACTGCATACAGTTTTGGTGTCCATACTTAAGAAAAGACATACTTGCTCTCGAGGCAGTACATAGAAGGTTCACTCGGTTAATCCCCGGGATGAGGGGGTGGACATATGAGGAGAGGTTGAGTAGATTGGGACTCTACTCATTGGAGTTCAGAAGAATGAGAGGCGATCTTATTGAAACATATAAGATTGTGAAGGGGCTTGATCGGGTGGATGAGATAAGGATGTTCCCAAGGATGGGTGAAACTAGAACTAGGGGGCATAATCTTAGAATAAGGGACTGCTCTTTCAAAACTGAGATGAGGAGAAACTTCTTCACTCAGAGGGAAGTAGGTCTGTGGAATTTGCTGCCCCAGGAAGCTGTGGAAGCTACATCATTAAATAAATTTATAACAGAAATAGACAGTTTCCTAGAAGTAAAGGGAATTAGGGGTTACGGGGAGCGGGCAGGAAATTGGACATGAGGCTGAGTTCGTATTGGTCGAGGCCCTGTGGGTGGCATAGCGGGCCCAGGGGCTGAGTGGCCAGGTCCTGCTCCTACTTCTTGTGTTCTTTAGATTTGAGGTGAGGATCAGATCAGCCATGATCTTATTGAATGGCGGAGCAGGCTCGAGGGGCCGATTGGCCTACTCCTGCTCCTATTTCTTATGTTGTTATGTTCTTATTGCATTCCCTTCCTCAATCCTCCCTGTAACTTCATCAAAAAGTTCAATTAGATCAGTCAAACACGATCTGCCTTTTACAAATTCGTGTTGGCTCTCCTTAATTAGCTTAAACCTCTCCAAGTGCCCGTTATATCCAGGAATATTTAGGACCCAATCCTGCCCTTTTTTGAGCCAGGTCTCCGTTATCGCCACGACACCATATTTCCATGTGGCTATCTGCGCCTGCAGCTCACCAACCTTATTTACCACGCTTCGTGCGTTTACACACATGCACTGTAAACCTCTCTTAGACCTTCTTGTATTCTCTCTTAGTCTGATCCCATCTACTACCTTAGTCTGTCTTACTATAATGCTATCTGTCTCTCCCAATCCTTTGTTTCTCCTTTCTAATGCTACATCCTGGTGCCCATCCCCCTGCCAAATTAATTTAAACCCTCCCCAACAGCACTAACGTCTCGACTCTCCAACCAGGGGAAAAAAAACCTCTCAATCCCCCCTCAGAATCTTATGTTTCAATGAGATGGTCCGTAGCCTTGTATGCTATGGCATTTCAAGTGCTCATCTAAATGCTTCTTGAATGTTGTGAGGGTTCCTGCCTCTACCACCCTTTCAGGCAGTGAGTCCCAGATTCCAACCACTCTCTGGGTGAAAAAGTTTTTCCTCAAATCCCCTCTAAACCTCCTGCCCCTTACCTTGAAACTATGCCCCCTGGTTATTGACCCCTCTACTAAGGGGAAAAGTTCCTTTCTATCTACCCTATCCAAGCCCCTCATAATTTTGTACACCTCAATCAGGTCCCCCCTCAGCCTCCTCTGCTCTAAGGAAAACCACCCCAGCCTGTCCAGTCTCTCTTCAAAGAGGGGCTAATCATAATAGCAACCGTGTTTTTCCAAACCGACTTGAGGTGATCAGCTGAAGAAACTAATATAACAATGCATTGTCTTTACATTGTCGTTATGTTGACTTTTAGCCTGTGTGTTAAATAGGTAAGTATGATTCTTTACAGACCCTCCCTAACCTATCTCCATTTCTCCTCATTTACAGACGCTCCCTGACCTATCTCCATTTCTCCTCCATTTACAGACGCTCCCTGACCACTCTCCATTTCTCCTCATTTACAGACACTCCCTGACCAGTCACCATTCCTCCTCCATTTACAGACGCTCCCTGACCAATCATCACTTTTCCTCCATTTACAGACGCTCCCTGACCAGTCTCCATTTCTCCTCTATTTACAGACACTCCCTGACCAGTTTCCATTTCTCCTCCATTTACAGACGCTCCCTGACTCGCTGGGGATTTCCCAGCACTTCCTGGTTGTCCCGGAGTTTGTGTTTTAAACTGGCGGGTAGTTGTGGGAAGGCGGATAATGTTGAGTGTTTTCTCCGGGCCGGGCCGGGCCTGGGGCCGCACTCGGGGTGTGAGCAGCCCGCGTCCCCCCGGGGTTTATTAACCCGCTCCCTGAGCTCTCTCACCTGATGTGTCAGTGTCTGCTGCCAAGATCCGCGCATGCTCAGCTCACACTGCCCGGGTGATTGACGGGAGCTCCGGACCAATAGGAAGAGTGGGGCGGGACTGGAGGACCGAGCGGGCGGCTGGTCTTCCAACCAATCAGAGTGTGAGGGGCGGGGCTTACGGCTCCCAGTGGGCGGGGTTGAGTCCAGAGCTCCCTCATTGGCTGAAACTCTGCATCATTTTCAAACTTGATTTCTCTCAAACTCCAGGGACCATGCTAGTTTATTACCCCCAATCCCATGAGCCCTAATTTTGTTTAATAACCTCTTGTGTGGCATCTTATCGATTGTTTCTGAAAATCCAAATACACCACATCCACTGGTTCCCCCTTATCTATCCTGCTAGTTACAAACAGTCAGGGGGAGATAGAGGAAAAGATATGTAGGCAAATCTCAGAGAAGTGTAGAAATAATAGGGTAATAATAGTAGGGGATTTCAAATTCCCCAATATTAACTGGGATAGTCAGAGTGTGAAAGGCTTAGAGGGTGCGGAATTCTTAAAGTGCATCCAGGAGAGCTTTTTGAGCCAGCCTGTAGAAAGTCCAACAAGAGAGGGGGCGGTACTGGACCTAATTCTAGGGATTGTAGCCGGGCAAGTGGTAGAAGTGTCAGTAGGGGAGCATTTTGGTGGCAGTGACAATAATTCGTTGAGATTTAAGGTAGTCATGGAAAAGGACAAAGATGGACCGGAAATAAAGGTTCTAAATTGGGGGAAGGCCGATTTTAATATGATAAGGCAGGATCTGGCCAAAGTGGACTGGGATCAGCTACTTGTAGGAAAATCCACATCAGAGCAGTGGGAGTCATTCAGAAAGGAAATAAAGAGAGTACAGCGCCAACATGTTCCCGTAAAGGTCAAGGGTGGGACCAACAAGTCCAGGGAACCCTGGATGTCAAGGGATGTACAAGAGTGGATGAGGAAAAAAAGGGAAGCTTTTGGCAGATACAAAGGACTAAAAACAGTGGAAGCACTAGAGGAGTATAGAAAGTGCAGGGGGGTACTTAAAAAAGAAATCAGGAGAGCGAAGAGGGGGCATGAAAAAACACTGGTGGGCAAAATAAAGGAAAATCCCAAGGTGTTTCATAAGTATATTAAGGGCAAGAGGATAACCAGGGAAAGAGTAGGGCCCACGAGGGACCAAAGTGGCAATCTGTGTGTAGAGCCAGAAGATGAGGTTTAAAATGAATATTTTGCATTTGTGTTCACTATGGAGAAGGACGATGTAGGCATAGAAATCAGGCAGGGGGATTGTGATATACTTGAACAAATTAGCATTGCGAGGGAGGAGGTACTAGCGGTTTTAGTGGGCTTAAAAATGGATAAATCCCCAGGCCCAGACGAGATGTATCCCAGGCTGCTGTGTGAGGCAAGGGAGGAGATTGCAGGGGCTCTGACCCAAATTTTCAGAAAAATATCAAAGTGGACAGGGGAGGTGCCAGAGGACTGGAGGACAGCTAACGTAGTACCATTGTTCAAGAAGGGTAGTAGGGATAAACCAGGGAATTACAGGCCAGTGAGCCTAACATCAGTGGTAGGGAAATTATTGGAAAAAGTTCTGAGGGACAGAATTAGTCTCCACTTGGAGAGGCAAGGATTAATCAAGGATAGTCAGCATAGCTTTGTCGGGGGAGATCATGTCTGACCAATTTGATTGAATTTTTTGAGGGGGTGACTAGGTGTGTGGATGAGGGTAATGCAGTTGATGTAGTCTACATGGACTTCAGTAAGGCTTTTGACAAAGTCCCGCATGGGAGACTGGTCAAGAAGGTAAGAGCCCATGGGATCCAGGGCAATTTGGCACATTGGATCCAAAATTGGCTTAGTGGCAGGAGGCAGAGGGTGATGGTCGAAGGTTGTTTTTGTGACTGGAAGCCTGTGTCCAGTGGTGTACCGCAGAGATCGGTGCGGGGTCCCTTGCTGTTTGTAATGTACATTAATGATTTAGATATGAATGTAGGAAGGATGATCAGTAAGTTCGCAGATGACACGAACATTGGTGGAGTGGTAAATAGCGAGGAGGGAAGCCTCAGGCTACAGGACAATATAGACGGGTTGGTCAGATGGGCAGAACAGTGCCAAATGGAATTTAACCCTGAAAAGTGTGAGGTGATGCATTTTGGGAGGACTAACAAGGCAAGGGAATACACAATAAATGATAGGACCCTAGGAAGGACAGAGGATCAGAGGGACCTTGGTGTGCATGTACATAGATCCCTGAAGGCAGCAGGACAGGTAGATAAGGTGGTTAAGAAGGCATATGGGATACTTGCCTTCATTAGCCGAGGCATATAATATAAGAGCAGGGATGTTATGATGGAGCTGTACAAAACACTAGTTAGGCCACAGCTGGAATACTGTGTGCAGTTCTGGTCGCCACACTATAGGATTGATGTGATTGTATTGGAGAGGGTGCAGAGGAGATTCACCAGGATGTTATCTGGGCTGGAGCGCTTCAGCTATGAAGAGAGACTGGACAGGCTGGGGTTGTTTTCCTTAGAGCAGAGAAGGCTGAGGGGGGACCTGATTGAGGTGTACAAAATTATGAGGGGCATGGATAGGATAGATAGAGAGGAACTTTCCCCCTTAGTAGAAGGGTCAATAACCAGGGGGCATAGTTTCAAGGTAAGGGGCAGGAGGTTTAGAGGGGATTTGAGGAAAAACTTTTTCACCCAGAGGGTGGTTGGAATCTGGAACTCACTGCCTGAAAGGGTGGTAGAGGCAGGAACCCTCACAACATTCAAGAAGCATTTAGATGAGCACTTGAAACGCCATAGCATACAAGGCTAGGGACCAAGTGCTGGAAACTGGGATTAGAATAGACAGGGCTTGATGGGCGGCGCGGACACGATGGGCCGAAGGGCCTCTTTCTGTGCCGTCTAACTCTGTGACTCTATGACGTGTCCCGCGGGAACAATGTGACCTGTTCACACTGGAGGAGCCCAGCGCGCAGGCGCAGTGCCCGCCCGTATTTGGAGCATGCGCAGTGTCACTGAGATCCGAGGCCCTCTGAGTGCGACAAGTGGAATTAGGCGGGAGAAACGATATTTGCGCCGATTACAAATCAGGGGGCGCAGGGAGGTAACGCATCCGGCGGGTGAGCTTCATAAACACCTGGTGTAGGCCGCAAGCCCGGAATGAGAACCAACGGGTTCCGCGTTTGCAGTTCTGAGGCGTTTTCCCCGGCAACAAGCCCAGGCTAAGACGATAGCAAAATACTGCGGATGCTGGAAATCCGAAATAACAACAGAAAACGCTGGAAAAACTCAGCAGGCCAGGCTAAGGGCGGCCATCTCTGTAAAGGAAAGCAGCGTCTTTGTTCGCCGCCATCTCGTTTCGTGCGGCCATCTTTGTACAGGAAGCAAAGGTGGGCGGGGCTTCAGGGTCCCAGGAGAACTGAACCCAGCCAGAGTCAGCACCTTCAGGGGAGGAGAGGGAGGGGAACCAGTGAGTGTAGAACTGAACCCAGCCAGAGTCAGCACCTTCAGGGGAGGAGAGGGAGGGGAACCAGTGAGTGTAGAACTGAACCCAGCCAGAGTCAGCACCTTCAGGGGAGGAGAGGGAGGGGAACCAGTGAGTGTAGAACTGAACCCAGCCAGAGTCAGCACCTTCAGGGGAGGAGAGGGAGGGGAACCAGTGAGTGTAGAACTGAACCCAGCCAGAGTCAGCACCTTCAGGGGAGGAGAGAGAGGGGAACCAGTGAGTGTAGAACTGAAATAACAACAGAAAACGCTGGAAAAACTCAGCAGGCCAGGCAGCATCCATGGAGAGAGAAAGAGAGTTAACGTTTCAGGTCGATGACCTTTCATCAGAACTGGGAAGAGCCGGAAATCAAATAGATTTAAGGCCAGGGTAAAGCTGGGAAAAGGGGGAGGGGATAAAGGAACAAAGGGGGCGATGAAGAGACATTAAGAGACATTAAGAGATATGCAAGGCTAGAGGTGGTGTTAATGTGACAGATTAAGGCTGAATGAAGTGTGAAATCCACTGGCAGAATGAAGGACAGCTGCCAGCTTCTAGGAGGAAAAAAAAAGGTGGGGGGGGGACAAATAAAAGGGTGGAAAAAATAAAATATAAATGTGATTGGAGCTGAGGTTATGATCTAAAATTGTTGAACTCGATATTGAGTCCAGAGGGCTGTAGCGTGCCTAAACGAAAGATGAGGTGCTGTTCCTCGAGCTTACGCTGCGCTTCCGTGGAACACTGTAATAGGCCGAGGACGGTGATGTCAGAGTGGGAGTGAAGCGGTGAATTAAAGTGACAGGCCACCGGGAGCTCGGGGTCCCCCTTACGGACTGAACGGAGGTGTTCCGCAAAGTAACTGAACCCAGCCAGAGTCAGCGCCTTCAGGGGAGAGGGAGGGGAAACAGTGAGTGTAGAACTGAACCCAGCCAGAGTCAGCACCTTCAGGGGAGGAGAACCAGTGAGTGTCGAACTGAACCCAGCCAGAGTCAGCACCATCAGGGGAGGAGAGGGAGGGGAACCAGTGAGTGTAGAACTGAACCCAGCCAGAGTCAGCACCTTCAGGGGAGGAGAGGGAGGGGAACCAGTGAGTGCAGAACTGAACCCAGCCAGAGTCAGCACCTTCAGGGGAGGAGAGGGAGGGGAACCAGTGAGTGTAGAACTGAACCGAGCCAGAGTCAGCACCTTCAGGGGAGGAGAGGGAGGGGAACCAGTGAGTGTAGAACTGAACCCAGCCAGAGTCAGCACCTTCAGGGGAGGAGAGGGAGGGGAACCAGTGACTGTAGAACTGAACCGAGCCAGAGTCAGCACCTTCAGGGGAGGAGAGGGAGGGGAACCAGTGAGTGTCGAACTGAACCCAGCCAGAGTTGGTGGAGAAAACTGGGAGAGGAGGAAAAACTGTCTTGAGACGTGCGATGTGTTTGGATTTTAACACAGGGAGCAGGGACAAAGTGTGGGACGGGGATTTACAGCTTTGGAGGAACAAGAGAGGAAAGAATGTTCTTTAGAAACTAGAATTGTCTGTTCTGAAATTCTGTCCTGTACTTCAAGTGATGAGTTTCGTAACCTCCTTTTACAGAGTATCAGAAGCGGAGGATTTGCAGACGGGAAACTCAAACCAAACATGAAGATCTGACAGAGTCACTCGTTTCAACAGGACCTGAATATCATCGGCCTTTGAATGTGGAAGGAGAAATGTTTGTCTGTTCTGTCTGTGGGAAAAGATTTCAAACATCAGTGTGACTGGAAAAGCACCGAGACACACACACCCGAGTGAGAGTGTTCCAGTGCACTGACTGTGGAAAGAGCTTTAACCAGTTACACAGCCTGAAAAAACATCGCACCATTCACAGCGGGGAGATACCGTACACGTGTTCTGTGTGTGGACGAGGCTTCAACTGATCATCCAACCTGGAGAGACACGAGGACACCCGCACCATGGAGAAACCGGAGCAATGTGGGGACTGTGGGCAGGGATTCAATTACCCGTCTGAGCTGGAAACTCATCGTCGCAGTCACACCGGGGAGAGACCATTCACCTGCCCTGTGTGTGGGAAGGGATTCACTCAGTCATCCAACCTCACTAAGCACCAACTTCATCACTCTGATAAGAGACCTTTTAAATGTTCTGACTGTGAGAAGAGATTTAAAAGTGAAAAGGATGTGCTGACACACCAGTGAGTTCACACTGGGGAGAGGCCATTCACCTGCTCTGAGTGTGGGAAGGGATTCACTCAGTCATCCGAACTGCTGAGACACCAGCGAGTTCACACTGGGGAGAGACCATTCACTTGCTCTGAGTGTGGGAAGGGATTCACTCGGTCATCCACCCTGCTGACACACCAGCGAGTTCACACCGGGGAGAGGCCATTCACCTGCTCCGTATGTGGGAAGGGATTCGCTCAGTCATCCAACCTGCTGAAACACCAGCGAGTTCACACTGGGGAGAGACCGTTCACCTGCTCCGTGTGTGGGAAGCGATTCACTCATTCATCCAATCTGCTGACACACCAGTGTGTGCACATTTAGGAGAGGCCGTTCGCCTACTCCATGTGTGGTTAGAGATGAATTTGTTCACCCAACTCATTACACACCAGCGAGTTCAGTCTGATAAGAGACCTTGTAAATGTCCTGACTGTGAAAAGAGCTCACACTGGGGAGAGACCGTTCACCTGCTCCCTGTGTGGGAAGGGATTCACTCGGTCATCCCACCTGCTGAAACACCAGTGATATTAAGATATTGGATATTAAGAGAATAAAGGGATATGGGGATAGTGCAGGAAAATGCAGTTCAGATAGAAGATCAGCCATGATCTTATTGAATGGCGGAGCAGGCTTGTTGGGCCGAATGGCCTACTCCTGCTCCTATTTCTTATGTTCTTATGAGTTCACTTGTGACAGCAGGGGTTGGATTCTGCTGTTATTGCTGCTGTTAATCACATCCAGGACTGATCTGTGTTCATTCTGACAGTTGGGGTTTGTTTCTGCTGATGTTAGTAACCCCTATAACTGGGCTGGAGTTTAATATTCTGGATAAATGTCAAACACTCAGTGAATCGAGTATTTGATGTCTCTGAGATAAGAGGAGACTAATTGATGTCCTGTCACCGACTGCTCCATTTCTGGGCCTTTTCTCCTTTCTCAGTCTAGATAATTTCAGTTCTCAGACCTTCTCTTACTCTCAAGTCCCAGCTCCCCAGACCTTCCAGAGTGCGTGTAATAGAGAATGACTGAACATTTGTCCCAGTGTAACTTTTGCTGTTATGAAATCAAAAAGACTTGAATTTCTATCCCGCCTTTCACAACCTCAGGACGTCCCAAACGCTTTACAGACAATGAAATACTTTTGAAGTGTAGTCACTGTTGTAATGTAGGAAATGCAGCTGCCAATCTGCGCACAGCAAGATCCCACACACAGCACGATGGTATTGAGCAGATAATCTATTTTGCTGATGTTGATTGAGGATGGAAGGGGATGTGTAAAGAGATGGTCTGTGGATGGAGATGTGAAACATGGAAACGGTGTCTGTGTGATAGTGACACAGCCTTGTGGTGACAGTCAGAACAATGCACAGATATCTCAGCTTTGAGCAGGGCCAGATCACGAATGCAGTAAACAAGTTCAGTCTAACTCTCGTCAGTGTAGCCGCAGCTTGTTATAACAGACCAGGGGAGAAGAGAGCTCTGAACCCACTGTATTATCCCTGTCTCTGGACGGGTAACTATACTCTGTCTGTATTATTCCAATGCTGTTAATAAAGTCAGTAAAAGACAATCTGTTGTTGTGAGCTTGATTATCTGGTGTCTGAAACCACAAGACTCAATTTTTAGAGTCAAGAAGATGAACAAGTGAACACATCACGACGCAATACTCCAGCTCTATATTCACAGGAGAAAGTCTGTTATCCAACTGCTCGAGTGGATGGAATAGAGAAAGATCCCAACTCGAAGAACATCTACAATCCGTTACAAATACCTTTCAAATCCCGACTGGTAAAACCGTCGGTTTCATTTCAATCAGAAGGCAACAGAATGAAGAAAGATCCTAACTCTAAGAAACAATCAAATCATTTGTAAATATCTTTCAAATTCTGACAGGTTCCAAATATCAATGGAAGATGAAAGGGGGTTGGAGAGTAGGGGTGAAAGAGGAGTTGGGGTGAGGGGGGTTGGAGAGTAGGGGGAAAGAGGAGTTGGAGAGTAGGGGTGAAAGAGGAGTTGGGGGTTGGAGAGTAGGGGCGAAAGAGGAGTTTGGGTGAAGGGGGGTTGGAGAGTAGGGGTGAAAGAGGAGTTTGGGTGAAGGGGGGTTGGAGAGTAGGGGTGAAAGAGGAGTTTGGGTGAAGGGGGGTTGGAGAGTAGGAGTGAAAGAGGAGTTGGGGTGAGGGGGGTTGGAGAGTAGAGGTGAAAGAGGAGTTGGGGTGAGGGGGGTTGGAGAGTAGGGGTGGAAGAGGAGTTGGGTGAGAGGGTTTGGAGAGTAGAGGTGATAGAGGAGTTGGGGTGAGGGGGTTGGAGACTAGGGGTGAAAGAGGAGTTGGGGTGAGGGGGGTTGGAGAGTAGGGGTGAAAGAGGAGTTGGGGTGAGGGGGGTTGGAGAGTAGGGGTGAAAGAGGAGTTGGGGTGAGGGGAGTTGGAGAGTAGGGGTGAAAGAGGAGTTGGGGTGAGGGGGTTGGAGAGTAGGGGTGAAAGAGGAGTTGGGGTGAGGGGGGTTGGAGAGTAGGGGTGAAAGAGGAGTTGGGGTGAGGGGTTTGGAAAGTAGGGGTGAAAGAGGAGTTGGGGTGAGGGGGGTTGGAGAGTAGGGGTGAAAGAGGAGTTGGGGTGAGGGGAATTGGAGAGTAGGGGTGAAAGAGGAGTTGGGGTGAGGGGGTTTCACTGGCCATTAATAGACTCTGTTGAACTATAATGTTGTTTATTTTCTCTTTACAATATTTTGAATTGTGTGTTTAACTGATGTCAGATGCGGGGCTGCCGTTACTTGCGGGCACTGGGCTGTTTCTGGTGAATTAATATGGACAGTGTTAATGGGGAATAGATTCGTGTGGGATCATTCTGTGCTGAACACATTGCTGGGCTGCGGGTTTGCACTCAGTTCCAATGAGGAAGTGCTGTTGAAACACAAACCTGCCTGAGATTTAAACCCCGTGGGCAATCACCCAATGATGTCAATGTTGGCGGGTGAAAGATTCCTAACCCCAGGACCTGCCCCCCGCCCCTGTGCACTGAACCTTCAATCACAGCCTCACAGCAAATCCAGGGACCATTTACACCGTGACCCCAAATCGAGGGACCACTTACAGTAAGACACCAAATCCAGGGACCCCTTCCATTGAGACACCAAAGTCAGGGATCTCTTACACTGTGACACCAAATCCAGGGACCACTTACAATGTGACACAAAATCCAGGGACCACTTACTCTGAGACAACAATTCCAGGGGTCTCTTACACCGTGACACCAAATCCAAGGCCAACACTGTGGCCCCAAATCCAGGGACCACTTACACGGTGACACAAAATCTAGGGATCACTTACACTGAGACACCAAATCCAGGGGCCACTTACAGTGTGACACCAAATCCAGGAACCACTTACATTGACACACGAAATCCAGTGACCACTTACAGTGTGACACCAAATCCAGGGACCACTTATACTAAGACTACAAATCCAGGTTTCAGTTATACTGAGGCACCAAATCCAGGGACCACTTACACTGAGTCTATAAAATGAGAATCAGAGAGCCTCAGTATGGGGAATGGTCATGGTGGTGAAATCAGCTCCTGTGAGGGTGAAAGGCGGGTAATGGATGAAGATATGACGGTGGAATCAGATGGTGACTGTTGGGGCCTGGTGACAGGTTATTGTCACAAGCCCTTTTCAGGCAGGCCAATGATTGGATGTAACCAGCACAACACCTGGATCTGCCTGTTCTTGTCCCAAAATCCCAAAATCTAATGTCCCTGATGTATTTTTCTGTGAGAAATGTAGAGATGTGAAAGAAGGGAGGAAATGAGGCTTACACAGGAAAGAAGGTTCCTTGAATGAACAATTCGTGAGGCTGTTTTGTGACTCGTCTGCATGAGGTTGAAAATCATGAAATGAGAAAGGACACGACCACTGACACTGGCATTGTCAATAATGGTGTCTAACCTCAATCACTATCTCCTCAGCTTAATATCCTATTGACTACCCCCAACCACTAACCACAATCCTAACCAATAACCACAAACCACAACCACTAACACCTGAACCTACACCCGAACCCCAGCCCCTAACTAAGGATTGTTGACAGGGGTCAATGCAGGAGCTGATGACCTGATAAAGGAAGTATGTTAAACAAATATCTCCATTAAAGAAATAGTACAAGGTATGTTAGTAACAAGAGATTAAATCTATAAGATCATCAAAAACAGCAATGACAATTACAAAGATCAGAATATTTCAAAGCCTATCACATGCAATATGTGTGGAGGATTATTTACTAAATCGGATACAAAAAATGTTACATGATACAGAAAATAACATTTCAGATCTTATGCAAGATAGTTCAATAAAGCTGTTCTGACCAAGGGTCCCCGACTGGAAACGTTGACTCTGTTTCTCTCTCCTCGATGGTGCCTGGCCTGCTGAGTGATCAGCATTTTCTATTGTTATTTCAGATTTCCAGCATCCGCCATATTTTGCTATTGCTGTAGTTCAATAAAGCGGTGGTTCAAAGTAACGTCAGGTGAGTATAAAGTGAGACACTGCAGTTCAGACTATTACACCCACAAGCCATGCACTCAAACGGAACACGCTTAGGGCTTGATGTGGTAGAAGGTGAACGAGATGAGAAGTGATATAATCTAGAGGAAGAAAAGGCCCAAAATTGTACAGTGGGTAACAGAACATCAATTAAATATTCGACACACTGTGAGCTTGAAACAAAGCTGATTTATTCAATATTTATACAGAATATCAATCTCCAGCCCAGGTACAGGGGTTATTAAGATCAGCAGAAACACACTCTAACTGCTAGAATGAACATTGTTCAGTGCTCAATGCAACTCTTAGTAAATTCTGTTCTAATCACTAATGTGGCCTTTCAATGGCGGGGCTTTTACCCAGCATTCCCCGCGGGGGGAGAATGTGCCGCACCCAGACTACAGGAGCTCAGTGCGCAGGCGCGTGTAATGCCGGATGAGCGTGGTGGCGAAGTGGTCTCCAAAAAATCGGTAAGAAACGGCCTGCGGGAACGGAGCTATGGACCAGGGGTGGGCGGGAAGGCTTCATAAACAACTAGTGCAGGCCGCAAGCCCCGAATAATAACCTGAAGGTCCCGCGTTTGCAGCTTCGGGGCTTCTCCCGGTCACAGGCCCAAGATAACGGCCGCCATCTTGATTCAGTGAGTAGCAAAGCGCATGTGCGGCCATCTTCGTGCAGGAACAAAGAGTGGCGGGGCTTCAGTGCCCAGGAGAGTAAATCATTGATAGAGTTATTGGATTCAGACTCTCCACACCTCGGATTTCTCACCATCTCTCCTGAAGGCGCTGGCATACGTTTAACACCCAACACAATTGTAACAGAAGAGCACCAGAGCTGGGCTCCCCTTGTACAGTCGCAGGGTTAGAATCCCCATGTACAGTCCCAGGGTTAGAATCTCCATGTACAGTCCCAGAGCTGGGCTCCCCTTGTACAGTCCCAGGGTTAGAATCCCCATGTACAGTCCCAGGGTTAGAATCCCCATGTACAGTCCCAGGGTTAGAATTCCCATGTACAGTCCCAGGGTTGGAATCCCCATGTACAGTCCCAGGGTTGGAATCCCCATGTACAGTCCCAGGGTTAGAATCCCCATGTACAGTCCCAGTGGTTGGAATCCCCATGTACAGTCCGAGGGCTGGAATCCCCATGTACAGTCCCTGGGTTAGAATCCCCATGTACAATCCCAGGGTTAGAATCCCCATGTACAGTCCCAGTGGTTGGAATCCATCCTTTTTCCAATGAGCTTGGGCCCCAGCACATGCTTACTGTAAAACTCAGGTCAAGGGCAATCCCAGCGTGCCCACTCTGAACCCGGTTTGCTGCTCCCTCTGTGCCCAGCACTGCCTGCTCCCCCGGCTCACGGAAGTGGAATTTCAGCCTCAGTGTTACAAGTTTCCTCGGTTACAGGCTGGAGAGAGGAATAATTCAATCTGAGACCGAGCTGTGTGATTGGTTCAGTCTGTCATCGGAACAGGAGGGGCCCAGGATTAATCCTGTCTGTATCTCCTCCCCTCCTAATATCCTGTAAAAGCTGTTTACAAAAGTCATCAGTGTAAGTAGGAACAGGAGGAGGCCATTCAGCCCATCGAGCCTGTTCCCTCATTCAATTAGATCCTGGCTGATCTGTGTCTGAGCTCCATCTACCCACCTTGGTTCCGTAACGCTTAGTACCCTTGACTAACAAAAATCTTGCACACTCAGTTTTGAGATTTTTCTATTGACCCCAGCCGCAGCAGTTTTTGGGGGAGAGAGTTCCAGATTTCCAGTAGCCTTTGTGTGAAGAAGTGCTTCCTGACATCACCCCTGAACGGCCTGGCTCTGATTTGAAGGTTATGTCCCCTTGCTGTGGACTCCCCCACCAGAGGAAATAGTTTCTCTCTGTTTACCCGATCAACTCCTTTAATCATCTTAAACACCTCAATTAGATCACCGCTTAATCTTCTATATTGAAGGGAGTAGACGCCTAGTCTATGCAACCTGTCTTCATAATTTACAAAAGTCATCACTGTCGGTACAGGATAGAAATTCTGAACAGACAGTTCTAGTTTCTCTGGAACATTCTTTCCTCTCTTGCCCCTCCTAATCTGTAAATACCCCGTCCCACACACTCCCCCTCCTCCCCACATCCTCGCTGTTTGAAATCCAGATTCATCACAGGCTCGGATTTTTCTCCCTTTCTCTCCTGAAGGTGCTGTGTGATGGTGGGGTTCGGCTCCAGTCACTGTTTGTCCTCCAGTACCTTGCCGAGTGGTAATTCTGAGCTGTGAGCCTATACTGAAGGTGCTGTGTGATGGTGGGGTTCGGCTCCAGTCACTGTTTGTCCTCCAGTACCTTGCCGAGTGGTAATTCTGAGCTGTGAGCCTATACTGAAGGTGCTGTGTGATGGTGGGGTTCGGCCCCAGTCACTGTTTGCCCTCCAGTACCTTGCCGAGTGGTAATTCTGAGCTGTGAGCCTGTACTGAAGGTGTTGTGTGATGGTGGGTTTCAGCCCCAGTCACTGTTTGCCCTCCAGTACCTTGCCGAGTGGTAATTCTGAGCTGTGAGCCTATACTGAAGGTGCTGTGTGATGGTGGGGTTCGGTCCCAGTCACTGTTTGCCCTCCAGTACGTTGCCGAGTGGTAATTCTGAGCTGTGAGCCTGTACTGAAGGTGCTGTGTGATGGTGGGGTTCGGTCCCAGTCACTGTTTGCCCTCCAGTACCTTGCCGAGTGGTAATTCTGAGCTTTGAACCGATACTGAAGGTGCTGTGTGATGGTGGGGTTCGGTCCCAGTCACTGTTTGCCCTCCAGTACCTTGCCGAGTGGTAATTCTGAGCTGTGAGCCTGTACTGAAGGTGCTGTGTGATGGTGGGGTTCGGTCCCAGTCACTGTTTGCCCTCCAGTACCTTGCCCAGTGGTAATTCTGAGTCTGTGAGCCGCCGGGCCTCAGCAACACCGAGTGCTGGTCTCAGGCCCCGAGTCAGAGCCGGCGGACGTGCGGCCAGGACCCCGGCACCATTAACCCCAGGGTGCAGCGCCTCCCCCAGACAAGAAACACAACAACTTGCATTTATACAGCAGAGGGAGCAATTCAGAGCCGGTTAGCATCAGGGTGGGCAGTGGATGTGGAACTCGCTCCGAGGACTCCTGTGTAGGGCTTTCTTGTTGCATCAGTTTGAGCTGGAGTGGAGAGGGGGGAGAAGCTGCTGGGTTTAACCCCCAGTACTTCTGAGCCCAGTGGGACCCAACAATTTCCAATGTGGGACTGTGAAGGGAGGTGGATTCTGGGGGAGATTAAGTTGCTAAACACTCCCTTTTTCCTGTTTGAAATTCATTTTACAGGGTATTAGAAGGGGAGTATTTGCAGACGGGAAACTCAAACCAAACATCACTTGAAGATCTGACAGAGTTACTCGATTCATCAGAAACTTTGAACATGGAAGCAGAAAGCACCGTTCAGAGCGGGGAGAAACCGTACACGTGTTCTGTGTGTGGTCGAGGCTTCAGCTAATCCTCAGGCCTGTCGAGACACAAGCGCAGTCACACCGGGGAGAAACCGTGTAAATGTGGGGACTGTGGGAAGCGATTCAACTACCCATTTGAGCTGGAAACTCATCGACGAGTTCACACTGGGGAGAGGTCGTTCACCTGCTCTGAGTGTGGGAAGGGATTCACTGATTCATCCACCCTGCTGACACACCAGCGAGTTCACACTGACGAGAGACCTTTTAAATGCCCGGACTGCGGGAAGTGCTTTAAAAGTTCAGGGGAACTGACACGCCATCAACGTGTTCACACTGACAAGAGACCGTTCAGGTGCTCTCACTGTGGGACTGGGTTCAGGCGATCATCTCACCTCACTGTACACCAGCGCACTCACACTGGGGAGAGGCCGTTCACCTGCTCCGAGTGTGGGAAGGGATTCACTGATTCATCCACCCTGCTGACACACCAGCGAGTTCACACTGACGAGAGACCTTTTAAATGCCCGGACTGCGGGAAGTGCTTTAAAAGTTCCGGGGAACTGACACGCCATCAACGTGTTCACACTGACAAGAGACCGTTCAGGTGCTCTCACTGCGGGACTGGGTTCAGGCGATCATCTCACCTCACTGTACACCAGCGAGTTCATACCGGGGAGAGGCCGTTCACCTGCTCCGAGTGTGGGAAGGGATTCACTAATTCATCCACCCTGCTGAGGCACCAGCGAGTTCACACAGGGGAGATACCGTTCACCTGCTCTGAGTGTGGGAAGGGATTCACTCGGGCTTCCCACCTTCTGATACACCAGCGAGTTCACAAGTGACAGCAGAGGTTAGATTCTGCTGTTATTGCTGCTGTTAATTACATCCCGGACTGAATTGTGTTCATTCTGACAGTTGGGGTTTGTTTCTGCTGATGTTAATAACCCCTGTAACTGGGCTGGAGTTTAATATTCTGGATATCTGTCAAATAAATCAGTTTGCTTTAAACACATTGTTGTGAATATTTGCTGTTCCCACCTGAGTGTTTAGCATCACCTGGCTGGAGCTCAGAAAGGACAATCTGGGGGGAGGATCGTACGGCGGGAACAGAACTGCAGCCTGGACACAGTCCTTGAGGGCCACACTGAGAGGGGCAAACGGCACTTTGGTCTTTCTCGTCTCTCTTCACTGACAGCAATGTCCCCGTGCGGGTTAATCTTGAGGCCTGTAAAAAATGTGTCCCAGCCGCTCTCTCCCATGGGGCAGAGCTCCTAGGCACGGAACAGAAGGCTCCTTTACAACTGTGCTTAGAGTCAGGAAGAACAACGGTGAATGCTGGAAACGTGCTGTCAAATCAGAGATTGGTGTCAAACTGCGATCTGTTCCTGACTGAAAGTGAAACGGCAGCGTTAAGTGTGGGAAGGGAAATGCTGAAAAATAATTGGTGAAGATAATTTATCTCTGTGGAATGTGCTTGCACACATTAAGAATGATGAGTTTTGTTTACACACTCACACATATAACAAACACTTTGTGTGAGCTCTTTTCAGTTCTGTTTAACCCGATGGTGATGAACTTCTGTGGCCTTTAGGACCCTGCGGCAGCCCATCCGGCGGGGCCCGCTGGGTCAGGATATAAAGAGACCGCGCGCTGTTCCTCCTCCCACTGCCTGGGGGAATGGGCCAGATATTTAAAGGGACAGGGACTCCCCTTTCTCTGCCTATTTAAAATATTACCCAGACTACAGGAGCCCAGTGCGAAGGCGCGGGACCCGCCTGGGGTTGGAGCATGCGCGGTGCGTCTCATCTCAGAGGACGCTGCCTGTGGGCCAGTTCTGGATCAATCGGTGAACAACGGACGGCGCAGCGGAGTAATGGACCGGCGGGTGGGCGGGGAGGCTTCATAAACAACTGGTGCAGGCCGCAAGCCCCGAATAATAACCTGAAGGTCCCGCGTTTGCAGCTTCGGGGCTTCTCCCAGTCACAGGCCCAGGATAACGGCCGCCATCTTGATTCAGTGAGTAGCAAAGCGCATGCGCGGACATCTTGGGCAGGAACAGAGAGTGGGCGGGGCTTCAGTGTCTGTTCCCATCCGGGTCCCAGTGCCCGGGAGAGTAAATCATTGACTCAGTTATTTGATTCAGACTCTCCACACTTCGGATTTCTCACCATCTCTCCTGAAGGTGCTGGTAAAAGCAGAGTAAACGGTTAACATCGCACACAATTGTAACAGAAGAGCCCCAGAGCTGGGCCCCCCTTGTACATTCCCAGGATATGAATCCCCATGTACAGTCCCAGGGTTAGAATCCCCTTGTACAGTTCCAGGGTAGGAATCCCCATGTACAGTCCCAGGGTTAGAATCCCCATGTACAGTCCCAGGGTTAGAATCCCCATGTACAGTCCCAGGGTTGGAATCCCCAAGTACAGTCCCAGGATAGGAATCCCCATGTACAGTCCCAGGGTTAGAATCCCCATGTACAGTCCCAGGATAGGAATCTCCATGTACAGTCCCACGGTTGGAATCCCCATGTACAGTCCCAGCGTTGAAATCCCCATGTACTGTCCCAGGGTTAGAATCCCCATGTACAGTCCCAGGGTTAGAATCCCCATGTACAGTCCCAGGGTTAGAATCCCCATGTACAGTCCCAGGGTTGGAATCCCCATGTACAGTCCCAGGGTTGGAATCCCCATGTACAGTCCCAGGGTTGGATTCCCCATGTACAGTCCCAGGGTTAGAATCCCCTTGTACAGTCCCAGGGTTGGAATCCCCATGTACAGTCCCAGGGTTAGAATCCCCATGTACAGTCCCAGGGTTGGAATCCCCATGTACAGTCCCAGGGTTAGAATCCCCTTGTACAGTCCCAGGGTTGGAATCCCCATGTGCAGTCCCAGGGTTAGAATCCCCATGTACAGTCCCAGGGTTAGAATCCCCATGTACAGTCCCAGGGTTGGAATCCCCATGTACAGTCCCAGGGTTAGAATCCCCATGTACAGTCCCAGGGTTAGAATCCCCATGTACACTCCCAGGGTTAGAATCCCCATGTACAGTCCCAGGGTTAGACTCCCCATGTACAGTCCCAGGGTTAGAATCCCCATGTACAGTCCCAGGGTTAGACTCCCCATGTACAGTCCCAGGGTTAGAATCCCCATGTACAGTCCCAGGGTTAGAATCCCCATTACAGTCCCAGGGTTAGAATCCCCATGTACAGTCCCAGGGTTAGAATCCCCATGTACAATCCCAGGGTTAGAATCCCCATGTACAGTCCCAGGGTTAGAATCCCCATGTACAGTCCCAGGGTTAGAATCCCCATGTACAGTCCCAGGGTTGAAATCCCCATGTACAGTCCCAGGGTTAGAATCCCCATGTACAGTCCCAGGGTTAGAATCCCCATGTACAGTCCCAGGGTTGGAATCCCCATGTACAGTCCCAGGGTTAGAATCCCCATGTACAGTCCCAGGGTTAGAATCCCCATGTACAGTCCAAGGGTTAGAATCCCCATGTACAGTCCCAGGATTAGAATCCCCATGTACAGTCCCAGGGTTAGAATCACCATGTACAGTCCCAGGGTTAGAATCCCCATGTACAGTCCCAGGGTTAGAATCCCCATGTACAGTCCCAGGGTTGGAATCCATCCTTTTTCCAATGAGCTTGGGCCCCAGCACATGCTCACTGCAAAACTCAGGTCAAGAGCAATCCCAGCGTGCCCACTCTGAACGCGGTTTGCTGCTCCCTCTGTGCCCAGCACTGCCTGCATCCCCGGCTCACGGAAATGGAATTCAGCCTCAGTGTTACAAGTTTCCTCGGTTACAGGCTGGAGAGAGGAATAATTCAATCTGAGACCGAGCTGCGTGATTGGTTCAGTCTGTCATCGGAACAGGAGGGGCCCAGGATTTATCCTGTCTGCATTTCCTCCCCTCCTAATATCCTGTAAAAGCTGTTTACAAAAGTCATCATTGTAAGTAGGAACAGGAGGAGGCCATTCAGCCCATCGAGCCTGTTCCCTCATTCAATTAGATCCTGGCTGATCTGTGTCTGAGCTCCATCTACCCACCTTGGTTCCGTAACCCTTAGTACCCTTGACCAACAAAAATCTCGCAAACTCAGTTTTGAGATTTTCTATTGACCCCAGCCGCAGCAGTTTTTGGGGGAGAGAGTTCCAGATTTCCAGTACCCTTTGTGTGAAGAAGTGCTTCCTGACATCACCCCTGAACGGCCTGGCTCTGATTTGAAGGTTATGTCCCCTTGCTGTGGACTCCCCACAAGAGGAAATAGTTTCTCTCTGTTTACCCGATCAACTGCTTTAATCATCTTAAACACCTCAATTAGATCACCGCTTAATCTTCAATATTCAAGGGAGTAGACGCCTAGTCTATGCAACCTGTCTTCAGAATTTACAAAAGCCATCACTGTCGGTACAGGATAGAAATTCTGAACAGACAGTTCTAGTTTCTCTGGAACATTCATTCCTCTCTTGCCCCTCCTAATCTGTAAATCCCCCGTCCCACACACTCCCACTCCTCACCACATCCTCGCTGTTTGAAATCCAGACTCATCGCAGGCTCGGATTTTTCTCCCTTTCTCTCCTGAAGGTGCTGTGTGATGGTGGGGTTCGGCTCCAGTCACTGTTTGTCCTCCAGTACCTTGCCGAGTGGTATTTCTGAGCTGTGAGCCTATACTGAAGGTGCTGTGTGATGGTGCGGTCATAAGAACATAAGAAATAGGAGCAGGAGTAGGCCAATCGGCCCCTCGAGCCTGCTCCGCCATTCAATAAGATCATGGCTGATCTGATCCTAACCGCCAATCTACTATCTACTATCACAGAACCATCTCCTGCATCTAACAGAATTGCACACACGAAATAGGAGCAGAATCAGGCTACACGGTCCCTGGGCCCGCTCCACTACCCACAGGGCCATGACCAATCCGAACCTAGACTCATGTCCAAATTCCTGCCCGCTCCCCGTAACCCTTAATGCCCTTTACTTCTAGGAAACTGTCTATTTCTGTTTTAAATTCATTTAATGATGTAGCTTCTACAGCTTTTTGTGGCAGCATATTCCATGGACCTACCACCCTCTGAGTGAAGTAATTCCTCCTCATCTCAGTTTTGAAAGAGCAGCCCCTTATTCTAAGACTATGTCCCCTAGTTCTAGTCTCACCCGTCATCGGGAACATCCTCCCCGCATCCACCCGATCCAACCCCTTCACAATCTTATATGTTTCAATAAGATCGCCTCTCATTCTTCTGAACTCCAATGAGTAGAGTCCCAATCTACCCAACCTCTCCTCATATGACCACCCCCTCATCCCCGGGATTAACCGTGTGAACCTTTTTTGCACTGCCTCGAGAGCAAGGATGTCTTTCCTTAAGTAAGGACACCAAAACTGTATGCAGTATTCCAGGTGCGGTCTCACCAATACCTTGTACAACTGAAGCAATACCTCCCTATTTTTACATTCTATCCCCCTAGCAATGAAAGCCAACATTCCATTTGCCTTCTTAATCACTTGCTGCACCTGCATACTAACCTTTTGAGTTTCGTGCACCAGGACCCCCAGATCCCTTTGCACTTCAGTACTCTCCAGTTTCTTGCCATTAAGATAATAAATTGCTCTAGGATTTTTCCTGCCAAAGTGCATCACCTCACACTTTCCAGTGTTGTATTCCATCTGCCAAATCTCTGCCCACTTACTTAGCCTGTCTATGTCCCCTTGCAGGTTTTTTATGTCCTCCTCACTCACTACTTTCCCTCCCATCTTAGTATCATCTGCAAATTTTGATATGTTACACTTGGTCCCTTCCTCCAAATCGTTAATATAGATTGTAAAGAGTTGGGGACCCAGCACTGACCCCTGTGGAACACCACTAGTTACTGATTGCCAGTCTGAGAATGAACCATTTATCCCAACTCGTTGCTTTCTGTTAAATAGCCAATCCTCTATCCATGCCAGAATATTACCCCCAATCCCGTGATTTTTTACCTTAAGCAATAATCTTTTGTGTGGCACCTTGTCAAATGCCTTTTGGAAGTCTAAATACACTACGTCCAATGGTTCCCCTTTATCCACTCTATATGTCCGGTCCCAGTCACTGTTTGCCCTCCAGTACCTTGCCGAGTGGTAATTATGAGCTGTGAGCCTGTACTGAAGGTGCTGTGTGATGGTGGGGTTCGGCCCCAGTCACTGTTTGCCCTCCAGTACCTTGCCAAGTGGTAATTCTGAGCTTTGAACCGATACTGAAGGTGGTGTGTGATGGTGGGGTTCGGTCCCAGTCACTGTTTGCCCTCCAGTACCTTGCCGAGTGGTAATTCTGAGCTTTGAACCGATACTGAAGGTGCTGTGTGATGGTGGGGTTCGGTCCCAGTCACTGTTTGCCCTCCAGTACCTTGCCGAGTGGTAATTCTGAGCTATGAGCCTGTACTGAAGGTGCTGTGTGATGGTGGGGTTCGGTCCCAGTCACTGTTTGCCCTCCAGTACCTTGCCCAGTGGTAATTCTGAGTCTGTGAGCCGCCGGGCCTCAGCAACACCGAGTGCTGGTCTCAGGCCCCGAGTCAGAGCCGGCGGACGTGCGGCCAGGACCCCGGCACCATTAACCCCAGGGTGCAGCGCCTCCCCCAGACAAGAAACACAACAACTTGCATTTATACAGCAGAGGGGGCAATTCAGAGCCGGTTAGCATCAGGGTGGGCGGTGGATGTGGAACTCGCTCCCTGGCCTCCTGTGTAGGGCTTTCTTGTTGCATCAGTTTGAGCTGGAGTGGAGAGGGGGGAGAAGCTGCTGGGTTTAACCCCCAGTACTTCTGAGCCCAGTGGGACCCAACAATTTCCAATGTGGGACTGTGAAGGGAGGTGGATTCTGGGGGAGATTAAGTTGCTAAACACTCCCTTTTTCCTGTTTGAAATTCATTTTACAGGGTATTAGAAGGGGAGTATTTGCAGACGGGAAACTCAAACCAAACATCACTTGAAGATCTGACAGAGTTACTCGATTCATCAGAAACTTTGAACATGGAAGCAGAAAGCACCGTTCAGAGCGGGGAGAAACCGTACACGTGTTCTGTGTGTGGTCGAGGCTTCAGCCAATCCTCTGGCCTGTCGAGACACAAGCGCAGTCACACCGGGGAGAAACCGTGTAAATGTGGGGACTGTGGGAAGCGATTCAACTACCCATTTGAGCTGGAAACTCATCGACGAGTTCACACTGGGGAGAGGCCGTTCACCTGCTCTGAGTGTGGGAAGGGATTCACTGATTCATCCACCCTGCTGACACACCAGCGAGTTCACACTGACGAGAGACCGTTCAGGTGCTCTCACTGCGGGACTGGGTTCAGGAGATCATCTCACCTCACTGTACACCAGCAAGTTCATACCGGGGAGAGGCCGTTCACCTGCTCCGAGTGTGGGAAGGGATTCACTAATTCATCCACCTTGCTGACACACCGGCGAGTTCACACCGGGGAGATACCGTTCACCTGCTCTGAGTGTGGGAAGGGATTCACTCGGGCTTCCCACCTTCTGATACACCAGCGAGTTCACAAGTGACAGCAGAGGTTAGATTCTGCTGTTATTGCTGCTGTTAATTACATCCCGGACTGAATTGTGTTCATTCTGACAGTTGGGGTTTGTTTCTGCTGATGTTAATAACCCCTGTAACTGGGCTGGAGTTTAATATTCTGGATATCTGTCAAATAAATCAGCTTTGCTTTAAACACATTGTTGTGGATTTTTGTCGTTCCCACCTGAGTGTTTAGCATCACCTGGCTGGAGCTCAGAAAGGACAATCTGGGGGAGGATCGTACGGCGGGAACAGAACTACAGCCTGGACACAGTCCTTGAGGGCCACACTGAGAGGGGCAAACGGCACTTTGGTCTTTCTCGTTTCTCTTCACTGACAGCAAAGTCCCCGTGCGGGTTAATCTTGAGGCCTGTAAAAAATGTGTCCCAGCCGCTCTCTCCCATGGGGCAGAGCTCCTAGGCACGGAACAGAAGGCTCCTTTACAACTGTGCTTAGAGTCAGGAAGAACAACGGTGAATGCTGGAAACGTGCTGTCAAATCAGAGATTGGTGTCAAACTGCGATCTGTTCCTGACTGAAAGTGAAACGGCAGCGTTAAGTGTGGGAAGGGAAATGCTGAAAAATAATTGGTGAAGATAATTTATCTCTGTGGAATGTGCTTGCACACATTAAGAATGATGAGTTTTGTTTACACACTCACACATATAACAAACACTTTGTGTGAGCTCTTTTCAGTTCTGTTTAACCCGATGGTGATGAACTTCTGTGGCCTTTAGGACCCTGCGGCAGCCCATCCGGCGGGGCCCGCTGGGTCAGGATATAAAGAGACCGCGCGCTGTTCCTCCTCCCACTGCCTGGGGGAATGGGCCAGATATTTAAAGGGACAGGGACTCCCCATTCTCTGCCTATTTAAAATATTACCCAGACTACAGGAGCCCAGTGCGAAGGCGCGGGACCCGCCTGGGGTTGGAGCATGCGCGGTGCGTCTCATCTCAGAGGACGCTGCCTGTGGGCCAGTTCTGGATCAATCGGTGAACAACGGACGGCGCAGCGGAGTAATGGACCGGCGGGTGGGCGGGGAGGCTTCATAAACAACTGGTGCAGGCCGCAAGCCCCGAATAATAACCTGAAGGTCCCGCGTTTGCAGCTTCGGGGCTTCTCCCAGTCACAGGCCCAGGATAACGGCCGCCATCTTGATTCAGTGAGTAGCAAAGCGCATGCGCGGTCATCTAGGGCAGGAACAGAGAGTGGGCGGGGCTTCAGTGTCTGTTCCCAACCGGGACCCAGTGCCCGGGAGAGTAAATCATTGACTCAGTTATTTGATTCAGACTCTCCACACTTCGGATTTCTCACCATCTCTCCTGAAGGTGCTGGTAAAAGCAGAGTAAACGGTTAACATCCCACACAATTGTAACAGAAGAGCCCCAGAGCTGGGCCCCCCTTGTACATTCCCAGGATATGAATCCCCATGTACAGTCCCAGGGTTAGAATCCCCTTGTACAGTTCCAGGGTAGGAATCCCCATGTACAGTCCCAGGGTTAGAATCCCCATGTACAGTCCCAGGGTTGGAATCCCCATGTACAGTCCCAGGGTTAGAATCCCCATGTACAGTCCAAGGGTTAGAATCCCCATGTACAGTCCCAGGATTAGAATCCCCATGTACAGTCCCAGGGTTAGAATCACCATGTACAGTCCCAGGGTTAGAATCCCCATGTACAGTCCCAGGGTTAGAATCCCCATGTACATTCCCAGGGTTGGAATCCCCATGTACAGTCCCAGGGTTAGAATCCCCATGTACAGTCCCAGGGTTGGAATCCATCCTTTTTCCAATGAGCTTGGGCCCCAGCACATGCTCACTGCAAAACTCAGGTCAAGAGCAATCCCAGCGTGCCCACTCTGAACGCGGTTTGCTGCTCCCTCTGTGCCCAGCACTGCCTGCATCCCCGGCTCACGGAAATGGAATTTCAGCCTCAGTGTTACAAGTTTCCTCGGTTACAGGCTGGAGAGAGGAATAATTCAATCTGAGACCGAGCTGCGTGATTGGTTCAGTCTGTCATCGGAACAGGAGGGGCCCAGGATTTATCCTGTCTGTATCTCCTCCCCTCCTAATATCCTGTAAAAGCTGTTTACAAAAGTCATCATTGTAGGTTGGAACAGGAGGAGGCCATTCAGCCCATCGAGCCTGTTCCCTCATTCAATTAGATCCTGGCTGATCTGTGTCTGAGCTCCATCTACCCACCTTGGTTCCGTAACGCTTAGTACCCTTGACCAACAAAAATCTCGCAAACTCAGTTTTGAGATTTTCTATTGACCCCAGCCGCAGCAGTTTTTGGGGGAGAGAGTTCCAGATTTCCAGTACCCTTTGTGTGAAGAAGTGCTTCCTGACATCACCCCTGAACGGCCTGGCTCTGATTTGAAGGTTATGTCCCCTTGCTGTGGACTCCCCCACAAGAGGAAATAGTTTCTCTCTGTTTACCCGATCAACTGCTTTAATCATCTTAAACACCTCAATTAGATCACCGCTTAATCTTCAATATTCAAGGGAGTAGACGCCTAGTCTATGCAACCTGTCTTCAGAATTTACAAAAGCCATCACTGTCGGTACAGGATAGAAATTCTGAACAGACAGTTCTAGTTTCTCTGGAACATTCATTCCTCTCTTGCCCCTCCTAATCTGTAAATCCCCCGTCCCACACACTCCCACTCCTCACCACATCCTCGCTGTTTGAAATCCAGACTCATCGCAGGCTCGGATTTTTCTCCCTTTCTCTCCTGAAGGTGCTGTGTGATGGTGGGGTTCGGCTCCAGTCACTGTTTGTCCTCCAGTACCTTGCCGAGTGGTATTTCTGAGCTGTGAGCCTATACTGAAGGTGCTGTGTGATGGTGCGGTCATAAGAACATAAGAAATAGGAGCAGGAGTAGGCCAATCGGCCCCTCGAGCCTGCTCCGCCATTCAATAAGATCATGGCTGATCTGATCCTAACCGCCAATCTACTATCTACTATCACAGAACCATCTCCTGCATCTAACAGAATTGCACACACGAAATAGGAGCAGAATCAGGCTACACGGTCCCTGGGCCCGCTCCACTACCCACAGGGCCATGACCAATCCGAACCTAGACTCATGTCCAAATTCCTGCCCGCTCCCCGTAACCCTTAATGCCCTTTACTTCTAGGAAACTGTCTATTTCTGTTTTAAATTCATTTAATGATGTAGCTTCTACAGCTTTTTGTGGCAGCATATTCCATGGACCTACCACCCTCTGAGTGAAGTAATTCCTCCTCATCTCAGTTTTGAAAGAGCAGCCCCTTATTCTAAGACTATGTCCCCTAGTTCTAGTCTCACCCGTCATCGGGAACATCCTCCCCGCATCCACCCGATCCAACCCCTTCACAATCTTATATGTTTCAATAAGATCGCCTCTCATTCTTCTGAACTCCAATGAGTAGAGTCCCAATCTACCCAACCTCTCCTCATATGACCACCCCCTCATCCCCGGGATTAACCGTGTGAACCTTTTTTGCACTGCCTCGAGAGCAAGGATGTCTTTCCTTAAGTAAGGACACCAAAACTGTATGCAGTATTCCAGGTGCGGTCTCACCAATACCTTGTACAACTGAAGCAATACCTCCCTATTTTTACATTCTATCCCCCTAGCAATGAAAGCCAACATTCCATTTGCCTTCTTAATCACTTGCTGCACCTGCATACTAACCTTTTGAGTTTCGTGCACCAGGACCCCCAGATCCCTTTGCACTTCAGTACTCTCCAGTTTCTTGCCATTAAGATAATAAATTGCTCTAGGATTTTTCCTGCCAAAGTGCATCACCTCACACTTTCCAGTGTTGTATTCCATCTGCCAAATCTCTGCCCACTTACTTAGCCTGTCTATGTCCCCTTGCAGGTTTTTTATGTCCTCCTCACTCACTACTTTCCCTCCCATCTTAGTATCATCTGCAAATTTTGATATGTTACACTTGGTCCCTTCCTCCAAATCGTTAATATAGATTGTAAAGAGTTGGGGACCCAGCACTGACCCCTGTGGAACACCACTAGTTACTGATTGCCAGTCTGAGAATGAACCATTTATCCCAACTCGTTGCTTTCTGTTAAATAGCCAATCCTCTATCCATGCCAGAATATTACCCCCAATCCCGTGATTTTTTACCTTAAGCAATAATCTTTTGTGTGGCACCTTGTCAAATGCCTTTTGGAAGTCTAAATACACTACGTCCAATGGTTCCCCTTTATCCACTCTATATGTCCGGTCCCAGTCACTGTTTGCCCTCCAGTACCTTGCCGAGTGGTAATTATGAGCTGTGAGCCTGTACTGAAGGTGCTGTGTGATGGTGGGGTTCGGTCCCAGTCACTGTTTGCCCTCCAGTACCTTGCCGAGTGGTAATTCTGAGCTGTGAGCCTGTACTGAAGGTGCTGTGTGATGGTGGGGTTCGGCCCCAGTCACTGTTTGCCCTCCAGTACCTTGCCGAGTGGTAATTCTGAGCTTTGAACCGATACTGAAGGTGCTGTGTGAAGGTGGGGATCGGTCCCAGTCACTGTTTGCTCTCCAGTACCTTGCCCAGTGGTAATTCTGAGCTTTGAGCCGATACTATGAGCTGCCAGCACTTCGACCATGGGGAGCAGCACAGCCGCCGTCCCTGGCTGATTCTGTCTGGCGAAGCTGAGGCCAATGGCAGCACACCAACAACAACTTGCATTTACATAGCGCCTTTAATGTAGTAAAACGTTCCAAGGCCCTTCACAAGAGCGAAATCCGTCAAAAACTGACTCCGAGCCCAAGAAGGAGAGATTCGGACAGGTGACCAAAGACTTGGTCAAAGATCTTGGGGCCGAGGTAACTGAAGGCACGGCTGCCAATGGTGGAGCCTAGGGAGTGGGGGTTGTACAAGAGGCCTGAGTGGGAAGAACGCAGATTTCATAGAATCACAGAATGATACACAAGAGGTTATTTCACTAAATTAGGGCTCATGGGGTTGGGGGTAAAATATTAGCATGGATTGAGGATTGGTTAACGGGCAGAAAACAGAGGGTAGGGATAAACGGGTCACTTTCGGGTTGGCAGGCTGTAACTAGTCGGGTAGAGCAAGGATCAGTGCTTGGGCCTCAGCTATTTACAATCTGTATCAATGACTTCGATGAGGGGACCGAGTGAAATGTATCCAAGTTTGCTGACGATACAAAGCTCGGTGGGACAGTAAGCTGTGAGGAGGACACAAAGAGCCTGCAAAGGGATATAGACAGGTTAAGTGAGTGGGCAAGAACGTGGCAGATGTGGAGAAATGTGAAGTTATCCACTTTGGTGGGAAAAATAGAAAAGCAGAATATTTTTTAAATGGTGAGAGACTGGGAAATGTTGGTATTCAGAGGGACCTGCGTGTCCTTGTACACGAATCACAGAAAGTTAACATGCAGGTACAGCAAGCAAATGGTAAGTTAGCATTTATTACAAATGCATTGGGGTATAAGAGTAAAGAATTCTTCCTGCAATTATATAGGGCCTTGGTGAGACCACACCTGGAGTACTGTGGACAGTTCTGGTACTCTCAGAATGCTGTTAGGTGAGGAGTTCCAGGATTTTCACCCAGCGACGATGTAGGAACGGCGATATATGCCCAAGTCAGGATACTGTGTGACTTGAAGGGGAACTGGGAGGTGATGGTGTTCCCATGCACCTGCTGCCCTTGTCCTTCTAGGTGGTGGAGGTCGCGTGTTTGGGAGGTGCTGTCAAAGTTCTAGTCGAGTTGCAGATGTATAAAGTCGCTCTCCTTCACCCCTCCCCCTCCCACCTCGCTCTCTCTCCTCCCATAGAGGCCAGAGTCTTGTGTAGGCCCAGACCGGGTGGCGGGTTCCCTTCCCTGAAGGACATTAGTGAACCAGTTGGGTTTTTACAACAATCCGGCAGCTTTCATGGTCACTTTTTTCTAGTGCCGGCCCCACAAATTCCCAGATTCATTCAGCTCAATTTCACAACCTGCCTTTGTATTTTTGTGGGTTCTCTCTCACCCTCCCTTTTTCCTGTTTTAAATTCATTTTACAGGGTGTTAGAAGGGGAGGATTTGCAGACTGGAAACTCAAACCAAACATTACTTCAATATCTGACAGAGTCACTCGATTCATCAGGATCTTTGAGCATGGAAGCAGAAAGCACCGTTCAGAGCGGGGAGAAACTGTACACGTATTCTGTGTGTGGACGAGGCTTCAGCCAATCCTCTGACCTGTCGAGTCACAAGCGCAGTCACACCGGGGAGAAACCTTGTAAATGTGGGGACTGTGGGAAGCGTTTCAACTACCCGTGTGAGCTGGAAACTCATCGACGAGTTCACACCGGGGAGAGACCGTTCACCTGCTCTGAATGTGGGAAGGGATTCACTAATTCATCCCACCTGCTGCAGCACCAGCGAGTTCACACTGACGAAAAACCTTTTAAATGCCCGGACTGCGGGAAGTGCTTTAAATGTTCCGGGGAACTGACGCGCCATCAACTTGTTCATACTGACGAGAAACCGTTCAGGTGCTCTCACTGCGGGACTGGGTTCAGGGGATCATTTGACCTCACTGTACACCAGCGAACTCACACTGGGGAGAGGCCGTTCACCTGCTCTGAGTGTGGGAAGGGATTCACTCAGTCATCCCACCTGCTGACACACCAGCGAGTTCACACCGGGGAGAGGCCGTTCACCTGCTCTGAATGTGGGAAGGGATTCACTCGGTCTTCCAACCTGCTGAGACACCAGCAAGTTCACACTGGGGAGAGGCCGTTCACCTGCACTGAGTGTGGGAAGGGATTCACTGAGTCATCCACCCTGCTGAGACACCATCAAGTTCACACTGGGGAAAGGCCGTTCACCTGCTCTGAATGTTGGAAGGGATTCACTCAGTCTTCCAACCTGCTGAGACACCAGCAAGTTCACACTGGAGAGAGGCCGTTCACCTGAACTGAGTGTGGGAAGGGATTCACTGAGTCATCCACCCTGCTGAGACACCAGCAAGTTCACACTGGGGAGAGACCGTTCACCTGCTCTGAGTGTGGGAAGGGATTCACTCGGTCTTCCACCCTGCTGAGACACCAGCAAGTTCACACTGGGGAGAGGCCGTTCACCTGCTCTGAGTGTGGGAAGGAATTCAATCGGTCTTCCAACCTGCTGAGACACCAGCGAGTTCACAAGTGACTGCAGGGGTTGGATTCTGATGTTTTTGCTGCTGTTAATCAGATCCTGGACTGAATTGTGTTCATTCTGACAGTTGGGGTTTGTTTTTGCTGATGTTAATAACCCCTGTAACTGGGCTGGAGTTTAATATTCTGGATATATGTCAAATAAATCAGTTTGCTTTAAACACATTGTTGTGGATTTTTGTCGTTCCCACCTGAGTGTTTAGCATCACCTGGCTGGAGCTCAGAAAGGACAATCTGGGGGGAGGATCGTACGGCGGGAACAGAACTACAGCCTGGACACAGTCCTTCAGGGCCACACTGAGAGGGGCAAACGGTACTTTGGTCTTTCTCGTCTCTCTTCTCTGACAGCAATGTCCCCGTGCAGGTTAATCTTGAGACCTGTAAGGAATGTGTCCCAGCCGCTCTCTTCCATGGGTCAGAGCTCCTGGGCACGGAACAGAAGGCTCCTTTACAACTGTGTTTAGAGTCAGGAAGAACAACGGTGAATGCTGGAAACGTGCTGTCAAATCAGAGATTGGTGTCAAACTGCGATCTGTTCCTGACTGAAAGTGAAACGGCAGGGTTAAGTTTCCAGTCTCAAAATGACTGGTAATTATTCCACGAAGATTTAATATGTGTGTGAGACAGTCCTGAGTCTACCATTTTAAGGCAGGTGTTAGCTCATTTAAAATAAACCCGTTTAAAATAAATTGATTAAAGTCTGCATTAAAATATCAAAGGGAGGAGTTCACAGGAGCCTGTTAACTGCTGGTACAATTATACAACAGACATTTGATCTCCAGATAAAGAAGGACCTGCAGCGTGTTTCCAGGAATTCCCTGTTTTATTGATGTGTGCGTGTTAGACACCAGGATAACTAAAGATACATGAACCGGAACATCCACGGGGTGCGATCCCAACAGTTACTCTGGGATCACTCCCGCTGTGGAACTCCAGCACTGACCCTGCTGAAGGTTGTAGGCTCAGGGAGTGGGGCCTCCAGGAGTGGACTGTGAGAAAGCTGGGTTTCAGTATCCTGACACATATATGGTGAGGAACCAGAGCAATCCTTACTAAGGAGCTGTCTGGGGTTTAATCTGTCAGTGTAGGTCTAGGGGTGAATGATGCCTGACTCCCCGAACTGTCTCACATTGAACCCAGTTCAGATCAAGATGATCAGCCATGATCGCATTGAATGGCGGAGCAGGCTAGAGGGGCCGAATGGCCTACTCCTGCTCCTATCTTTTATGTTTCTATGTTTCATGGCTGATCATCCAAATTCAGTACCCTGTCCCTGCTTTCTCCTCATATCCCTTGATCCCTTTAGCCTTAAGAAATATATCTAACTCCTTCTTGAATATATTTAATGAATTGGCCTCAACTGCCTTCTGTGGTAGAGAATTCCACAGGTTCACCACTCTCTGGGTGAAGAAATTCCTCCTCATCTCGGTCCTAAATGACCCCTGGTTCTGGACTCCCCCGCCATCAAGAACATCCTTCCTCAGATAAGGCGACCAAAACTGCACACAATACTCAAGGTGTGGTCTCACCAAGGCCCTGTACAACTGCAGCAAGACATCCTTGCTCCTGCACTCGAATCCTCTCGCTATGAAGGCCAACATATCATTTGCCTTAGAATCCCTTTAACATTTATTGAGAACCCATTGTCTTGTGGGCTCTTGTTTAGAAAGTGATGTCACAATGACCATTCCGTTGCCAAGGTGAGCCTGTCTGTCCGCAGTATTCAGTGGGAAAGGGGATTAAATCACACCGAGGATAATGAGCAGCCACCCACCAGTCTCTGCACTTTATTGTCCAGTGATCACCTCACCATCACACAGAAGCTCCTGATTTAAACCTCCAGTGGGTGATGATCGGTGCAAGTGATGGTAAAAATGAAACTGTACCTGGACCTGACATCCCTCTCCACAGTCCCAGGACAGGTACAGCACGGGTTAGATACAGAGTAAAGCTCCCTCTGCACTGCCCCATCAAACACTCCCAGGGCAGGTACAGCACGGGTTAGATACAGAGTAAAGCTCCCTCTACACTGTCCCATCAAACACTCCCAGGACAGGTACAGCACGGGTTAGATACAGAGTAAAGCTCCCTCTGCACTGCCCCATCAAACACTCCCAGGGCAGGTACAGCACGGGTTAGATACAGAGTAAAGCTCCCTCTACACTGTCCCATCAAACACTCCCAGGACAGGTACAGCACGGGTTAGATACAGAGTAAAGCTCCCTCTACACTGTCCCATCAAACACTCCCAGGGCAGGTACAGCACGGGTTAGATACAGAGTAAAGCTCCCTCTGCACTGTCCCATCAAACACTCCCAGGGCAGGTACAGCACGGGTTAGATACAGAGTAAAGCTCCCTCTACACTGTCCCATCAAACACTCCCAGGACAGGTACAGCAGGGGATAGATATAGAGTAAAGCTCCCTCGACACTATCCCATCAAACACTCCCAGGGCAGGTACAGCACAGGTTACATACAGAGTATAGCTCCCTCTACACTGTCCCATCAAACACTCCCAGGGCAGGTACAGCACGGGTTAGATACAGAGTAAAGCTCCCTCTACACTGTCCCATCAAACACTCCCAGGGCAGGTACAGCGCAGGTTAGATACAGAGTAAAGCTCCCTCGACACTGTCCCATCAAACACACCCAGGGCAGGTACAGCAGGGGTTAGTTCGAGTCAAGCTCCCTCTACACTGTCCTATCAAACACTCACAGGGCAGGGACAGCAAGGGTTAGATACAGAGTAAAGCTCTCTCTGCACTGTCGCATCAAACACACCCAGGGCAAGTACAGCACAGGTTAGCTACAGAGTACAGTTCCCTCTAAACTGTCCCATCAAGCACTCCCAGGGCAGGTACAGCACAAGTTAGATACAGAACAAAGCTCCCTCTACACTGTCCTATCAAACACTCCCAGGGCAGGTATAGCAGGGGTGAGTTCGAGTCAAGCTCCCTCTACACTGTCCTATCAAACACTCACAGGGCAGGTGCAGCACGGGTTCGATACAGAGTAAAGCTCCCTCGACACTGTCCCATCAAATACTCCCAGGGCAGGTACAGCACGGGATAGAAACAGAGGAAAGCTCCCTCTACACTGTCCCATCAAACACTCCCAGGGCAGGTACAGCACGGGTTAAATACAGAGTAAAGCACCCTCCACACAGACCCGTCAAACACTCCCATGGCAGGTACAGCACGGGTTGGATACAGAGTAAAGCTCCCTCTACACTGTCCAATCAAGCACTCCCAGGGTAGGTACAGTACGGGGTTAGATACAGAGTAAAGCTCCCTCTGCACTGTCCCATCAAACACTCCCAGGGTAGATACAGCACGGGTTCGATACAGAGTAAAGCTCCCTCTATACTGTCCCATCAAACACTCCCAGGGCAAGTAAAGCACGGGTTAGATACAGAGTAAAGCTCCCTCTACACTGTCCCATCAAACACTCCCAGGGCAGGTACAGCACTGCTTAGATACAAAGTAAAGCTCCCTCTACATCGTCGTATCAAACACTCCCAGGGCACGTACAGCAGGGGTTAGTTCGAGTCAAGCTCCCTCTGCACTGTCCCATCAAACACTCCCAGGGCAGGTACAGCACGGGTTAGATACAGAGTAAAGCTCCCTCTACGCCTACAATCAAACACTCCCAGGACAGGGACAGCACGGGTTAGATGCAGAGTAAAGCTCCCTCTGCACTGTCCCATCAAACACTCCCAGGGTAGGCACAGCACGGGTTAGACACAGAGTAAAGCTCCCTCGACATTGTCCCACCAAACACTCCCAGGGCAGGTACAGCACGGGTTAGATACAGAGTAAAGCTCCCTCGAAACTGTCCCATCAAACACTCCCAGGGTAGGTACAGCACAGGTTACATACAGAGTAAAGCTCCCTCTACACTGTCCCAACAAACACTCCCAGGGAAGGTCCAGCACGGGTTAGATACAGAGTAAAGCTCCCTCGACACTGTCCAATCAAACACTCCCAGGGCAGGTACAGCACAGGTTACAAACAGAGTAAAGCTCCCTCTACACTGTCCCATCAAACACTCCCAGGGCAGGGACAGCACGGGTTAGATACCGAGTAAAGCTCCCTCTACACTGTCCCATCAAACACTCCCAGGGCAGGTACAGCACGGGTTAGATACAGAGTAAAGTTCCCTCTGCACTGTCCCATCAAACACTCCGAGGGCAAGTACAGCACGGGTTAGATACAGAGTAAAGCTCCCTCGACACTGTCCCATCAAACACTCCCAGGGCAGGTACAGCATGGATAAGATACAGAACAAAGCTCCCTCTACACTGTCCTATCAAACACTCCCAGGGCAGGTACAGCACGGGTTAGATACAGAGTAATGTTCCCTCAACACTGTCCCATCAAACACTCCTCAGATAGGTACAGCGCGGGTTAGATATAGAGCTGAGTTCCCTTAACACTGCACCATCAAGCTCTCCCAGGGCTGGTACAGCACAAGTTAGATACAGAGTACAGTTCCCTCTATACTGTCCCATCAAACACTCCCAGGGCAGGTACAGCACGGGTTAGATACAGAGTAAAGCCCCCTCTACACTGTCCCATCAAACACTCTCAGGGCAGGTACAGCACGGGGTAGATACAGAGTAAAGCTCCCTCTACACTGTCCCATCAAACTCGCCCAGGGCAAGTACAGCACGGGTTAGATACAGAGTAAAGCTCCCTCAACACTGTCGCATCAAACACGCCCAGGGCAGGTACGGCACGGGTTAGATACAGAGTAAAACTCCCTGTACACTGTCCCATCAAACACTCTCAGGGCAGGTACACTACGGGTTAGATACAGAGTAAAGCTCCCTGTACACTGTCCCATCAAGCACTCCCAGGGCAGGTACACTACGGGTTAGATACAGAGTAAAGCTCCCTGTACACTGTCCCATCAAACACTCCTCGGATAGGTACAGCACGGTCTAGATACAGAGTAAAGCTCCCTCTACACTGTCCCATCAAACACTCCCAGGGCAGGTACAATACGGGGTTAGATACAGAGTAACGCTCCCTCTGCACTGTCCCATCAAACACTCCTTGGGCAGGTACAGCACAGGTTAGATACAGAGTAAAGCTCCCTCTACACTGTCCCATCAAACACTCCCAGGGTAGGTACAGCACGGGTTAGATACAGAGTAAAGCTCCCTCTACACTGTCCCATCAAACACTCCCAGGGCAGGGACAGCACAGGTTAGATACAGAGTAAAGTTCCCTCTACACTGTCCCACCAAACACTCCCAGGGTAGGTACAGCACGGGTTAGATACAGAGTAAAGCTCCCTCTACACTGTCCCATCAAACACTCCCAGGGCAGGTACAGCACGGGTTAGATACAGAGTAAAGCTCCCTCGACACTATCCCATTAAACACTCCCAGGGCAGGTACAGCACGGGTTAGATACAGAGTAAAGCTCCCTCTATACTGTCCCATCAAACACTCCCCGGGCAGGTGCAGCACGGGTTAGACGCAGAGTAAAACTCCCTCTGCGCTGTCCCATGAAACACTCCCAGGGCAGCTGAAGCACGGGGTAAATACAGAGCAATTCTTCCTCTGCACTGTCCCATCAAACACTCCCAGGGCAGGTACAGCACGGGTTAGATACAGAGTAAAGCTCCCTCTACACTGTCCCATCAAACTCTCCCAGCGCAGGTACAGCACGGGTTAGATACAGAGTAAAGCTCCCTCAACATTATCCCATAAAACACTCCATGGGCAGGTCCAGTACGGGTTCGATACAGAGTAAAGCTCCCTCTATACTGTCCCATCAAACACTCCCAGGGCAGGTGCAGCACGGGTTCGATACAGAGTAAAGCTCCATCCACACTGTCTCATCAAACACTCCCAGGGCAGGTGCAGCACGGGTTAGATACAGAGTAAAGATCCATCTACACTGTCCCATCAAATACTCCCAGGGCAGGTACAGCACGGGATAGAAACAGAGGAAAGCTCCCTCTGCACTGTCCCATCAAACACTCCCAGGGCAGCTTCAGCACAGGTTAGATACAGAGTAAAGCTCCCTCTACACTGCCCCATGAAACACTCCATTGCAGGTACAGTACGGGTTAGCTACAGAGTAAAGCACCCTCTACACTGTCCCATCAAACCGTCCCAGGGCAGATACAGCACGGGTTAGATACACAGTAAAGCTCCCTCTACACTGTCCCATCAAACACTCCCAGGGCAGATACAGCACGGGTTAGATACAGAGTAAAGCTCCCTCGACACTGTCCCATCAAACATTCCCAGGGCAGGTACAGCACGGGTTAGATACAGAGTAAAGTTCCCTCTACACTGTCCCATCAAACACTCGCAGGGCAGGTACAGCACGGGTCAGATGCAGAGGAAAGCTACCTCTACAGTGTCCCATCAAACACTCCCAGGGCAGGTACAGCACGGGTTAGATGCAGAGTAAAGCTCCCTCTACACTGTCCCATCAAACACTCGCAGTGCAGGTACAGCACGGGTTAGATAAAGAGTAAAGCTCCCTCGACACTGTCCCATCAAACACTCCCAGGGCAGTACCAGCACAGGTAATATACAGAGTAAAGCTCCCTCTACACTGTCCCATCAAACACTTCCAGGGCAGTTACAGCACGTGATAGATACAGAGTAACGCTCCCTCTACACTATCCCATCAAACACTCCCAGGGTAGGTACAGCACGCGTTAGATACAGAGTAAAGCTCCCTCTACACTGTCCCATCAAACACTCCCAGGGTAGGTACAGCACGGGTTAGAAAGAGTAAAGCTCCCTCTACACTGCCCCATCAAACTCTCCCAGGGCAGGTACAGCACGGGTTAGCTACAGAGTAAAGCACCCTCTGCACTGTCCCATCAAACCGTCCCAGGGCAGATACAGCACGGGTTAGATACAGAGTAAAGCTCCCTCGACACTGTCCCATCAAACACTCCCAGGGCAGGTACAGCACGGGTTAGATAAAGAGGAAAGCTCCCTCTACACTGTCCCATCAAACACTCGCAGGGCAGGTACAGCACGGGTCAGATACAGAGTAAAGCTCCCTCTACACTGTCCCATCAAACACTCGCAGTGCAGGTACAGCACGGGTTTGAGAAACAGTAAAGCTCCCTCTACACTGTCCCATCAAACACAGCCAGGGCAGTTCTAGCACATGTAATATACAGAGGAAAGTTCCCTCCACACTGTATCATCAAACACTCACAGGGCAGATACAGCACGGGTTAGATACAGAGTAAAGCTCCCTCGACACTGTCCCATCAAACACACCCAGGGCAGTTCCAGCACAGGTAATATACAGAGTAAAGCTCCCTCTACTCTGTCCCATCAAACACTCCCAGGACAGGTACAGCACGGCTTAGATACAGAGTAAAGCTCCCTCTGCACTGTCCCATCCAATACGCCAAGGGCAGGTACAGCACGGGTTAGAAAAAGAGTAAAGCTCCCTCGACACTGTCCCATCAAACACTCCCAGGGCAGATACAACACGGGTTAGATGCAGAGTAAAGCTCCCTCTACACTGTCGCATCAAACACTCCCAGGGCAGGTACCGCACGGGTTAGATACAGAGTAAAGCTTCCTCTACACTGTCCCATCAAACACTCCCAGGGCAGATACAGCACGGGTTAGATACAGAGTAAAGCTCCCTCGACACTGTCCCATCAAACACTCCCAGGGCAGGTCCAGTACGGGTTCGATACAGAGTAAAGCTCCCTCTATACTGTCCCATCAAACACTCCCAGGGCAGGTGCAGCACGGGTTCGATACAGAGTAAAGCTCCATCCACACTGTCTCATCAAACACTCCCAGGGCAGGTGCAGCACGGGTTAGATACAGAGTAAAGATCCATCTACACTGTCCCATCAAATACTCCCAGGGCAGGTACAGCACGGGATAGAAACAGAGGAAAGCTCCCTCTGCACTGTCCCATCAAACACTCCCAGGGCAGCTTCAGCACAGGTTAGATACAGAGTAAAGCTCCCTCTACACTGCCCCATGAAACACTCCATTGCAGGTACAGTACGGGTTAGCTACAGAGTAAAGCACCCTCTACACTGTCCCATCAAACCGTCCCAGGGCAGATACAGCACGGGTTAGATACACAGTAAAGCTCCCTCTACACTGTCCCATCAAACACTCCCAGGGCAGATACAGCACGGGTTAGATACAGAGTAAAGCTCCCTCGACACTGTCCCATCAAACACTCCCAGGGCAGGTACAGCACGGGTTAGATACAGAGTAAAGTTCCCTCTACACTGTCCCATCAAACACTCGCAGGGCAGGTACAGCACGGGTCAGATGCAGAGGAAAGCTACCTCTACAGTGTCCCATCAAACACTCCCAGGGCAGGTACAGCACGGGTTAGATAAAGAGTAAAGCTCCCTCGACACTGTCCCATCAAACACTCCCAGGGCAGTACCAGCACAGGTAATATACAGAGTAAAGCTCCCTCTACACTGTCCCATCAAACACTTCCAGGGCAGTTACAGCACGTGATAGATACAGAGTAACGCTCCCTCTACACTATCCCATCAAACACTCCCAGGGTAGGTACAGCACGCGTTAGATACAGAGTAAAGCTCCCTCTACACTGTCCCATCAAACACTCCCAGGGTAGGTACAGCACGGGTTAGAAAGAGTAAAGCTCCCTCTACACTGCCCCATCAAACTCTCCCAGGGCAGGTACAGCACGGGTTAGCTACAGAGTAAAGCACCCTCTGCACTGTCCCATCAAACCGTCCCAGGGCAGATACAGCACGGGTTAGATACAGAGTAAAGCTCCCTCGACACTGTCCCATCAAACACTCCCAGGGCAGGTACAGCACGGGTTAGATAAAGAGGAAAGGTCCCTCTACACTGTCCCATCAAACACTCGCAGGGCAGGTACAGCACGGGTCAGATACAGAGTAAAGCTCCCTCTACACTGTCCCATCAAACACTCGCAGTGCAGGTACAGCACGGGTTTGAGAAACAGTAAAGCTCCCTCTACACTGTCCCATCAAACACAGCCAGGGCAGTTCTAGCACATGTAATATACAGAGGAAAGTTCCCTCCACACTGTATCATCAAACACTCACAGGGCAGATACAGCACGGGTTAGATACAGAGTAAAGCTCCCTCGACACTGTCCCATCAAACACACCCAGGGCAGTTCCAGCACAGGTAATATACAGAGTAAAGCTCCCTCTACTCTGTCCCATCAAACACTCCCAGGACAGGTACAGCACGGCTTAGATACAGAGTAAAGCTCCCTCGACACTGTCCCATCAAACATTCCCAGGGCAGGTACAGCACGGGTTAGATACAGAGTAAAGTTCCCTCTACACTGTCCCATCAAACACTCGCAGGGCAGGTACAGCACGGGTCAGATGCAGAGGAAAGCTACCTCTACAGTGTCCCATCAAACACTCCCAGGGCAGGTACAGCACGGGTTAGATGCAGAGTAAAGCTCCCTCTACACTGTCCCATCAAACACTCGCAGTGCAGGTACAGCACGGGTTAGATAAAGAGTAAAGCTCCCTCGACACTGTCCCATCAAACACTCCCAGGGCAGTACCAGCACAGGTAATATACAGAGTAAAGCTCCCTCTACACTGTCCCATCAAACACTTCCAGGGCAGGTACAGCACGTGATAGATACAGAGTAACGCTCCCTCTACACTATCCCATCAAACACTCCCAGGGTAGGTACAGCACGCGTTAGATACAGAGTAAAGCTCCCTCTACACTGTCCCATCAAACACTCCCAGGGTAGGTACAGCACGGGTTAGAAAGAGTAAAGCTCCCTCTACACTGCCCCATCAAACTCTCCCAGGGCAGGTACAGCACGGGTTAGCTACAGAGTAAAGCACCCTCTGCACTGTCCCATCAAACCGTCCCAGGGCAGATACAGCACGGGTTAGATACAGAGTAAAGCTCCCTCGACACTGTCCCATCAAACACTCCCAGGGCAGGTACAGCACGGGTTAGATAAAGAGGAAAGCTCCCTCTACACTGTCCCATCAAACACTCGCAGGGCAGGTACAGCACGGGTCAGATACAGAGTAAAGCTCCCTCTACACTGTCCCATCAAACACTCGCAGTGCAGGTACAGCACGGGTTTGAGAAACAGTAAAGCTCCCTCTACACTGTCCCATCAAACACAGCCAGGGCAGTTCTAGCACATGTAATATACAGAGGAAAGTTCCCTCCACACTGTATCATCAAACACTCACAGGGCAGATACAGCACGGGTTAGATACAGAGTAAAGCTCCCTCGACACTGTCCCATCAAACACACCCAGGGCAGTTCCAGCACAGGTAATATACAGAGTAAAGCTCCCTCTACTCTGTCCCATCAAACACTCCCAGGACAGGTACAGCACGGCTTAGATACAGAGTAAAGCTCCCTCTGCACTGTCCCATCCAATACGCCAAGGGCAGGTACAGCACGGGTTAGAAAAAGAGTAAAGCTCCCTCGACACTGTCCCATCAAACACTCCCAGGGCAGATACAACACGGGTTAGATGCAGAGTAAAGCTCCCTCTACACTGTCGCATCAAACACTCCCAGGGCAGGTACCGCACGGGTTAGATACAGAGTAAAGCTTCCTCTACACTGTCCCATCAAACACTCCCAGGGCAGATACAGCACGGGTTAGATACAGAGTAAAGCTCCCTCGACACTGTCCCATCAAACACTCCCAGGGCAGGTCCAGTACGGGTTCGATACAGAGTAAAGCTCCCTCTATACTGTCCCATCAAACACTCCCAGGGCAGGTGCAGCACGGGTTCGATACAGAGTAAAGCTCCATCCACACTGTCTCATCAAACACTCCCAGGGCAGGTGCAGCACGGGTTAGATACAGAGTAAAGATCCATCTACACTGTCCCATCAAATACTCCCAGGGCAGGTACAGCACGGGATAGAAACAGAGGAAAGCTCCCTCTGCACTGTCCCATCAAACACTCCCAGGGCAGCTTCAGCACAGGTTAGATACAGAGTAAAGCTCCCTCTACACTGCCCCATGAAACACTCCATTGCAGGTACAGTACGGGTTAGCTACAGAGTAAAGCACCCTCTACACTGTCCCATCAAACCGTCCCAGGGCAGATACAGCACGGGTTAGATACACAGTAAAGCTCCCTCTACACTGTCCCATCAAACACTCCCAGGGCAGATACAGCACGGGTTAGATACAGAGTAAAGCTCCCTCGACACTGTCCCATCAAACATTCCCAGGGCAGGTACAGCACGGGTTAGATACAGAGTAAAGTTCCCTCTACACTGTCCCATCAAACACTCGCAGGGCAGGTACAGCACGGGTCAGATGCAGAGGAAAGCTACCTCTACAGTGTCCCATCAAACACTCCCAGGGCAGGTACAGCACGGGTTAGATGCAGAGTAAAGCTCCCTCTACACTGTCCCATCAAACACTCGCAGTGCAGGTACAGCACGGGTTAGATAAAGAGTAAAGCTCCCTCGACACTGTCCCATCAAACACTCCCAGGGCAGTACCAGCACAGGTAATATACAGAGTAAAGCTCCCTCTACACTGTCCCATCAAACACTTCCAGGGCAGTTACAGCACGTGATAGATACAGAGTAACGCTCCCTCTACACTATCCCATCAAACACTCCCAGGGTAGGTACAGCACGCGTTAGATACAGAGTAAAGCTCCCTCTACACTGTCCCATCAAACACTCCCAGGGTAGGTACAGCACGGGTTAGAAAGAGTAAAGCTCCCACTACACTGCCCCATCAAACTCTCCCAGGGCAGGTACAGCACGGGTTAGCTACAGAGTAAAGCACCCTCTGCACTGTCCCATCAAACCGTCCCAGGGCAGATACAGCACGGGTTAGATACAGAGTAAAGCTCCCTCGACACTGTCCCATCAAACACTCCCAGGGCAGGTACAGCACGGGTTGGATAAAGAGGAAAGGTCCCTCTACACTGTCCCATCAAACACTCGCAGGGCAGGTACAGCACGGGTCAGATACAGAGTAAAGCTCCCTCTACACTGTCCCATCAAACACTCGCAGTGCAGGTACAGCACGGGTTTGAGAAACAGTAAAGCTCCCTCTACACTGTCCCATCAAACACAGCCAGGGCAGTTCTAGCAAAGGTAATATACAGAGGAAAGTTCCCTCCACACTGTATCATCAAACACTCACAGGGCAGATACAGCACGGGTTAGATACAGAGTAAAGCTCCCTCGACACTGTCCCATCAAACACACCCAGGGCAGTTCCAGCACAGGTAATATACAGAGTAAAGCTCCCTCTACTCTGTCCCATCAAACACTCCCAGGACAGGTACAGCACGGCTTAGATACAGAGTAAAGCTCCCTCTGCACTGTCCCATCCAATACGCCAAGGGCAGGTACAGCACGGGTTAGAAAAAGAGTAAAGCTCCCTCGACACTGTCCCATCAAACACTCCCAGGGCAGATACAACACGGGTTAGATGCAGAGTAAAGCTCCCTCTACACTGTCGCATCAAACACTCCCAGGGCAGGTACCGCACGGGTTAGATACAGAGTAAAGCTCCCTCTACACTGTCCCATCAAACACTCCCAGGGCAGATACAGCACGGGTTAGATACAGAGTAAAGCTCCCTCGACACTGTCCCATCAAACACTCCCAGGGCAGGTACAGCACGGGTTAGATACAAAGTAAAGCTCCCTCGACAATGTCCCATCAAACACTCCCAGGGCAGGTACAGCACGGGTTAGATACAGAGTAAAGCTCCCTCAACACAGTCCCATAAAACACTCCCAGGGCAGGTACAGCACGGGTTAGATACAGAGTAAAGCGCCCTCTACACTGTCCCAAACAAACACACCCAGGGCAGGTACAGCACGGGTTAAATACAGAGTAAAACTCCCTCTACACTGTCCCAAGAAACACACCCAGGGCAAGTACAGCACGGGTTAGATACAGAGTAAAGCTCCCTCTACACTGTCCCATCAAACACTCCCAGGGCAGGTACAGCACGGGTTAGATACAGAGTAAAGCTCCCTCTACACTGTCCCATCAAACACTCCAGGGCAGGTACAGCACGGGTTAGATACAGAGTAAAGCTCCCTCTGCACTGTCCCATCAAACACTCCCAGGGCAGGTACAGCACGGGTTAGCCACAGAGTAAAGCTCCCTCTACACTGTCCCATCAAACACTTCCAGGGCAGGTACAGCACGGGTTAGATACAGAGTAAAACTCCCTCTACACTGTCCCATGAAACACACCCAGGGCAAGTACAGCACGGGTTAGATACAGAGTAAAGCTCCCTCTACACTGTCCCATCAAACACTCCCAGGGCAGGTACAGCACGGTTCAGATACAGAGTAAAGCTCCCTCTACACTGTCCCATCAAACACTTCCAAGGCAGGTACAGCACGGGTTAGATTTAGAGTAAAGCCCCCTCTACACTGCCCCATCAAACTCTCCCAGGGCAGGTACAGCACGGGTTAGCTACAGAGTAAAGCACCCTCTGCACTGTCCCATCAAAACGTCCCAGGGCAGATACAGCACGGGTTAGATACAGAGTAAAGCTCCCTCGACACTGCCCCATCAAACACTCCCAGGACAGATACTGCACGGGTTAGATACACAGTAAAGCTCCCTCTACACTGTCCCATCAAACACTCCCAGGGCAGATACAGCACGGGTTAGATACAGAGTAAAGCTCCCTCGACACTGTCCCATCAAACACTCCCAGGGCAGGTACAGCACGGGTTAGATAAAGAGTAAAGTTCCCTCTACACTGTATCATCAAACACTCACAGGGCAGGTACAGCACGGGTGAGATACAGAGTAAAGCTCACTCTGCACTGTCCCATCAAACACTCCCAGGGCAGGTACAGCACGGGTTAGCCACAGAGTAAAGCTCCCTCGGCACTGTCCCATCAAACACTCCCAGGGTAGGTACAGCACGGGTTAGATATAGAGTAAAGCTCCCTCTACACTGCCCCATCAAACTCTCCCAGGGCAGGTACAGCACGGGTTTGATACACAGTAAAGCTCCCTCTGCACTGTCACATCAAACTCTCCCAGGGTAGGTACAGCACGGGTTAGATATAGAGTAAAGCTCCCTCTACACTGCCCCATCAAACTCTCCCAGGGCAGGTACAGCACGGGTTAGCTACAGAGTAAAGCACCCTCTACACTGTCCCATCAAACCGTCCCAGGGCAGATACAGCACGGGTTAGATACAGAGTAAAGCTCCCTCTGCACTGTCCCATCAAACACTCCCAGGGCAGATACAGCACGAGTTAGATACAGAGTAAAGCTCCCTCTACTCTGTCCCATCAAACACTCGCAGGGCAGGTACAGCACGGGTCAGATACAGAGTAAAGCTCCCTCTACACTGTCCCATCAAACACTCCGAGGGCAGGTACAGCACGGTTTAGATACAGAGTAAAGCTCCCACTACACTGTCCCATCAAACACTTCCAGGGCAGGTACAGCACCGGTTTGATACAGCGTAAAGCACCCTCTGCACTGTCCCATCAAACACTCCGAGGGCAGGTACAGCACGTGATAGATACAGAGTAACGCTCCCTCTACACTGTCCCATCAAACACTCCCAGGGTAGGTACAGCACGCGTTAGATACAGAGTAAAGCTCCCTCGACACTGTCCCATCAAACACTCGCAGGGCAGGTACAGCACGGGTCAGATACAGAGGAAAGCTTCCTCTACAGTGTCCCATCAAACACTCCCAGCCCAGGTACAGCACGGGTTCGAAACAGAGTAAAGCTCCCTCGACACTGTCCCATCAAACACTCCCAGGGCAGGTACAGCACGGGTTAGATACAAAGTAAAGCTCCCTCGACAATGTCCCATCAAACACTCCCAGGGCACGGTACAGCACGGGTTAGATACAGAGTAAAGCTCCCTCAACACAGTCCCATAAAACACTCCCAGGGCAGGTACAGCACGGGTTAGATACAGAGTAAAGCGCCCACCACACTGTCCCAAACAAACACACCAGGGCAGGTACAGCACGGGTTAAATACAGAGTAAAACTCCTCTACACTGTCCAAGAAACACACCCAGGGGCAAGTACAGCACGGGTTAGGATACAGAGTAAAGCTCCCTCTACTCTGTCCATCAAACACTCCCAGGGCAGGTACAGCACGGCTTAGATACAGAGTAAGCTCCCTCTGCAGTGTCCCATCCAATACGCCAAGGGCAGGTACAGCACGGGTTAGATACAGAGTAAAGCTCCCTCGACACTGTCCCATCAAACACTCCCAGGGCAGATACAACACGGGTTAGATGCAGAGTAAAGCTCCCTCTACACTGTCGCATCAAACACTCCCAGGGCAGGTACCGCACGGGTTAGATACAGAGTAAAGCTCCCTCGACACTGTCCCATCAAACACTTCCAAGGCAGGTACAGCACGGTTTTGATACAGAGTAAAGCTCCACTACACTGTCCATCAAACACTTCCAGGCAGGTACAGCACGGGTTAGATATTGCGTAAGCTCCCTCCACACTGTCCCATCAAACACTCCCAGGGCAGGTACAGCACGTGATAGATACAGAGTAACGCTCCCTCTCCACTATCCCATCAAACACTCCCAGGGTAGGTACAGCACGGGTTAGATACAGAGTAAAGCTCCTTCTACACTGTCCAATCAAACACTCCCAGGGTAGGTACAGCACGGGTTAAATATAGAGTAAAGCTCCCTCTACACTGCCCCATCAAACTCTCCCAGGGCAGGTACAGCACGGGTTTGATACAGAGTAAAGCTCCCTCTGCACTGTCACGTCAAACTCTCCCAGGGTAGGTACAGCACGGGTTAGATACAGAGTAAAGCACCCTCTGCACTGTCCCATCAAACCGTCCCAGGGCAGATACAGCACGGGTTAGATACACAGTAAAGCTCCCTCTACACTGTCCCATCAAACACTCCCAGGGCAGATACAGCACGAGTTAGATACAGAGTAAAGCTCCCTCTACACTGTCCCATCAAACACTCGCAGGGCAGGTACAGCACGGGTCAGATACAGAGGAAAGCTCCCTCTACACTGTCCCATCAAACACTCCCAGGGCAGTTCCAGCACAGGTAATATACAGAGTAAAGCTCCCTCTACACTGTCCCATCAAACACTTCCAAGGCAGGTACAGCACGGTTTAGATACAGAGTAAAGCTCCCACTACACTGTCCCATCAAACACTTCCAGGGCAGGTACAGCACGGGTTAGATATAGCAAAAAGCACCCTCTGCACTGTCCCATCAAACACTCCCAGGGCAGGTACAGCACGTGATAGATACAGAGTAATGCTCCCTCTACACTATCCCATCAAACACTCCCAGGGTAGGTACAGCACGCGTTAGATACAGAGTAAAGCTCCATCTACACTGTCCCAACAAACACTCCCAGGGTTGGTACAGCACGGGTTAGAAAGAGTAAAGGTCCCTCTACACTGCCCCATCAAACTCTCCCAGGGCAGGTACAGCACGGGTTAGATACAGAGTAAAGCTCCCTCTACTCTGTCCCATCAAACACTTCCAGGGCAGGTACAGCACGGTTTAGATACAGAGTAAAGCTCCCACGACACTGTCCCATCAAACACTCCCAGGGCAGGTACAGCACGTGATAGATACAGAGTAAAGCTCCCTCTGCACTGTCCCAGCAAACACTCCCAGGGCAGGTACAGCACGGGTTAGATACAAAGTAAAGCTCCCTCGACTATGTCCCATCAAGCACTCCCAGGGCAGGTACAGCACGGGTTAGATACAGAGTAAAACTCCCTCGACACTGTCCCATGAAACACACCCAGGGCAAGTACAGCACGGGTTAGATACAGAGTAAAGCTCCCTCTGCACTGTCCCATCAAACACTCCAGGGCAGGTACAGCACGTGTTAGATACAGAGTAAAGCTCCCTCTGCACTGTCCCATCAAACACTCCCAGGGCAGGTGCAGCACGGGTTAGCCACAGAGTAAAGCTCCCTCTACACTGTCCCATCAAACACTTCCAGGGCAGGTACAGCACGGGTTAGATACAGAGTAAAGCTCCCTCTACACTGTCCCATCAAACACTTCCAAGGCAGGTACAGCACGGTTTAGATACAGAGTAAAGCTCCCACTACACTGTCCCATCAAACACTTCCAGGGCAGGTACAGCACGGGTTAGATATAGCGTAAAGCTCCCTCCACACTGTCCCATCAAACACTCCCAGGGCAGGTACAGCACGTGACAGATACAGAGTAACGCTCCCTCTACACTATCCCATCAAACACTCCCAGGGTCGGTACAGCACGCGTTAGATACAGAGTAAAGCTCCCTCTACACTGTCCCATCAAACACTCCCAGGGTAGGTACAGCACGGGTTAGATATAGAGTAAAGCTCCCTCTACACTGCCCCATCAAACTCTCCCAGGGCAGGTACAGCACGGGTTAGCTACAGAGTAAAGCACCCTCTGCACTGTCCCATCAAACCGTCCCAGGGCAGATACAGCACGGGTTAGATACAGAGTAAAGCTCCCTCGACACTGCCCCATCAAACACTCCCAGGGCAGATACAGCACGGGTTAGATACACAGTAAAGCTCCCTCTGCACTGTCCCATCAAACACTCCCAGGGCAGATACAGCACGGGTTAGATACAGAGTACAGCTCCCTCGACACTGTCCCATCAAACACTCCCAGGGCAGGTACAGCACGGGTTAGATAAAGAGTAAAGTTCCCTCTACACTGTATCATCAAACACTCACAGGGCAGGTACTGCACGGGTTAGAAAAAGAGTAAAGCTCCCTCTACACTGTCCCATCAAACACTCCCAGGACAGTTCCAGCACAGGTAATATACAGAGTAAAGCTCCCTCTACTCTGTCCCATCAACACTCCAGGGCAGGTACAGCACGGCTTTGATACAGAGTAAAGCTCCCTCTGCACTGTCCAATCAAACACTCCCAGGGCAGGTACAGCACGGGTTAGATACAAAGTAAAGCTCCCTCGACAATGTCCCATCAAACACTCCCAGGGCAGGTACAGCACGGGTTAGATAGAGAGTAAAGCTCCCTCAACACAGTCCATAAAACACTCCCAGGGAGGTACAGCACGGGTTAGCCACAGAGTAAAGCTCCCTCTACACTGTCCCATCAAACATTTCCAGGGCAGGTACAGCACGGGTTAGATACAGAGTAAAGCTCCCACTACACTGTCCCATCAAACACTTCCAGGGCAGGTACAGCACGGGTTAGATATAGCGTAAAGCTCCCTCCACACTGTCCCATCAAACACTCCCAGGGCAGGTACAGCACGTGATAGATACAGAGTAACGCTCCCTCTCCACTATCCCATCAAACACTCCCAGGGTAGTACAGCACGGGTTAGATACAGAGTAAAGCTCCCTCTACACTGTCCCATCAAACACTCCCAGGGTAGGTACAGCACGGGTTAGATATAGAGTAAAGCTCCCTCTACACTGCCCCATCAAACTCTCCCAGGGCAGGTACAGCACGGGTTTGATACAGAGTAAAGCTCCCTCTGCACTGTCACATCAAACTCTCCCAGGGCAGGTACAGCACGGGTTAGCTACAGACTAAAGCACCCTCTGCACTGTCCCATCAAACCGTCCCAGGGCAGATACAGCACGGGTTAGATACACAGTAAAGCTCCCTCTACACTGTCCCATCAACACTCCAGGGCAGATACAGCACGAGTTAGATACAGAGTAAAGCTCCCTCGAAACTGTCCCATCAAACACACCCAGG
>JASTWF010000852.1:94480-175017 GCA_030390025.1 Squalus acanthias
GAGCTTTACTCTTTCTAACCCGTGCTGTACGTGCCCTGGGAGTGTTTGACGGGACAGTGTCGAGGGAGCTTTACTCTGTATCTAACCCGTGCTGTACCTGCCCTGGGTGTGTTTGATGGGACAGTGTAGAGGGAGCTTTACTGTGTATCTAACCCGTGCTGTATCTGCCCTGGGACGGTTTGATGGGACAGTGCAGAGGGTGCTTTACTCTGTAGCTAACCCGTGCTGTACCTGCCCTGGGAGTGTTTGATGGGAAAGTGTAGAGGGAGCGTTACTCTGTATCTATCACGTGCTGTACCTGCCCTGGGAGTGTATGATGGGACAGTGTAGAGGGTGCTTTACGCTATATCTAACCCGTGCTGTACCTGCCCTGGAAATGTTTGATGGGACAGTGTAGAGGGAGCTTTACTCTGCATCTAACCCGTGCTGTACCTGCCCTAGGAGTGTTTGATGGGACAGTGTAGAGGGAGCTTTACTCTGTGTCTAACCCGTGCTGTACCTGCCCTGGGAGTGTTTGATGGGACAGTGTCGAGGGAGCTTTACTCTGTGTCTAACCCGTGCTGTACCTGCCCTGGGAGTGTTTGATGGGACAGTGTAGAGGGAGCTTTACTCTGTATCTAACCCGTGCTGTACCTGCCCTGGGAGTGTTTGATGGGACAGTGTAGAGGGAGCTTTACTCTGTGTCTAACCCGTGCTGTTCCTGCCCTGGGAGTGTTTGATGGGACATTGTCGAGGGAGCTTTACTTTGTATCTAACCCGTGCTGTATCTGCCCTGGGAGTGTTTGATGGGACAATGTAGAGGGAGCTTTACTCTGTGTCTAACCCGTGCGGTACCTGCACTGGGAGTGTTTGATGCGACAGTGTAGAGGGAGCTTTACTCTGCATCTAACCCGTGTTGTATCTGCCCTGGGAGTGTTTGATGGGACAGTGTCGAGGGAGCTTTACTCTGTATCTAACCCGTGCTGTACCTGCCCTTGGCGTATTGGATGGGACAGTGCAGAGTTAGCTTTCCTCTGTATCTGACCCGTGCTGTACCTGCCCTGCGAGTGTTTGATGATACAGTGTAGAGTGAACTTTACTCTTTATCTAACCCGTGCTGTACCTGCCCTGGGAGTGTTTGATGGGACAGTGTCGAGGGAGCTTTACTCTGTATCTAACCCGTGCTGTATCTGCCCTGGGACGGTTTGATGGGACAGTACAGAGCGTGCTTTACTCTGTAGCTAACCCGTGCTGTACCTGCCCTGGGAGTGTTTGATGGGAAAGTGTAGAGGGAGCGTTACTCTATATCTATCACGTGCTGTACCTGCCCTGGGAGTGTTTGATGGTACAGTGTAGAGGGTGCTTTACGCTATATCTAACCCGTGCTGTACCTGCCCTGGGAGTGTATGGTGGGACAGTGCAGAGGGAGCTTTACTCTTTATCTGAACCGTGCTGTACCTGCCCTGGAGTGTTTGATGGGACAGTGTAGAGGGAGCTTTACTCTGTATCTAACCCGTGCTGTACCTGCCCTGGGAGTGTTTGATGGGACAGTGTAGAGGGAGCTTTACTCTGTATCTAACCCGTGCTGTACTTGCCCTGGGTGTGTTTCATGGTACAGTGTAGAGGGAGTTTTTCTTTGTATTTAACCCGTGCTGTACCTGCCCTGGGTTTGTTTGTTTGGGACAGTGTAGAGGGCGCTTTACTCTGTATCTAACCCGTGCTGTACCTGCCCTGGGAGTGTTTTATGGGACTGTGTAGAGGGAGCTTTACTCTGTATCTAACCCGTGCTGTACCTGCCCTGGGAGTGTTTGATGGGACATTGTCGGGGGAGCTTTACTTTGTATCTAACCCGTGCTGTACCTGCCCTGGGAGTGTTTGATGGGACAGTGTCGAGGGAGCTTTACTCTGTATCTAACCCGTGCTGCATCTGCCCTGGGAGTGTTTGATGGGACAGTGTAGAGGGAGCTTTACTCTGTATCTAACCCATGCGGTACCTGCCCTGGGAGTGTTTGATGGGACAGTGTAGAGGGAGCTTCACTCTGCATCTAACCCGTGTTGTATCTGCCCTGGGAGTGTTTGATGGGACAGTGTCGAGGGAGCTTTACTCTGTATTTAACCCGTGCTGCACCTGCCCTTGGCGTATTGGATGGGACACTGTAGAATGAGCTTTACTCTGTATCTTACCCGTGCTGTACCTGCCCTGGGAGTGTTTGATGGGACAGAGTAGAGGGAGCTTTACTCTGTATCTAACCCGTGCTGTATCTGCCCTGGGAGTGTTTGATGGGACAGTGTAGAGGGAGCTTTACTGTGTATCTAACCCGTGCTGTATCTGCCCTGGGACGGTTTGATGGGACAGTGCAGAGGGTGCTTTACTCTGTAGCTAACCCGTGCTGTACCTGCCCTGGGAGTGTTTGATGGGAAAGTGTAGAGGGAGCGTTACTCTGTATCTATCACGTGCTGTACCTGCCCTGGGAGTGTTTGATGGTACAGTGCAGAGGGTGCTTTACGCTATATCTAACCCGTGCTGTACCTGCCCTGGAAGTGTTTGATGGGACAGTGTAGTGGGAGCTTTACTCTGTATCTAAACCGTGCTGTACCTGCCTTGGAAGTGTTTGATGGGACAGTGTAGAGGGAGCTTTACTCTGTGGCTAACCCGTGCTGTACCTGCCCTGGGAGTGTTTGATGGCACAGTGCAGAGGGAGCTTTACTCTGCATCTAACCCGTGCTGTACCTGCCCTGGAGTGTTTGATGGGACAGTGTAGAGGGAGCTTTACTCTGTATCTAACCCGTGCTGTACCTGCCCTGGGAGTGTTTGATGGGACAGTGTAGAGGGAGCTTTAGTCTGTGTCTAACCCGTGCTGTTCCTGCCCTGGGAGTGTTTGATGGGACATTGTCGAGGGAGCTTTACTTTGTATCTAACCCGTGCTGTATCTGCCCTGGGAGTGTTTGATGGGACAGTGTAGAGGGAGCTTTACTCTGTATCTAACCCGTGCGGTACCTGCACTGGGAGTGTTTGATGCGACAGTGTAGAGGGAGCTTTACTCTGCATCTAACCCGTGTTGTATCTGCCCTGAGAGTGTTTGATGGGACAGTGTCGAGGGAGCTTTACTCTGTATCTAACCCGTGCTGTACCTGCCCTTGGCGTATTGGATGGGACAGTGCAGAGGGAGCTTTACTCTGTATCTAACCCGTGCTGTACCTGCCCTGCGAGTGTTTGATGATACAGTGTAGAGTGAACTTGACTCTTTATCTAACCCGTGCTGTACCTGCCCTGGGAGTGTTAGATGGCACAGTGTCGAGGGAGCTTTACTCTGTATCTAACCCGTGCTGTATCTGCCCTGGGAATGTTTGATGAGACAGTGTAGAGGGAGCTTTACTCTGTAGCTAACCCGTGCTGTACCTGCCCTGGGAGTGTTTGATGGGAAAGTGTAGAGGGAGCGTTACTCTGTATCTATCACGTGCTGTACCTGCCCTGGGAGTGTTTGATGGTACAGTGTAGAGGGTGCTTTACGCTATATCTAACCCGTGCTGTACCTGCCCTGGGAGTGTTTGATGGGACAGTGCAGAGGGAGCTTTACTCTTTATCTAACCCGTGCTGTACCTGCCCTGGAGTGTTTGATGGGACAGTGTAGAGGGAGCTTTACTCTGTATCTAACCCGTGCTGTACCTGCCCTGGGAGTGTTTTATGGGACTGTGTCGAGGGAGCTTTACTCTGTATCTAACCCGTGCTGTACCTGCCCTGGGAGTGTTTGATGGGACATTGTCGAGGGAGCTTTACTTTGTATCTAACCCGTGCTGTACCTGCCCTGGGAGTGTTTGATGGGACAGTGTCGAGGGAGCTTTACTCTGTATCTAACCCGTGCTGCATCTGCCCTGGGAGTGTTTGATGGGACAGTGTAGAGGGAGCTTTACTCTGTATCTAACCCGTGCGGTACCTGCCCTGGGAGTGTTTGATGGGACAGTGTAGAGGGAGCTTTACTCTGCATCTAACCCGTGTTGTATCTGCCCTGGGAGTGTTTGATGGGACAGTGTCGAGGGAGCTTTACTCTGTATCTAACCCGTGCTGCACCTGCCCTTGGCGTATTGGATGGGACAGTGCAGAAGGAGCTTTACTCTGTATCTTACCCGTGCTGTACCTGCCCTGGGAGTGTTTGATGGGACAGTGTCGAGGGAGCTTTACTCTGTATCTATCACGTGCTGTACCTGCCCTGGGAGTGTTTGATGGTACAGTGTAGAGGGTGCTTTACGCTATATCTAACCCGTGCTGTACCTGCCCTGCAAGTGTTTGATGGGACAGTGTAGTGGGAGCTTTACTCTGTATCTAACCGTGCTGTACCTGCCCTTGGCGTATTGGATGGGACAGTGCAGAGGGAGCTTTACTCTGTATCTAACCCGTGCTGTACCTGCCCTGGGAGTGTTTGATGGGACACTGTAGAGTTAGCTTTCCTCTGTATCTGACCCGTGCTGTACCTGCACTGCGAGTGTTTGATGGGACAGTGTAGAGTGAACTTTACTCTTTATCTAACCCGTGCTGTACCTGCCCTGGGAGTGTTTGATGGGACATTGTCGGGGGAGCTTTACTTTGTATCTAACCCGTGCTGTACCTGCCCTGGGAGTGTTTGATGGGACAGTGTCGAGGGAGCTTTACTCTGTATCTAACCCGTGCTGCATCTGCCCTGGGAGTGTTTGATGGGACAGTGTAGAGGGAGCTTTACTCTGTATCTAACCCATGCGGTACCTGCCCTGGGAGTGTTTGATGGGACAGTGTTAGAGGGAGCTTCACTCTGCATCTAACCCGTGTTGTATCTGCCCTGGGAGTGTTTGATGGGACAGTGTCGAGGGAGCTTTACTCTGTATTTAACCCGTGCTGCACCTGCCCTTGGCGTATTGGATGGGACAGTGTAGAAGGAGCTTTACTCTGTATCTTACCCGTGCTGTACCTGCCCTGGGAGTGTTTGATGGGACAGAGTAGAGGGAGCTTTACTCTGTATCTAACCCGTGCTGTATCTGCCCTGGGAGTGTTTGATGGGACAGTGTAGAGGGAGCTTTACTGTGTATCTAACCCGTGCTGTATCTGCCCTGGGACGGTTTGATGGGACAGTGCAGAGGGTGCTTTACTCTGTAGCTAACCCGTGCTGTACCTGCCCTGGGAGTGTTTGATGGGAAAGTGTAGAGGGAGCGTTACTCTGCATCTAACCCGTGCTGTACCTGCCCTGGAGTGTTTGATGGGACAGTGTAGAGGGAGCTTTACACTGTATCTAACCCGTGCTGTACCTGCCCTGGGAGTGTTTGATGGGACAGTGCAGAGGGAGCTTTAGTCTGTGTCTAACCCGTGCTGTTCCTGCCCTGGGAGTGTTTGATGGGACATTGTCGAGGGAGCTTTACTTTGTATCTAACCCGTGCTGTATCTGCCCTGGGAGTGTTTGATGGGACAGTGTAGAGGGAGCTTTACTCTGTATCTAACCCGTGCGGGTACCTGCACTGGGAGTGTTTGATGCGACAGTGTAGAGGGAGCTTTACTCTGCATCTAACCCGTGTTGTATCTGCCCTGGGAGTGTTTGATGGGACAGTGTCGAGGGAGCTTTACTCTGTATCTAACCCGTGCTGTACCTGCCCTTGGCGTATTGGATGGGACAGTGCAGAGGGAGCTTTACTCTGTATCTAACCCGTGCTGTACCTGCCCTGCGAGTGTTTGATGATACAGTGTAGAGTGAACTTTACTCTTTATCTAACCCGTGCTGTATCTGCCCTGGGAGTGTTTGATGGCACAGTGTCGAGGGAGCTTTACTGTGTATCTAACCCGTGCTGTATCTGCCCTGGGACGGTTTGATGGGACAGTGCAGAGCGTGCTTTACTCTGTAGCTAACCCGTGCTGTACCTGCCCTGGGAGTGTTTGATGGGACATTGTCGAGGGAGCTTTACTTTGTATCTAACCCGTGCTGTACCTGCCCTGGGAGTGTTTGATGGGACAGTGTCGAGGGAGCTTTACTCTGTATCTAACCCGTGCTGCATCTGCCCTGGGAGTGTTTGATGGGACAGTGTAGAGGGAGCTTTACTCTGTATCTAACCTGTGCGGTACCTGCCCTGGGAGTGTTTGATGGGACAGTGTAGAGGGAGCTTTACTCTGCATCTAACCCGTGTTGTATCTGCCCTGGGAGTGTTTGATGGGACAGTGTCGAGGGAGCTTTACTCTGTATCTAACCCGTGCTGCACCTGCCCTTGGCGTATTGGATGGGACAGTGCAGAGGGAGCTTTACTCTGTAGCTAACCCGTGCTGTACCTGCCCTGGGAGTGTTTGATGGAAAGTGTAGAGGGAGCGTTACTCTGTATCTATCACGTGCTGTACCTGCCCTGGGAGTGTTTGATGGTACAGTGTAGAGGGTGCTTTACGCTGTATCTAACCCGTGCTGTACCTGCCCTGGGAGTGTTTGATGGGACACTGTAGAGTTAGCTTTCCTCTGTATCTGACCCGTGCTGTACCTGCACTGCGAGTGTTTGATGGGACAGTGTAGAGTGAACTTTACTCTTTATCTAACCCGTGCTGTACCTGCCCTGGGAGTGTTTGATGGTACAGTGTAGAGGGTGCTTTACGCTATATCTAACCCGTGCTGTACCTGCCCTGGGAGTGTTTGATGGGACAGTGCAGAGGGAGCTTTACTCTTAATCTAACCTGTGTTGTACCTGCCCTGGAGTGTTTGATGGGACAGTGTAGAGGGAGCTTTACTCTGTATCTAACCCGTGCTGTACCTGCCCTGGGAGTGTTTGATGGGACAGTGTCGAGGGAGCTTTACTCTGTATCTAACCCGTGCTGTACTTGCCCTGGGTGTGTTTCATGTGGACAGTGTAGAGGGAGTTTTACTCTGTATTTAACCCGTGCTTGTACCTGCCCGGGAGTGTTTTATGGGACTGTGCAGAGGGAGCTTTACTCTGTATCTAACCTGTGCTGTACCTGCCCTGGGAGTGTTTGATGGGAACAATGTCGAGGGAAGCTTTACTTTGTATCTAAACCCGTGCTGTACCTGCCCTGGGAGTGTTTGATGGACAGTTGTCGAGGGAGCTTTACTCTGTATCTAACCCGTGCTGCATCTGCCCTGGAGTGTTTGATGGGACAGTGTAGAGGGAGCTTTACTCTGTTCTAACCCGTGCGGGTACCTGCCCTGGGAGTGTTTGATGGGACAGTGTAGAGGGAGCTTTACTCTGCTCTAACCCGTGTTGTATCTGCCCTGGGGAGTGTTTGATGGGACAGTGTCGAGGGAGCTTTACTCTGTATCTAACCCGTGCTGCACCTGCCCTTGGCGTATTGGATGGACAGTGTAGAAGGAGCTTTACTCTGTATCTTACCCGTGCTGTACCTGCCCTGGGAGTGTTTGATGGGACAGAGTAGAGGGAGCTTTACTCTTTATCTAACCCGTGCTGTACCTGCACTGCGAGTGTTTGATTGGGACAGTGTCGAGGGGAGCTTTAACTCTGTATCTAACCCGTGCTGTACCTGCCCTGGGAGTGTTTGATGGGACAGTGTAGAGGGAGCTTTACTCTGTATCTAACCCGTGCTGTACCTGCCCTGGGAGTGTTTGATGGGACAGTGTAGAGGGAGCTTTACTCTGTATCTAACCCGTGCTGTACCTGCCCTGGGAGTGTTTGATGGGACAGTGTAGAGGGAGCTTTACTCTGTATCTAACCCGTGCTGTACCTGCCCTGGGAGTGTTTGATGGGACAGTGTAGAGGGAGCTTTACTCTGTATCTAACCCGTGCTGTACCTGCCCTGGGAGTGTTTGATGGGACAGTGTAGAGGGAGCTTTACTCTGTATCTAACCCGTGCTGTACCTGCCCTGGGAGTGTTTGATGGGACAGTGTAGAGGGAGCTTTACTCTGTATCTAACCCGTGCTGTACCTGCCCTGGGAGTGTTTGATGGGACAGTGTAGAGGGAGCTTTACTCTGTATCTAACCCGTGCTGTACCTGCCCTGGGAGTGTTTGATGGGACAGTGTAGAGGGAGCTTTACTCTGTATCTAACCCGTGCTGTACCTGCCCTGGGAGTGTTTGATGGGACAGTGTAGAGGGAGCTTTACTCTGTATCTAACCCGTGCTGTACCTGCCCTGGGAGTGTTTGATGGGACAGTGTAGAGGGAGCTTTACTCTGTATCTAACCCGTGCTGTACCTGCCCTGGGAGTGTTTGATGGGACAGTGTAGAGGGAGCTTTACTCTGTATCTAACCCGTGCTGTACCTGCCCTGGGAGTGTTTGATGGGACAGTGTAGAGGGAGCTTTACTCTGTATCTAACCCGTGCTGTACCTGCCCTGGGAGTGTTTGATGGGACAGTGTAGAGGGAGCTTTACTCTGTATCTAACCCGTGCTGTACCTGCCCTGGGAGTGTTTGATGGGACAGTGTAGAGGGAGCTTTACTCTGTATCTAACCCGTGCTGTACCTGCCCTGGGAGTGTTTGATGGGACAGTGTAGAGGGAGCTTTACTCTGTATCTAACCCGTGCTGTACCTGCCCTGGGAGTGTTTGATGGGACAGTGTAGAGGGAGCTTTACTCTGTATCTAACCCGTGCTGTACCTGCCCTGGGAGTGTTTGATGGGACAGTGTAGAGGGAGCTTTACTCTGTATCTAACCCGTGCTGTACCTGCCCTGGGAGTGTTTGATGGGACAGTGTAGAGGGAGCTTTACTCTGTATCTAACCCGTGCTGTACCTGCCCTGGGAGTGTTTGATGGGACAGTGTAGAGGGAGCTTTACTCTGTATCTAACCCGTGCTGTACCTGCCCTGGGAGTGTTTGATGGGACAGTGTAGAGGGAGCTTTACTCTGTATCTAACCCGTGCTGTACCTGCCCTGGGAGTGTTTGATGGGACAGTGTAGAGGGAGCTTTACTCTGTATCTAACCCGTGCTGTACCTGCCCTGGGAGTGTTTGATGGGACAGTGTAGAGGGAGCTTTACTCTGTATCTAACCCGTGCTGTACCTGCCCTGGGAGTGTTTGATGGGACAGTGTAGAGGGAGCTTTACTCTGTATCTAACCCGTGCTGTACCTGCCCTGGGAGTGTTTGATGGGACAGTGTAGAGGGAGCTTTACTCTGTATCTAACCCGTGCTGTACCTGCCCTGGAGTGTTTGATGGGACAGTGTAGAGGGAGCTTTACTCTGTATCTAACCCGTGCTGTACCTGCCCTGGGAGTGTTTGATGGGACAGTGTAGAGGGAGCTTTACTCTGTATCTAACCCGTGCTGTACCTGCCCTGGGAGTGTTTGATGGGACAGTGTAGAGGGAGCTTTACTCTGTATCTAACCCGTGCTGTACCTGCCCTGGGAGTGTTTGATGGGACAGTGTAGAGGGAGCTTTACTCTGTATCTAACCCGTGCTGTACCTGCCCTGGGAGTGTTTGATGGGACAGTGTAGAGGGAGCTTTACTCTGTATCTAACCCGTGCTGTACCTGCCCTGGGAGTGTTTGATGGGACAGTGTAGAGGGAGCTTTACTCTGTATCTAACCCGTGCTGTACCTGCCCTGGGAGTGTTTGATGGGACAGTGTAGAGGGAGCTTTACTCTGTATCTAACCCGTGCTGTACCTGCCCTGGGAGTGTTTGATGGGACAGTGTAGAGGGAGCTTTACTCTGTATCTAACCCGTGCTGTACCTGCCCTGGGAGTGTTTGATGGGACAGTGTAGAGGGAGCTTTACTCTGTATCTAACCCGTGCTGTACCTGCCCTGGGAGTGTTTGATGGGACAGTGTAGAGGGAGCTTTACTCTGTATCTAACCCGTGCTGTACCTGCCCTGGGAGTGTTTGATGGGACAGTGTAGAGGGAGCTTTACTCTGTATCTAACCCGTGCTGTACCTGCCCTGGGAGTGTTTGATGGGACAGTGTAGAGGGAGCTTTACTCTGTATCTAACCCGTGCTGTACCTGCCCTGGGAGTGTTTGATGGGACAGTGTAGAGGGAGCTTTACTCTGTATCTAACCCGTGCTGTACCTGCCCTGGGAGTGTTTGATGGGACAGTGTAGAGGGAGCTTTACTCTGTATCTAACCCGTGCTGTACCTGCCCTGGGAGTGTTTGATGGGACAGTGTAGAGGGAGCTTTACTCTGTATCTAACCCGTGCTGTACCTGCCCTGGGAGTGTTTGATGGGACAGTGTAGAGGGAGCTTTACTCTGTATCTAACCCGTGCTGTACCTGCCCTGGGAGTGTTTGATGGGACAGTGTAGAGGGAGCTTTACTCTGTATCTAACCCGTGCTGTACCTGCCCTGGGAGTGTTTGATGGGACAGTGTAGAGGGAGCTTTACTCTATCTAACCCGTGCTGTACCTGCCCTGGGAGTGTTTGATGGGACAGTGTAGAGTGACCTTTTCTCTGTATCTAACCCGTGCTGTACCTGCCCTGCGAGTGTTTGATGGGACAGTGTCGAGGGAGCTTTACTCTGTATCTAACCTGTGCTGTACCTGCCCTGGGAGTGTTTGATGGGACAGTGTAGAGGGAGCTTTACTCTGTATCTAACCCGTGCTGTCGCTGCCCTGTGAGTGTTTGATGGGACAGTGTAGAGGGAGCTTTACTCTGTATCTAAGCCGTGCTGTACCTGCCCTGGGAGTGTTTGATGAGACAGTGTAGAGGGAGCTTGACTTTATCTGTCGCGTGCTGTACCTGCCCTGGAAGTGTTTGATGGGATAGTTTAGAGGGAGCTTTACTCTGTGTCTAACCCGTGCTGTACCTGCCCTGGGAGTGTTTGATGGGAAAGTGTAGAGGGAGCGTTACTCTGTATCTATCACGTGCTGTTCCTGCCCTGGCAGTGTTTGATGGGACAGTGTAGTGGGGGTTTTACTCTGTATCTGACACCGTGCTGTACCTTTCTTGTGAGTGATTGGTTGGACAGTGCAGAGAGAGCTTTACTCTTTCTAACCCGTGCTGTACGTGCCCTGGGAGTGTTTGACGGGACAGTGTCGAGGGAGCTTTACTCTGTATCTAACCCGTGCTGTACCTGCCCTGGAAGTGTTTGATGGGACACTGTAGAGTTAGCTTTCCTCTGTATCTGACCGTGCTGTACCTGCCCTGGGAGTGTTTGATGGGACAGTGTCGAGGGAGCTTTACTCTGTGTATCTAACCCGTGCTGTATCTGCCCTGGGAGTGTTTGATGGGACAGTGTAGAGGGAGCTTTACTGTGTATCTAACCCGTGCTGTATCTGCCCTGGGACGGTTTGATGGGACAGTGCAGAGGGTGCTTTACTCTGTAGCTAACCCGTGCTGTACCTGCCCTGGGAGTGTATGATGGGACAGTGTAGAGGGTGCTTTACGCTATATCTAACCTGTGCTGTACCTGCCCTGGAAGTGTTTGATGGGACAGTGTAGTGGGAGCTTTACTCTGTATCTAAACCGTGCTGTACCTGCCTTGGAAGTGTTTGATGGGACAGTGAAGAGGGAGCTTTACTCTGTGGCGAACCCGTGCTGTACCTGCCCTGGGAGTGTTTGATGGCACAGTGCAGAGGGAGCTTTACTTTGTATCTAACCCGTGCTGTACCTGCCCTGGGAGTGTTTGATGGGACAGTGCAGAGGGAGCTTCACTCTGTATCTAAGCCGTGCTGTACCTGCCCTGGGAGTGTTTGATGGGACAGAGTAGAGGGAGCTTTACTCTGTATATTACCTGTGCTGGAACTGCCCTGGGAGTGTTTGATGGGACAGTGTAGAGGGAGCTTTACTCTTTTTCTAACCCGTGCTGTACCTGCACTGGGAGTGTTTGATGAGACAGTGTAGAGGGAGCTTTACTCTGTATCTAACCCGTGCTGTACCTGCCCTGGGAGTGTTTGATGGGACAGTGCAGAGTGAGCTTTACTCTGTATCTAACCCGTGCTGTACCTGCCCTGTGAGTGTTTGATGATACAGTGTAGGGGGAACTTTACTCTTTATCTAACCCGTGCTGTACCTGCCCTGGGGCGGTTTGATGGGACAGTGCAGAGGGTGCTTTACTCTGTAGCTAACCCGTGCTGTACCTGCCCTGGGAGAGTTTGATGGGGCAGTGTAGAGGGAGCTTTACTCTATATCTAACCCGTGCTGTACCTACCCTGGGAGTGTTTGATGGGACAGTGTAGAGGGAGCTTTACTCTGTATCTAACGCGTGCTGTACCGACCCTGGGAGTGTTTGATGGGATAGTGTAGAGGGAGCGTTACTCTGTATCTATCACGTGCTGTACCTGCCCTGGGAGTGTTTGATGGGACAGTGTGGAGGGAGCTTTACTCTGTATCTAACCCGTGCTGTACCTGCCCTGGAAGTGTTTGATGGGACAGTGTAGTGGGAGCTTTACTCTGTATCTAACCCGTGCTGTACTTGCCCTGGGTGTGTTTCATGGGACAGTGTAGAGGGAGTTTTACTCTGTATCTAACCCGTGCTGTACCTGCCCTGGAAGTGTTTGATGGGACAGTGCAGAGGGAGCTTTACTCTGTGGCTAACCCGTGCTGTACCTGCCCTGGGAGTGTTTGATGGGACAGTGCAGAGGGTGCTTTACTCTGTATCTAACCCGTGCTGTACCTGCCCTGGAGTGTTTGATGGGACAGTGTAGAGGGAGCTTTACTCTGTATCTAACCCGTGCTGTACCTGCCCTGGGAGTGTTTGATGGGACAGTGTAGAGGGAGCTTTACTCTGTATCTAACCCGTGCTGTACTTGCCCTGGGTGTGTTTCTTGGGACAGTGTAGAGGGAGTTTTACTCTGTATTTAACCCGTGCTGTACCTGCCCTGGGTGTGTTTGTTTGGGACAGTGTAGAGGGCGCTTTACTCTGTATCTAACCCGTGCTGTACCTGCCCTGGGAGTGTTTTCTGGGACTGTGTTGAGGGAGCTTTACTCTGTATCTAACCCATGCTGTACCTACCCTGGGAGTGTTTGATGGGACATTGTCGAGGGAGCTTTACTTTGTATCTAAACCGTGCTGTACCTGCCCTGGGAGTGTTTGATGGGACAGTGTCGATGGAGCTTTACTCTGTATCTAACCCGTGCTGTATCTCCCCTGGGAGTGTTTGATGGGACAGTGTAGAGGGAGCTTTACTCTGTATCTAACCCGTGCGGTACCTGCCCTGGGAGTGTTTGATGGGACAGAGTAGAGGGAGCTTTACTCTGTATATTACCTGTGCTGTACCTGCACTGCGAGTGTTTGATGGGACAGTGTAGAGGGAGCTTTACTCTGTATCTAACCCGTGCTGTACCTGCCCTGGGAGTGTTTGATGGGACACTGTAGAGGAAGCTTTCCTCTGTATCTGACCCGTGCTGTACCTGCCCTGCGAGTGTTTGATGGGACAGTGTAGAGGGAGCTTTACTCTGTATCTAACCCGTGCTGTACCTGCCCTGTGAGTGTTTGATGATACAGTGTAGAGGGAGCTTTCCTCTTTATCTAACCCGTGCTGTACCTGCCCTGGGAGTGTTTGATGGGACAGTGTCGAGGGAGCTTTACTCTGTATCTAACTCGTGCTGTACCTACCCTGGGAGTGTTTGATGGGATAGTGGAGAGGGAGCGTTACTCTGTATCTATCACGTGCTGTACCTGCCCTGGGAGTGTTTGATGGGACAGTGTGGAGGGAGCTTTACGCTATATCTAACCCGTGCTGTACCTGCCCTGGAAGTGTTTGATGGGACAGTGTAGTGGGAGCTTTACTCTGTTTCTAACTCGTGCTGTACCTGCCCTGGAAATGTTTGATGGGACAGTGTAGAGGGAGCTTTACTCTGTGGCTAACCCGTGCTGTACCTGCCCTGGGAGTGTTTTATGGGACTGTGTTGAGGGAGCTTTACTCTCTATCTAACCCGTGCTGTACCTGCCCTGGGAGTGTTTGATGGGACATTGTCGAGGGAGCTTTACTTTGTATCTAACCCGTGCTGTACCTGCCCTGGGAGTGTTTGATGGGACAGTGCAGAGGGAGCTTTACTCTGTATCTAAGCCGTGCTGTACCTGCCCTGGGAGTGTTTGATGGGACAGAGTAGAGGGAGCTTTACTCTGTATATTACCTGTGCTGGAACTGCCCTGGGAGTGTTTGATGGGACAGTGTAGAGGGAGCTTTACTCTTTTTCTAACCCGTGCTGTACCTGCACTGCGAGTGTTTGATGGGACAGTGTAGAGGGAGCTTTACTCTGTATCTGACCCGTGCTGTACCTGCCCTGGGAGTGTTTGATGAGACAGTGTAGAGGGAACTTTACTCTTTATCTAACCCGCGCTGTACCTGCCCTGGGAGTGTTTGATGGGACAGTGTCGAGGGAGCTTTACTCTGTATCTAACCCGTGCTGTATCTGCCCTGGGACGGTTTGATGGGACAATGCAGAGTGTGCTTTACTCTGTAGCTAACCCATGCTGTACCTGCCCTGGGAGAGTTTGATGGGGCAGTGTAGAGGGAGCTTTACTCTATATCTAACCCGTGGTGTACATACCCTGGGAGTGTTTGATGGGACAGTTTAGTGGGAGCTTTACTCTGTATCTAAACCGTGCTGTACCTGCCTTGGAAGTGTTTGATGGGACAGTGTAGAGGGAGCTTTACTCTGTATCTAACCCGTGCTGTACCTGCCCTGGAAGTGTTTGATGGGACAGTGTAGAGGGAGCTTTACTCTGTATCTAACCCGTGGTGTACATACCCTGGGAGTGTTTGATGGGACAGTTTAGTGGGAGCTTTACTCTGTATCTAAACCGTGCTGTACCTGCCTTGGAAGTGTTTGATGGGACAGTGTAGAGGGAGCTTTACTCTGTGGCTAACCCGTGCTGTACCTGCCCTGGAGTGTTTGATGGGACAGTGTAGAGGGAGCTTTACTCTGTATCTAAACCGTGCTGTACCTGCCCTGGGAGTGTTTGATGGGACAGTGTAGAGGGAGCTTTACTCTGTATCTAACCCGTGCTGTACTTGCCCTGGGTGTGTTTCATGGGACAGTGTAGAGGGAGCTTTACTCTGTATCTAACCCGTGCTGTACCTGCCCTGGGAGTGTTTGATGGGACAGTGCAGAGGGAGCTTTACTCTGTATCTAACCCGTGATGTACCTGCCCTGGGAGTGTTTGATGGGACAGTGCAGAGGGAGCTTTACTCTGTATCTAACCCGTGCTGTACTTGCTCTGGGTGTGCTTCTTGGGACAGTGTAGAGGGAGTTTTACTCTGTATTTAAACCGTGCTGTACCTGCCCTGGGTGTGTTTGTTTGGGACAGTGTAGAGGGCGCTTTACTCTGTCTCTAACCCGTGCTGTACCTGCCCTGGGAGTGTTTTATGGGACAGTGTTGAGGGAGCTTTACTCTGTATCTAATCCATGCTGTACCTGCACTGGGAGTGTTTGATGGGACATTGTCGAGGGAGCTTTACTTTGTATCTAAACCGTGCTGTACCTGCCCTGGGAGAGTTTGATGGGACAGTGTCGAGGGAGCTTTACTCTGTATCTAACCCGTGCTGTATCTGCCCTGGGAGTGTTTGATGCAACAGTGTAGAGGGAGCTTTACTCTGTATCTACCCCGTGCGGTACCTGCCCTGGGAGTGTTTGATGTGACAGTGTAGAGGGAGCTTTACTCTGCATCTAACCCGTGTTGTATCTGCCCTGGGAGTGTTTGATGGGACAGTGTCGAGGGAGCTTTACTCTGTATCTAACCCGTGCTGTACCTGCCCTTGGCGTATTGGATTGGACAGTGCAGAGGGAACTTTGCTCTGTAGCTAACCCGTGCTGTACCTGCCCTGGGAGAGTTTGATGGGGCAGTGTAGAGGGAGCTTTACTCTTTCTAACCCGTGCTGTACCTCCCCTGGGAGTGTTTGTTGGGACAGTGTAGATGGAGCTTTACTCTGTATCTAACGCGTGCTGTACCTGCCCTGGGAGTGTTTGATGGGACACTGTAGAGGAAGCTTTCCTCTGTATCTGACCCGTGCTGTACCTGCCCTGCGAGTGTTTGATGGCACAGTGTAGAGGGAGCTTTACTCTGTATCTAACCCGTGCTGTACCTGCCCTGTGAGTGTTTGATGATACAGTGCAGAGGCTGCTTTACGCTATATCTAACCCGTGCTGTACCTGCCCTGGAAGTGTTTGATGGGACAGTGCAGTGGGAGCTTTACTCTGTATCTAAACCGTGCTGTACCTGCCTTGGAAGTGTTTGATGGGACAGTGTAGAGGGAGCTTTCCTCTGTATCTGACCCGTGCTGTACCTGCCCTGCGAGTGTTTGATGGGACAGTGCAGAGGGAGCTTTACTCTGTGTCTAACCCGTGCTGTACCTGCCCTGCGAGTGTTTGATGATACAGTGTAGAGGGAGCTTTACTCTGTATCTAACCCGTGCTGTACCTGCCCTGGGAGTGTTTGATGGGACAGTGTCGAGGGAGCTTTACTCTGTATCTAACTCGTGCTGTATCTGCCCTGGGAGTGTTTGATGGGACAGTGTAGAGGGAGCTTTACTGTGTATCTAACCCGTGCTGTATCTGCCCTGGGACGGTTTGATGGGACAGTGTAGAGGGTGCTTTACTCTGTATCTAACCCGTGCTGTACCTGCCCTGGGAGTGTTTGATGGAACAGTGCAGAGTGAGCTTTACTCTGTATCTATCCCGTGCTGTACCTGCCCTGTGAGTGTTTGATGATACAGTGCAGAGGGAACTTTACTCTTTATCTAACCCGTGCTGTACCTGCCCTGGGAGTGTGTGATGGGACAGTGTCGAGGGAGCTTTACTCTGTATCTAACCCGTGCTGTATCTGCCCTGGGAGTGTTTGATGGGACAGTGTAGAGGGAGCTTTACTGTGTATCTTACCCGTGCAGTATCTGTCCTGGGAGTGTTTGATGGGGCAGTGTCGAGGGAGCTTTACTCTGTATCTAACCCGTGCTGTATCTGCCCTGGGACGGTTTGATGGGACAGTGCTGAGGGTGCTTTACTCTGTAGCTAACCCGTGCTGTACCTGCCCTGGGAGAGTTTGATGGAGCAGTGTAGAGGGAGCTTTACTCTATATCTAACCCGTGCTGTACCTGCCTTGGAAGTGTTTGATGGGACAGTGTAGAGGGAGCTTTACTCTGTATCTAACCCGTGCTGTACCTGCCCTGGAAGTGTTTGATGGGACAGTGTAGAGGGAGCTTTACTCTGTATCTAACCCGTGCTGTACCTGCCCGGGAGTGTTTGATGGGACAGTGTAGAGGGAGCTTTACTCTGTACTAAACCGTGCTGTACCTGCCCTGGGAGTGTTTGATGGGACAGTGTAGAGGGAGCTTTACTCTGTATCTAACCCGTGCTGTACTTGCCCTGGGTGTGTTTCATGGGACAGTGTCGAGGGAGTTTTACTCTGCATCTAACCCGTGCTGTACCTGCCCTGGAAGTGTTTGATGGGACATTGTAGTGGGAGCTTTACTCTGTGGCTAACCCGTGCTGTACCTGCCCTGGGAGTGTTTGATGGGACAGTGCAGAGGGAGCTTTACTCTGTATCTAACCCGTGCTGTACCTGCCCTGGAGTGTTTGATGGGACAGTGTAGAGGGAGCTTTACTCTGTATCTAACCCGTGCTGTACCTGCCCTGGGAGTGTTTGATGGGACAGTGTTGAGGGAGCTTTACTCTGTTTCTAACCCGTGCTGTAGTTGCCCTGGGTGTGTTTCTTGGGACAGTGTAGAGGGAGCTTTACTCTGTATCTAACCCGTGCTGTACCTGCCCTGGGAGTGTTTGATGGGACAGTGTAGAGGGAGCTTTACTCTGTATCTAACCCGTGCTGTACCTGCCCTGGAGTGTTTGATGGGACAGTGTAGAGGGAGCTTTACTCTGTATCTAACCCGTGCTGTACCTGCCCTGGAGTGTTTGATGGGACAGTGTCGAGGGAGCTTTACTCTGTATCTAACCCTTGCTGTACCTGCCCTGGAGTGTTTGATGGGACAGTGTAGAGGGAGCTTTACTCTGTATCTAACCCGTGCTGTACCTGCCCTGGGAGTGTTTGATGGGACAGTGTAGAGGGAGCTTTACTCTGTATCTAACCCGTGCTGTACCTGCCCTGGGAGTGTTTGATGGACAGTGTAGAGGGAGCTTTACTCTGTATCTAACCCGTGCTGTACCTGCCCTGGGAGTGTTTGATGGGACAGTGTAGAGGGAGCTTTACTCTGTATCTAACCCGTGCTGTACCTGCCCTTGGCGTATTGGATGGGACAGTGCAGAGGGAGCTTTACTCTGTATCTTAGCCGTGCTGTACCTGTCCTGGGAGTGTTTGATGGGGCAGTGTAGAGGGAGCTTTACTCTTTCTAACCCGTGCTGTACCTACCCTGGGAGTGTTTGATGGGGCAGTGTGGAGGGAGCTTTACTCTGTATCTAACGCGTGCTGTACCTACCCTGGGAGTGTTTGATGGGATAGTGTAGAGGGAGCGTTACTCTTTATCTAACCCGTGCTGTACCTGCACTGCGAGTGTTTGATGGGACAGTGTAGAGGGAGCTTTACTCTGTATCTAACCCGTGCTGTACCTGCCCTGGGAGTGTTTGATGGGACACTGTAGAGGTAGCTTTCCTCTGCATCTGACCTGTGCTGTACCTGCCGTGCGAGTGTTTGATGATACAGTGTAGAGGGAACTTTACTCTGTATCTAACCCGTGCTGTACCTGCCCTGGGAGTGTTTGATGGGACAGTGTCGAGGGAGCTTTACTCTGTATCTAACCCGTGCTGTATCTGCCCTGGGAGTGTTTGATGGGACAGTGTAGAGGGAGCTTTACTGTGTATCTAACCCGTGCTGTATCTGCCCTGGGATGGTTTGATGGGACAGTGTAGAGGGTGCTTTACTCTGTAGCTAACCCGTACTGTACCTGCAATGGAGTGTTTCATGGGGCAGTGTAGAGGGAGCTTTACTCTGTATTTAACCCGTGCTGGACCTGCCCTGGGAGTGTTTGATGGGACAGTGAAGAGGGAGCTTTCCTCTGTTTCTATCCCATGCTGTACCTGCCCTGGGAGTATTTGATGGGACAGTGTAGAGGGATCTTTCCTCTGTATCTAACCCGTGCTGCACCTGCCCTGGGAGTGTTTGATGAGACAGTGTGGATGGAGCTTTACTCTGTATCGAACCCGTGCTGCACCTGCCCTGGGAGTGTTTGATGGGACAGTGTAGAGGGAGCTTTACTCTGTATTTAACCCGTGCCGTACCTGCCCTGGGAGTGTTTGATGCGACAGTGTAGAGCGAGTTTTACTCTGTATCTAACCTGTGCTGTCCCTGCCCTGGGAGAGTTTGATGGGACAATGTAGAGGGAGCTTTACTCTGTATCTAACCCGTGCTGTACCTGTCCTGGGAGTGTTTGATGGGACAGTGTAGAGGGAGCTTCACTCTGTATCTAACCCGTGCTGTCCCTGCCCTGGTAGTGTTGGATGGGTCAGTGCAGAGGGAGCTTTACTCTGTATCTAACCCATGCTGTACCTGCCCTGGGAGTGTTTGATGGGACAGTGTAGAGGGGGCTTTACTCTGTATCTAACCCGTGCCGTACCTGCCCTGGGAGTGTTTGATGCAACAGTGCAGAGGGAGCTTTACTCTGTATCTAACCCGTACTGTACCTGCCCTGGGAGTGTTTGATGGGACAGTGCAGAGGGAGCTTTACTCTTTATCTAACCCTTGCTGTCCCTGCCCTGTGAGTGTTTGATAGGACAGTGTAGAGGGAGCTTTACTCTGTATCTAACCCGTGCTGTACCTGTCCTGGGAGTGTTTGATGGGACAGTGTAGAGGGAGCTTTACTCTGTATCTAACCCGTGCTGTACCTGCCCTGGGAGTGTTTGATGGGACAGTGCAGAGGGAGCTTTGCTCTGTATCTAACCCGTGCTGTACCTGCCCTGGGAGTGTTTGATGGGACAGTGTAGAGGGAGCTTTACTCTGTATCTAACCCGTGCTGTACCTGTCCTGGGAGTGTTTGATGGGACAGTGTAGAGGGAGCTTTACTCTGTATCTAACCCGTGCTGTACCTGCCCTGGGAGTGTTTGATGGGACAGTGCAGAGGGAGCTTTACTCTGTATCTAACCCGTGCTGTACCTGCCCTGGGAGTGTTTGATGGGACAGTGTAGAGGGAGCTTTACTCTGTATCGAACCCGTGCTGTACCTGTCCTGGGAGTGTTTGATGGGACAGTGTGGAGGGGGCTTTACTCTGTATCTAACCCGTGCTGTACCTGCCCTGGGACTGTGGAGAGGGATGTCACGTCCAGGTACAGTTTCATTTTTACCATCACTTGCACCGATCATCACCCACTGGAGGTTTAAATCAGGAGCTTCTGTGTGATGGTGAGGTGATCACTGGACAATAAAGTGCAGAGACTAGTGGGTGGCTGCTCATTATCCTCGGTGTGTTTTAATCCTCTTTCCCACTGAATACTGCGGACAGACAGGATCACCTTGGGAACGGAATGGTCAGTGTGACATCACTTTCTAAACAAGAGCCCACAAGACAATGGGTTCTCAATAAATGTTAAAGGGATTCAAAGGCAAATGGTATGTTGGCCTTCATAGCGAGAGGATTCGAGTACAGTAGCAAAGATGTCTTGCTGCAGTTGTACAGGGTCTTGGTGAGACCATACCTTGAGTATTGTGTGCAGTTTTGGTCGCCTTATCTGAGGAAGGATGTTCTTGCCATGGAGGGAGTGCAGCGAAGATTCACCAGACTGATACCTGGGATGGCAGGAATGACGTATGAGGAGAGATTGGGATGATTGGGCTTATACTCGCTGGAGTTTAGAAGAATGAGAGGGGATCTCATTGAAATGTATAAAATTCTAACAGGACTCGACAGAGTAGATGCAGGAAGGATGTTCCTGATGGCGGGGGAGTCCAGAACCAGGGGTCATTTAGGACCGAGATGAGGAGGAATTTCTTCACCCAGAGAGTGGTGAACCTGTGGAATTCTCTACCACAGAAGGCAGTTGAGGCCAATTCATTAAATATATTCAAGAAGGAGTTAGATATATTTCTTAAGGCTAAAGGGATCAAGGGATATGGGGAGAAAGCAGGGACAGGGTACTGAATTTGGATGATCAGCCATGAAACATAGAAACATAAAAGATAGGAGCAGGAGTAGGCCATTCGGCCCCTCTAGCCTGCTCCGCCATTCAATGCGATCATGGCTGATCATCTTGATCTGAACTGGGTTCAATGTGAGACAGTTCGGGGAGTCAGGCATCATTCACCCCTAGACCTACACTGACAGGTTAAACCCCAGACAGCTCCTTAGTAAGGATTGCTCTGGTTCCTCACCATATATGTGTCAGGATACTGAAACCCAGCTTTCTCACAGTCCACTCCTGGAGGCCCCACTCCCTGAGCCTACAACCTTCAGCAGGGTCAGTGCTGGAGTTCCACAGCGGGAGTGATCCCAGAGTAACTGTTGGGATCGCACCCCGTGGATGTTCCGGGTCAGTGTATCTTTAGTTATCCTGGTGTCTAACACGCACACATCAATAAAACAGGGAATTCCTGGAAACACGCTGCAGGTCCTTCTTTATCTGGAGATCAAATGTCTGTTGTATAATTGTACCAGCAGTTAACAGGCTCCTGTGAACTCCTCCCTCTGATATTTTAATGCAGACTTTAATCAATTTATTTTAAACGGGTTTATTTTAAATGAGCTAACACCTGCCTTTAAATTTTAGACTCAGGACTGTCTCACACACATATTAAATCTTCGTGGAATAATTACCAGTCATTTTGAGACTGGAAACTTAACCCTGCTGTTTCACTTTCAGTCAGGAACAGATCACAGTTTGACACCAATCTCTGATTTGACAGCACGTTTCCAGCATTCACCGTTGTTCTTCCTGACTCTAAACACAGTTGTAAAGGAGCCTTCTGTTCCGTGCCCAGGAGCTCTGACCCATGGAAGAGAGCGGCTGGGACACATTCCTTACAGGTCTCAAGATTAACCTGCATGGGGACATTGCTGTCAGAGAAGAGAGACGAGAAAGACCAAAGTGCCGTTTGCCCCTCTCAGTGTGGCCCTGAAGGACTGTGTCCAGGCTGAAGTTCTGTTCCCGCCGTACGATCCACCCCCAGATTGTCCTTTCTGAGCTCCAGCCAGGTGATGCTAAACACTCAGGTGAGAACGACAAAAATCCACAACAATGTGTTTAAAGCAAACTGATTTATTTGACAGATATCCAGAATATTAAACTCCAGCCCAGTTACAGGGGTTATTAACATCAGCAGAAACAAACCCCAACTGTCAGAATGAACACAATTCAGTCCGGGATCTGATTAACAGCAGCAATAACAGCAGAATCCAACCTCTGCTGTCACTTGTGAACTCGCTGGTGTCTCAGCAGGTTGGAAGACCGATTGAATTCCTTCCCACACTCAGAGCAGGTGAACGGCCTCTCCCCAGTGTGAACTTGCTGGTGTCTCAGCAGGGTGGAAGACCGAGTGAATCCCTTCCCACATTCAGAGCAGGTGAACGGCCTCTCCCCAGTGTGAACTTGCTGGTGTCTCAGCAGGGTGGATGACTCAGTGAATCCCTTCCCACACTCAGTGCAGGTGAACGGCCTCTCTCCAGTGTGAACTTGCTGGTGTCTCAGCAGGTTGGAAGACTGAGTGAATCCCTTCCAACATTCAGAGCAGGTGAACGGCCTTTCCCCAGTGTGAACTTGATGGTGTCTCAGCAGGGTGGATGACTCAGTGAATCCGTTCCCACACTCAGTGCAGGTGAACGGCCTCTCCCCAGTGTGAACTTGCTGGTGTCTCAGCAGGTTGGAAGACCGAGTGAATCCCTTCCCACATTCAGAGCAGGTGAACGGCCTCTCCCCGGTGTGAACTCGCTGGTGTGTCAGCAGGTGGGATGACTGAGTGAATCCCTTCCCACACTCAGAGCAGGTGAACGGCCTCTCCCCAGTGTGAGTTCGCTGGTGTACAGTGAGGTCAAATGATCCCCTGAACCCAGTCCCGCAGTGAGAGCACCTGAACGGTTTCTCGTCAGTATGAACAAGTTGATGGCGCGTCAGTTCCCCGGAACATTTAAAGCACTTCCCGCAGTCCGGGCATTTAAAAGGTTTTTCGTCAGTGTGAACTCGCTGGTGCTGCAGCAGGTGGGATGAATTAGTGAATCCCTTCCCACATTCAGAGCAGGTGAACGGTCTCTCCCCGGTGTGAACTCGTCGTTGAGTTTCCAGCTCACACGGGTAGTTGAAACGCTTCCCACAGTCCCCACATTTACAAGGTTTCTCCCCGGTGTGACTGCGCTTGTGACTCGACAGGTCAGAGGATCGGTTGAAGCCTCGTCCACACACAGAACACGTGTACGGTTTCTCCCGTGCTCTGAACGGTGCTTTCTGCTTCCATGCTCAAAGATCCTGATGAATCGAGTGACTCTGTCAGATATTGAAGTAATGTTTGGTTTGAGTTTCCTGTCTGCAAATCCTCCCCTTCTAATACCCTGTAAAATGAATTTAAAACAGGAAAAAGGGAGGGTGAGAGAGAACCCACAAAAACACAAAGGCAGGTTGTGAAATTGAGCTGAATGAATCTGGGAATTTGTGGGGCCGGCACGAGAAAAAAGTGACCATGAAAGCTGCCGGATTGTCGTAAAAACCCAACTGGTTCACTAATGTCCTTCAGGGAAGGGAACCCGCCACCCGGTCTGGGCCTACACAAGACTCTGGCCTCTATGGGAGGAGAGAGAGTGAGGTGGGAGGGGGAGGGGTGAAGGAGTGACTTTATACATCTGTAACTCAACTAGAACTTTGACAGCACCTCCCAAACACGCGACCTCCACCACCTAGAAGGACAAGGGCAGCAGGTGCATGGGAACACCATCACCTCCCAGTTCCCCTCCAAGTCACACACTATCCTGACTTGGGCATATATCGCCGTTCCTACATCGTCGCTGGGTGAAAATCCTGGAACTCTTCACCTAACAGCATTCTGAGAGTACCAGAACTGTCCACAGTACTCCAGGTGTGGTCTCACCAAGGCCCTATATAATTGCAGGAAGAATTCTTTACTCTTATACCCCAATGCATTTGTAATAAAGGCTAACTTACCATTTGCTTGCTGTACCTGCATGTTAACTTTGTGATTCGTGTACAAGGACACGCAGGTCCCTCTGAATACCAACATTTCCCAGTCTCTCACCATTTAAAAAATATTCTGCTTTTCTATTTTTCCCACCAAAGTGGATAACTTCACATTTCTCCACATCTGCCATGTTCTTGCCCACTCACTTAACCTGTCTATATCCCTTTGCAGGCTCTTTGTGTCCTCCTCACAGCTTACTGTCCCACCGAGCTTTGTATCGTCAGCAAACTTGGATACATTTCACTCGGTCCCCTCATCGAAGTCATTGATACAGATTGTAAATAGCTGAGGCCCAAGCACTGATCCTTGCTGTACCCGACTAGTTACAGCCTGCCAACCCGAAAGTGACCCGTTTATCCCTACCCTCTGTTTTCTGCCCGTTAACCAATCCTCAATCCATGCTAATATTTTACCCCCAACCCCATGAGCCCTAATTTAGTGTATCATTCTGTGATTCTATGAAATCTGCGTTCTTCCCACTTGGGCCTCTTGTACAACCCCCACTCCCTAGGCTCCACCATTGGCAGCCGTGCCTTCAGTTACCTCGGCCCCAAGATCTTTGACCAAGTCTTTGGTCACCTGTCCGAATCTCTCCTTCTTTGTCTCGGCGTCAGTTTTTGACGGATTTCGCTCTTGTGAAGGGCCTTGGAACGTTTTACTACATTAAAGGCGCTATGTAAATGCAAGTTGTTGTTGGTGTGCTGCCATTGGCCTCAGCTTCGCCAGACAGAATCAGCCAGGGACGGCGGCTGTGCTGCTCCCCATGGTCGAAGTGCTGGCAGCTCATAGTATCGGCTCAAAGCTCAGAATTACCACTCGGCAAGGTACTGGAGGGCAAACAGTGACTGGGACCGAACCCCACCATCACACAGCACCTTCAGTACAGGCTCACAGCTCAGAATTACCACTCGGCAAGGTACTGGAGGGCAAACAGTGACTGGGACCGAACCCCACCATCACACAGCACCTTCAGTACAGGCTCACAGCTCAGAATTACCACTCGGCAAGGTACTGGAGGGCAAACAGTGACTGGGACCGAACCCCACCATCACACAGCACCTTCAGTATCGGTTCAAAGCTCAGAATTACCACTCGGCAAGGTACTGGAGGGCAAACAGTGACTGGGGCCGAACCCCACCATCACACAGCACCTTCAGTACAGGCTCACAGCTCAGAATTACCACTCGACAAGGTACTGGAGGGCAAACAGTGACTGGGACCGGACATATAGAGTGGATAAAGGGGAACCAGTGGACGTAGTGTATTTAGACTTCCAAAAGGCATTTGACAAGGTGCCACACAAAAGATTATTGCTTAAGGTAAAAAATCACGGGATTGGGGGTAATATTCTGGCATGGATAGAGGATTGGCTATCTAACAGAAAGCAACGAGTTGGGATAAATGGTTAATTCTCAGACTGGCAATCAGTAACTAGTGGTGTTCCACAGGGGTCAGTGCTGGGTCCCCAACTCTTTACAATCTATATTAACGATTTGGAGGAAGGGACCAAGTGTAACATATCAAAATTTGCAGATGATACTAAGATGGGAGGGAAAGTAGTGAGTGAGGAGGACATAAAAAACCTGCAAGGGGACATAGTCAGGCTAAGTAAGTGGGCAGAGATTTGGCAGATGGAATACAACACTGGAAAGTGTGAGGTGATGCACTTTGGCAGGAAAAATCCTAGAGCAATTTATTATCTTAATGGCAAGAAACTGGAGAGTACTGAAGTGCAAAGGGATCTGGGGGTCCTGGTGCACGAAACTCAAAAGGTTAGTATGCAGGTGCAGCAAGTGATTAAGAAGGCAAATGGAATGTTGGCTTTCATTGCTAGGGGGATAGAATGTAAAAATAGGGAGGTATTGCTTCAGTTGTACAAGGTATTGGTGAGACCGCACCTGGAATACTGCATACAGTTTTGGTGTCCTTACTTAAGGAAAGACATCCTTGCTCTCGAGGCAGTGCAAAAAAGGTTCACACGGTTAATCCCGGGGATGAGGGGGTGGTCATATGAGGAGAGGTTGGGTAGATTGGGACTCTACTCATTGGAGTTCAGAAGAATGAGAGGCGATCTTATTGAAACATATAAGATTGTGAAGGGGTTGGATCGGGTGGATGCGGGGAGGATGTTCCCGATGACGGGTGAGACTAGAACTAGGGGACATAGTCTTAGAATAAGGGGCTGCTCTTTCAAAACTGAGATGAGGAGGAACTACTTCACTCAGAGGGTGGTAGGTCCATGGAATATGCTGCCACAAAAAGCTGTAGAAGCTACATCATTAAATGAATTTAAAACAGAAATAGACAGTTTCCTAGAAGTAAAGGGCATTAAGGGTTACGGGGAGCGGGCAGGAATTTGGACATGAGTCTAGGTTCGGATCGGTCATGGCCCTGTGGGTAGTGGAGCGGGCCCAGGGACCGTGTAGCCTGATTCTGCTCCTATTTCGTGTGTGCAATTCTGTTAGATGCAGGAGATGGTTCTGTGATAGTAGATAGTAGATTGGCGGTTAGGATCAGATCAGCCATGATCTTATTGAATGGCGGAGCAGGCTCGAGGGGCCGATTGGCCTACTCCTGCTCCTATTTCTTATGTTCTTATGACCGCACCATCACACAGCACCTTCAGTATAGGCTCACAGCTCAGAAATACCACTCGGCAAGGTACTGGAGGACAAACAGTGACTGGAGCCGAACCCCACCATCACACAGCACCTTCAGGAGAGAAAGGGAGAAAAATCCGAGCCTGCGATGAGTCTGGATTTCAAACAGCGAGGATGTGGTGAGGAGTGGGAGTGTGTGGGACGGGGGATTTACAGATTAGGAGGGGCAAGAGAGGAATGAATGTTCCAGAGAAACTAGAACTGTCTGTTCAGAATTTCTATCCTGTACCGACAGTGATGGCTTTTGTAAATTCTGAAGACAGGTTGCATAGACTAGGCGTCTACTCCCTTGAATATTGAAGATTAAGCGGTGATCTAATTGAGGTGTTTAAGATGATTAAAGCAGTTGATCGGGTAAACAGAGAGAAACTATTTCCTCTGGTGGGGGAGTCCACAGCAAGGGGACATAACCTTCAAATCAGAGCCAGGCCGTTCAGGGGTGATGTCAGGAAGCACTTCTTCACACAAAGGCTGCTGGAAATCTGGAACTCTCTCCCCCAAAAACTGCTGCGGCTGGGGTCAATAAAAGATCTCAAAACTGAGTGTGCAAGATTTTTGTTAGTCAAGGGTACTAAGCGTTACGGAACCAAGGTGGGTAGATGGAGCTCAGACACAGATCAGCCAGGATCTAATTGAATGAGGAACAGGCTCGATGGGCTGAATGGCCTCCTCCTGTTCCTACTTACAATGATGACTTTTGTAAACAGCTTTTACAGGATATTAGGAGGGGAGGAGATACAGACAGGATTAATCCTGGGCCCCACCTGTTCCGATGACAGACTGAACCAATCACGCAGCTCAGTCTCAGATTGAATTATTCCTCTCTCCAGCCTGTAACCGAGGAAACTTGTAACACTGAGGCTGAAATTCCATTTCCGTGAGCCGGGGATGCAGGCAGTGCTGGGCACAGAGGGAGCAGCAAACCGCGTTCAGAGTGGGCACGCTGGGATTGCTCTTGACCTGAGTTTTGCAGTGAGCATGTGCTGGGGCCCAAGCTCATTGGAAAAAGGATGGACACCAACCCTGGGATTGTACATGGGGATTCTAACCCTGGGATTATACATGGGGATTCCAACCCTGGGACTGTACATGGGGATTCCAACCCTGGGACTGTACTTGGGGATTCTAACCCTGTGACTGTACATGGGGATTCTAACCCTGGGACTGTACATGGGGATTCCAACCCTGGGACAGTACATGGGGATTTCTGTCCTGGGACTGTACATGGGGATTCTAACCCTGGGACTGTACATGGGGATTCCAACCCTGGGACTGTACATGGGGATTCCAACCCTGGGACTGTACATGGGGATTCTAACCCTGGGACTGTACATGGGGATTCTAACCCTGGGACAGTACATGGGGATTCCAACCTTGGGACTGTATATGGGGATTCCAACCCTGGGACTGTACATGGGGATTCTAACCCTGGGACTGTACATGGGGATTCTAACCCTGGGACTGTACATGGGGATTTTAACCCTGGGACTGTACATGGGGATTCTAACCCTGGGACTGTACATGGGGATTCTAACCCTGGGACTGTACATGGGGATTCCAACCCTGGGACTGTACATGGGGATTCCAACCCTGGGACAGTACATGGGGATTCCAACCCTGGGACTGTACATGGGGAATCCAGCCCTGGGACTGTACATGGGGATTCTAACCCTGGGACTGTACATGGGGATTCTAACCTTGGGACTGTACATGGGGATTCCAACCCTGGGACTGTACATGGGGATTCCAACCCTGGGACAGTACATGGGGATTCCAACCCTGGGACTGTACATGGGGAATCCAGCCCTGGGACTGTACATGGGGATTCCAACCCTGGGACTGTACATGGGGATTCCAACCCTGGGACTGTACATGGAGATTCCTATCCTGGGACTGTACATGGGGATTCTAACACTGGGACGGTAAATGGGGATTCCAACCCTGGGACTGTACATGGGGATTCTAACCCTCAAACTGTACATGGGGATTCCAACCCTGGGACTGTACATGGGGATTCTAACCCTGGGACTGTACATGGGGATTCTCACCCTGGGACTGTACATGGGGATTCTAACCCTGGGACAGTACATGGGGATTTCAACGCTGGGACTGTACATGGGGATTCCAACCCTGGGACTGTACATGGGGATTCTAACCCTCAAACTGTACATGGGGATTCCAACCCTGGGACTGTACATGGGGATTCTAACCCTGGGACTGTACATGGGGATTCTCACCCTGGGACTGTATATGGGGATTCTAACCCTGGGACAGTACATGGGGATTTCAACGCTGGGACTGTACATGGGGATTCCAACCGTGGGACTGTACATGGAGATTCCTATCCTGGGACTGTACATGGGGATTCTAACCCTGGGACTGTACATGGGGATTCCTATCCTGGGACTGTACATGGGGATTCTAACCCTGGGACTGTACATGGGGATTCCTATCCTGGGACTGTACAAGGGGATTCTAACCCTGGGACTGTACATGGGGATTCCTATCCTGGGAATGTACAAGGGGGCCCAGCTCTGGGGCTCTTCTGTTACAATTGTGTGGGATGTTAACCGTTTACTCTGCTTTTACCAGCACCTTCAGGAGAGATGGTGAGAAATCCGAAGTGTGGAGAGTCTGAATCAAATAACTGAGTCAATGATTTACTCTCCCGGGCACTGGGACCCGGTTGGGAACAGACACTGAAGCCCCGCCTACTCTTTGTTCCTGCACGAAGATGGCCGCGCATGCGCTTTGCTACTCACTGAATCAAGATGGCGGCCGTTATCCTGGGCCTGTGACTGGGAGAAGCCCCGAAGCTGCAAACGCGGGACCTTCAGGTTATTATCCGGGGCTTGCGGCCTGCACCAGTTGTTTATGAAGCCTCCCCGCCCACCCACCGGTCCATTACTCCGCTGCGCCGTCCGTTGTTCACCGATTGATCCAGAACTGGCCCACAGGCAGCGTCCTCTGAGATGAGACGCACCGCGCATGCTCCAACCCCAGGCGGGTCCCGCGCCTTCGCACTGGGCTCCTGTAGTCTGGGTAATATTTTAAATAGGCAGAGAAAGGGGAGTCCCTGTCCCTTTAAATATCTGGCCCATTCCCCCAGGCAGTGGGAGGAGGAACAGCGCGCGGTCTCTTTATATCCTGACCCAGCGGGCCCCGCCGGATGGGCTGCCGCAGGGTCCTAAAGGCCACAGAAGTTCATCACCATCGGGTTAAACAGAACTGAAAAGAGCTCACACAAAGTGTTTGTTATATGAGTGAGTGTGTAAACAAAACTCATCATTCTTAATGTGTGCAAGCACATTCCACAGAGATAAATTATCTTCACCAATTATTTTTCAGCATTTCCCTTCCCACACTTAACGCTGCCGTTTCACTTTCAGTCAGGAACAGATCGCAGTTTGACACCAATCTCTGATTTGACAGCACGTTTCCAGCATTCACCGTTGTTCTTCCTGACTCTAAGCACAGTTGTAAAGGAGCCTTCTGTTCCGTGCCCAGGAGCTCTGCCCCATGGGAGAGAGCGGCTGGGACACATTCCTTACAGGCCTCAAGATTAACCTGCACGGGGACATTGCTGTCAGTGAAGAGAAACGAGAAAGACCAAAGTGCCGTTTGCCCCTCTCAGTGTGGCCCTGAAGGTCTGTGTCCAGGCTGTAGTTCTGTTCCCGCCGTACGATCCTCCCCCCAGATTGTCCTTTCTGAGCTCCAGCCAGGTGATGCTAAACACTCAGGTGGGAACAGCAAATATTCACAACAATGTGTTTAAAGCAAACTGGTTTATTTGACAGATATCCAGAATATTAAACTCCAGCCCAGTTATAGGGGTTATTAACATCAGCAGAAACAAACCCCAACTGTCAGAATGAACACAATTCAGTCCGGGATGTAATTAACAGCAGCAATAACAGCAGAATCTAACCTCTGCTGTCACTTGTGAACTCGCTGGTGTATCCGAAGGTGGGAAGCCCGAGTGAATCCCTTCCCACACTCAGAGCAGGTGAACGGTATCTCCCCTGTGTGAACTCGCTGGTGCCTCAGCAGGGTGGATGAATTAGTGAATCCCTTCCCACACTCGGAGCAGGTGAACGGCCTCTCCCCGGTATGAACTCGCTGGTGTACAGTGAGGTGAGATGATCTCCTGAACCCAGTCCCGCAGTGAGAGCACCTGAACGGTCTCTCGTCAGTGTGAACACGTTGATGGCGTGTCAGTTCCCCGGAACTTTTAAACCACTTCCCGCAGTCTGGGCATTTAAAAGGTCTCTGGTCAGTGTGAACTCGTTGGTGTGTCAGCAAGGTGGATGAATTTGTGAATCCCTTCCCACACTCAGAGCAGGTGAACGGCCTCTCCCCAGTGTGAACTCGCCGGTGTGTCAGCAAGGTGGATGAATTAGTGAATCCTTTCCCACACTCAGAGCTGGTGAACGGCCTCTCCCCAGTGTGAGTGCGCTGGTGTACAGTGAGGTGAGATGATCGCCTGAACCCAGTCCCACAGTGAGAGCACCTGAACGGTCTCTTGTCAGTGTGAACACGTTGATGGCGTGTCAGTTCCCCGGAACTTTTAAAGCACTTCCCGCAGTCCGGGCATTTAAAAGGTCTCTCGTCCGTGTGAACTCGCTGGTGTGTCAGCAGGGTGGATGAATCAGTGAATCCCTTCCCACACTCAGAGCAGGTGAACGGCCTCTCTCCAGTGTGAACTCGTCGATGAGTTTCCAGCTCAAATGGGTAGTTGAATCGCTTCCCACAGTCCCCACATTTACACGGTTTCTCCCCGGTGTGACTGCGCTTGTGTCTCGACAGGCCAGAGGATAGGCTGAAGCCTCGACCACACACAGAACACGTGTACGGTTTCTCCCCGCTCTGAACGGTGCTTTCTGCTTCCATGTTCAAAGTTTCTGATGAATCGAGTAACTCTGTCAGATCTTCAAGTGATGTTTGGTTTGAGTTTCCCGTCTGCAAATACTCCCCTTCTAATACCCTGTAAAATGAATTTCAAACAGGAAAAAGGGAGTGTTTAGCAACTTAATCTCCCTTAGAATCCACCTCCCTTCACAGTCCCACATTGGAAATTGTTGGGTCCCACTGGGCTCAGAAGTACTGGGGGTTAAACCCAGCAGCTTCTCCCCCCTCTCCACTCCAGCTCAAACTGATGCAACAAGAAAGCCCTACACAGGAGTCCTCGGAGCGAGTTCCACATCCACCGCCCACCCTGATGCTAACCGGCTCTGAATTGCTCCCTCTGCTGTATAAATGCAAGTTGTTGTGTTTCTTGTCTGGGGGAGGCGCTGCACCCTGGGGTTAATGGTGCCGGGGTCCTGGCCGCACGGCCGCCGGCTCTGACTCGGGGCCTGAGACCAGCACTCGGTGTTGCTGAGGCCCGGCGGCTCACAGACTCAGAATTACCACTCGGCAAGGTACTGGAGGGCAAACAGTGACTGGGACCGAACCCCACCATCACACAGCACCTTCAGTATAGGCTCACAGCTCAGAATTACCACTCGGCAAGATACTGGAGGGCAAACAGTGACTGGGACCGAACCCCACCATCACACAGCACCTTAAGTATCGGTTCAAAGCTCAGAATTACCACTCGGCAAGGTACTGGAGGGCAAACAGTGACTGGGACCGAACCCCACCATCACACAGCACCTTCAGTACAGGCTCACAGCTCAGAATTACCACTCGGCAAGGTACTGGATGGCAAACAGTGACTGGGGCCGAACATATAGAGTGGATAAAGGGGAACCAGTGGACGTAGTGTATTTAGACTTCCAAAAGGCATTTGACAAGGTGCCACACAAAAGATTATTGCTTAAGGTAAAAAATCACGGGATTGGGGGTAATATTCTGGCATGGATAGAGGATTGGCTATCTAACAGAAAGCAACGAGTTGGGATAAATGGTTAATTCTCAGACTGGCAATCAGTAACTAGTGGTGTTCCACAGGGGTCAGTGCTGGGTCCCCAACTCTTTACAATCTATATTAACGATTTGGAGGAAGGGACCAAGTGTAACATATCAAAATTTGCAGATGATACTAAGATGGGAGGGAAAGTAGTGAGTGAGGAGGACATAAAAAACCTGCAAGGGGACATAGACAGGCTAAGTAAGTGGGCAGAGATTTGGCAGATGGAATACAACACTGGAAAGTGTGAGGTGATGCACTTTGGCAGGAAAAATCCTAGAGCAATTTATTATCTTAATGGCAAGAAACTGGAGAGTACTGAAGTGCAAAGGGATCTGGGGGTCCTGGTGCACGAAACTCAAAAGGTTAGTATGCAGGTGCAGCAAGTGATTAAGAAGGCAAATGGAATGTTGGCTTTCATTGCTAGGGGGATAGAATGTAAAAATAGGGAGGTATTGCTTCAGTTGTACAAGGTATTGGTGAGACCGCACCTGGAATACTGCATACAGTTTTGGTGTCCTTACTTAAGGAAAGACATCCTTGCTCTCGAGGCAGTGCAAAAAAGGTTCACACGGTTAATCCCGGGGATGAGGGGGTGGTCATATGAGGAGAGGTTGGGTAGATTGGGACTCTACTCATTGGAGTTCAGAAGAATGAGAGGCGATCTTATTGAAACATATAAGATTGTGAAGGGGTTGGATCGGGTGGATGCGGGGAGGATGTTCCCGATGACGGGTGAGACTAGAACTAGGGGACATAGTCTTAGAATAAGGGGCTGCTCTTTCAAAACTGAGATGAGGAGGAACTACTTCACTCAGAGGGTGGTAGGTCCATGGAATATGCTGCCACAAAAAGCTGTAGAAGCTACATCATTAAATGAATTTAAAACAGAAATAGACAGTTTCCTAGAAGTAAAGGGCATTAAGGGTTACGGGGAGCGGGCAGGAATTTGGACATGAGTCTAGGTTCGGATCGGTCATGGCCCTGTGGGTAGTGGAGCGGGCCCAGGGACCGTGTAGCCTGATTCTGCTCCTATTTCGTGTGTGCAATTCTGTTAGATGCAGGAGATGGTTCTGTGATAGTAGATAGTAGATTGGCGGTTAGGATCAGATCAGCCATGATCTTATTGAATGGCGGAGCAGGCTCGAGGGGCCGATTGGCCTACTCCTGCTCCTATTTCTTATGTTCTTATGACCGCACCATCACACAGCACCTTCAGTATAGGCTCACAGCTCAGAAATACCACTCGGCAAGGTACTGGAGGACAAACAGTGACTGGAGCCGAACCCCACCATCACACAGCACCTTCAGGAGAGAAAGGGAGAAAAATCCGAGCCTGCGATGAGTCTGGATTTCAAACAGCGAGGATGTGGTGAGGAGTGGGAGTGTGTGGGACGGGGGATTTACAGATTAGGAGGGGCAAGAGAGGAATGAATGTTCCAGAGAAACTAGAACTGTCTGTTCAGAATTTCTATCCTGTACCGACAGTGATGGCTTTTGTAAATTCTGAAGACAGGTTGCATAGACTAGGCGTCTACTCCCTTGAATATTGAAGATTAAGCGGTGATCTAATTGAGGTGTTTAAGATGATTAAAGGAGTTGATCGGGTAAACAGAGAGAAACTATTTCCTCTGGTGGGGGAGTCCACAGCAAGGGGACATAACCTTCAAATCAGAGCCAGGCCGTTCAGGGGTGATGTCAGGAAGCACTTCTTCACACAAAGGGTACTGAAAATCTGGAACTCTCTCCCCCAAAAACTGCTGCGGCTGGGGTCAATAAAAGATCTCAAAACTGAGTTTGCGAGATTTTTGTTAGTCAAGGGTACTAAGCGTTACGGAACCAAGGTGGGTAGATAGAGCTCAGACACAGATCAGCCAGGATCTAATTGAATGAGGGAACAGGCTCGATGGGCTGAATGGCCTCCTCCTGTTCCTACTTACAATGATGACTTTCGTAAACAGCTTTTACAGGGTATCAGGAGGGGAGGAGATGCAGACAGGATAAATCCTGGGCCCCTCCTGTTCCGATGACAGACTGAACCAATCACGCAGCTCAGTCTCCGATTGAATTATTCCTCTCTCCAGCCTGTAACCGAGGAAACTTGTAACACTGAGGCTGAAATTCCATTTCCGTGAGCCGGGGATGCAGGCAGTGCTGGGCACAGAGGGAGCAGCAAACCGGGTTCAGAGTGGGCACGCTGGGATTGCTCTTGACCTGGGTTTTGCAGTGAGCATGTGCTGGGGCCCAAGCTCATTGGAAAAAGGATGGACACCAACCCTGGGACTGTACATGGGGATTCTAACCCTGGGACTGTACATGCGGATTCTAACCCTGGGACTGTACATGGGGATTCTAACCCTGGGACTGTACATGGGGATTTCAACCCTGGGACTGTACATGGGGAGTCCAACCCTGGGACTGTACAAGGGGATTCTAACCCTGGGACTGTACATGGGGATTCTAACCCTGGGACTGTACATGGGGAGTCTAACCCTGGGACTGTACATGGGGATTCTAACCCTGGGACTGTACATGGGGATTCCAACCCTGGGACTGTACAAGGGGATTCTAACCCTGGGACTGTACATGGGGATTCTAACACTGGGACTGTACATGGGGATTCCAGCCCTGGGACTGTACATGGGGATTCTAACCCTGGGACTGTACATGGGGATTCTAACCCTGGGACTGTACATGGGGATTCCAACCCTGGGACTGTACATGGGGATTCTAACCCTGGGACTGTACATGGGGATTCTAACCCTGGGACTGTACATGGGGATTCTAACCCTGGGACTGTACATGGGGATTCCAACCCTGGGACTGTACAAGGGGATTCTAACCCTGGGACTGTACATGGGGATTCCAACCCTTCGACTGTACATGGGGATTCTAACCCTGGGACTGTACATGGGGATTCCAACCCTGGGACTGTACATGGGGATTCTAACCCTGGGACTGTACATGGGGATTCTAACCCTGGAACTGTACATGGGGATTCCTATCCTGGGACTGTACATGGAGATTCCTATCCTGGGACTGTACATGGGGATTCTAACACTGGGACGGTACATGGGGATTCCAACCCTGGGACTGTACATGGAGATTCCTATCCTGGACTGTACATGGGGATTCTAACACTGGGACGGTACATGGGGATTCTAACCCTGGGACTGTACATGGGGATTCTAACCCTGGAACTGTTCATGGGGATTCCTATCCTGGGACTGTACATGGGGATTCTAACCCTGGGACTGTACATGGGGATTCTAACCCTGGGACTGTACATGGGGATTCTAACCCTGGGACTGTTCATGGGGATTCCTATCCTGGGACTGTACATGGGGATTCTAACCCTGGGACTGTACATGGGGATTCTAACCCTGGGACTGTTCATGGGGATTCCTATCCTGGGACTGTACATGGGGATTCTAACCCTGGGACTGTACATGGGGATTCTAACCCTGGAACTGTTCATGGGGATTCCTATCCTGGGACTGTACATGGGGATTCTAACCCTGGGACTGTACATGGGGATTCTAACCCTGGGACTGTACATGGGGATTCTAACCCTGGGACTGTACATGGGGATTCTAACCCTGGGACTGTACATGGGGATTCTAACCCTGGGACAGTACATGGGGATTCCAACACTGGGACTGTACAAGGGGATTTCAACGCTGGGACTGTACTTGGGGATTCTAACCCTGGGACTGTACATGGGGATTCCAACCCTGGGACTGTACATGGGGATTCCAACCCTGGGACTGTACATGGAGATTCCTATCCTGGGACTGTACATGGGGATTCTAACCCTGGGACTGTACATGGGGATTCCAACCCTGGGACTGTACATGGAGATTCCAACCCTGGGACTGTACATGGAGATTCAAACCCTGGGACTGTACATGGGGATTCTAACCCTGGGACTGTACATGGGGATTCCTATCCTGGGACTGTACATGGGGATTCCAACCCTGGGACTGTACCTGGGGATTCCAACCCTGGGACTGTACATGGGGATTCTAACCCTGGGACTGTACATGGGGATTCTAACCCTGGGACTGTACATGGGGATTCTAACCCTGGGACTGCACATGGGGATTCTAACCCTGGGACTGTACATGGGGATTCCTATCCTGGGACTGTACAAGGGGATTCTAACCATGGGACTGTACATGGGGATTCCTATCCTGGGAATGTACAAGGGGGGCCCAGCTCTGGGGCTCTTCTGTTACAACTGTGTGGGATGTTAACCGTTTACTCTGCTTTTACCAGCACCTTCAGGAGAGATGGTGAGAAATCCGAAGTGTGGAGAGTCTGAATCAAATAACTGAGTCAATGATTTACTCTCCCGGGCACTGGGACCCGGTTGGGAGCAGACACTGAAGCCCCGCCCACTCTCTGTTCCTGCCCTAGATGACCGCGCATGCGCTTTGCTACTCACTGAATCAAGATGGCGGCCGTTATCCTGGGCCTGTGACTGGGAGAAGCCCCGAAGCTGCAAACGCGGGACCTTCAGGTTATTATCCGGGGCTTGCGGCCTGCACCAGTTGTTTATGAAGCCTCCCCGCCCACCCACCGGTCCATTACTCCGCTGCGCCGTCCGTTGTTCACCGATTGATCCAGAACTGGCCCACAGGCAGCGTCCTCTGAGATGAGACGCACCGCGCATGCTCCAACCCCAGGCGGGTCCCGCGCCTTCGCACTGGGCTCCTGTAGTCTGGGTAATATTTTAAATAGGCAGAGAAAGGGGAGTCCCTGTCCCTTTAAATATCTGGCCCATTCCCCCAGGCAGTGGGAGGAGGAACAGCGCGCGGTCTCTTTATATCCTGACCCAGCGGGCCCCGCCGGATGGGCTGCCGCAGGGTCCTAAAGGACACAGAAGTTCATCACCATCGGGTTAAACAGAACTGAAAAGAGCTCACACAAAGTGTTTGTTATATGAGTGAGTGTGTAAACAAAACTCATCATTCTTAATGTGTGCAAGCACATTCCACAGAGATAAATTATCTTCACCAATTATTTTTCAGCATTTCCCTTCCCACACTTAACGCTGCCGTTTCACTTTCAGTCAGGAACAGATCGCAGTTTGACACCAATCTCTGATTTGACAGCACGTTTCCAGCATTCACCGTTGTTCTTCCTGACTCTAAGCACAGTTGTAAAGGAGCCTTCTGTTCCGTGCCTAGGAGCTCTGCCCCATGGGAGAGAGCAGCTGGGACACATTCCTTACAGGCCTCAAGATTAACCTGCACGGGGACATTGCTGTCAGTGAAGAGAAACGAGAAAGACCAAAGTGCCGTTGGCCCCTCTCAGTGTGGCCCTCAAGGACTGTGTCCAGGCTATAGTTCTGTTCCCGCCGTACGATCCTCCCCCCAGATTGTCCTTTCTGAGCTCCAGCCAGGTGATGCTAAACACTCAGGTGGGAACAGCAAATATTCACAACAATGTGTTTAAAGCAAACTGGTTTATTTGACAGATATCCAGAATATTAAACTCCAGCCCAGTTACAGGGGTTATTAACATCAGCAGAAACAAACCCCAACTGTCAGAATGAACACAATTCAGTCCGGGATGTAATTAACAGCAGCAATAACAGCAGAATCTAACCTCTGCTGTCACTTGTGAACTCGCTGGTGTATCCGAAGGTGGGAAGCCCGAGTGAATCCCTTCCCACACTCAGAGCAGGTGAACGGTATCTCCCCTGTGTGAACTCGCTGGTGCCTCAGCAGGGTGGATGAATTAGTGAATCCCTTCCCACACTCGGAGCAGGTGAACGGCCTCTCCCCGGTATGAACTCGCTGGTGTACAGTGAGGTGAGATGATCTCCTGAACCCAGTCCCGCAGTGAGAGCACCTGAACGGTCTCTCGTCAGTGTGAACACGTTGATGGCGTGTCAGTTCCCCGGAACTTTTAAACCACTTCCCGCAGTCTGGGCATTTAAAAGGTCTCTGGTCAGTGTGAACTCGTTGGTGTGTCAGCAAGGTGGATGAATTTGTGAATCCCTTCCCACACTCAGAGCAGGTGAACGGCCTCTCCCCAGTGTGAACTCGCCGGTGTGTCAGCAAGGTGGATGAATTAGTGAATCCCTTCCCACACTCAGAGCTGGTGAACGGCTTCTCCCCAGTGTGAGTGCGCTGGTGTACAGTGAGGTGAGATGATCGCCTGAACCCAGTCCCGCAGTGAGAGCACCTGAACGGTCTCTTGTCAGTGTGAACACGTTGATGGCGTGTCAGTTCCCCGGAACTTTTAAAGCACTTCCCGCAGTCCGGGCATTTAAAAGGTCTCTCGTCAGTGTGAACTCGCTGGTGTGTCAGCAGGGTGGATGAATCAGTGAATCCCTTCCCACACTCGGAGCAGGTGAACGGCCTCTCCCCAGTGTGAGTGCGCTGGTGTACAGTGAGGTGAGATGATCGCCTGAACCCAGTCCCACAGTGAGAGCACCAGAACGGTCTCTTGTCAGTGTGAACACGTTGATGGCGTGTCAGTTCCCCGGAACTTTTAAAGCACTTCCCGCAGTCCGGGCATTTAAAAGGTCTCTCGTCCGTGTGAACTCGCTGGTGTGTCAGCAGGGTGGATGAATCAGTGAATCCCTTCCCACACTCAGAGCAGGTGAACGGCCTCTCCCCAGTGTGAACTCGTCGATGAGTTTCCAGCTCAAATGGGTAGTTGAATCGCTTCCCACAGTCCCCACATTTACATGGTTTCTCCCCGGTGTGACTGCGCTTGTGTCTCGACAGGCCAGAGGATTGGCTGAAGCCTCGACCACACACAGAACACGTGTACGGTTTCTCCCCGCTCTGAACGGTGCTTTCTGCTTCCATGTTCAAAGTTTCTGATGAATCGAGTAACTCTGTCAGATCTTCAAGTGATGTTTGGTTTGAGTTTCCCGTCTGCAAATACTCCCCTTCTAATACCCTGTAAAATGAATTTCAAACAGGAAAAAGGGAGTGTTTAGCAACTTAATCTCCCCTTAGAATCCACCTCCCTTCACAGTCCCACATTGGAAATTGTTGGGTCCCACTGGGCTCAGAAGTACTGGGGGTTAAACCCAGCAGCTTCTCCCCCCTCTCCACTCCAGCTCAAACTGATGCAACAAGAAAGCCCTACACAGGAGTCCTCGGAGCGAGTTCCACATCCACCGCCCACCCTGATGCTAACCGGCTCTGAATTGCTCCCTCTGCTGTATAAATGCAAGTTGTTGTGTTTCTTGTCTGGGGGAGGCGCTGCACCCTGGGGTTAATGGTGCCGGGGTCCTGGCCGCACGTCCGCCGGCTCTGACTCGGGGGCTGAGACCAGCACTCGGTGTTGCTGAGGCCCGGCGGCTCACAGACTCAGAATTACCACTCTGCAAGGTACTGGAGGGCAAACAGTGACTGGGACCGAACCCCACCATCACACAGCACCTTCAGTACAGGCTCACAGCTCAGAATTACCACTCGGCAAGGTACTGGAGGGCAAACAGTGACTGGGACCGAACCCCACCATCACACAGCACCTTAAGTATCGGTTCAAAGCTCAGAATTACCACTCAGCAAGGTACTGGAGGGCAAACAGTGACTGGGACCGAACCCCACCATCACACAGCACCTTCAGTACAGGCTCACAGCTCAGAATTACCACTCGGCAAGGTACTGGAGGGCAAACAGTGACTGGAGCCGAACCCCACCATCACACAGCACCTTCAGGAGAGAAAGGGAGAAAAATCCGAGCCTGTGATGAATCTGGATTTCAAACAGCGAGAATGTGGGGAGGAGGGGTAGTGTGTGGGACGGGGGATTTACAGATTAGGAGTGGCAAGAGAGGAAAGATTGTTCCAGAGAAACTAGAACTTGTCTGTTCAGAATTTCTATCCTGTACCGACAGTGATGACTTTTGTAAATTATGAAGACAGGTTGCATGGACTAGGCGTCTATTCCCTTCAATATCGAAGATTAAGCGGTGATCTAATTGAGGTGTTTAAGATGATTAAAGGAGTTTATCGGGTAAACAGAGAGAAACTATTTCCTCTGGTGGGGAGTCCACAGCAAGGGGACATAACCTTCAAATCAGAGCCAGGCCGTTCAGGGGTGATGTCAGGAAGCACTTCTTCACACAAAGGCTACTGGAAATCTGGATCTCTCTCCCCCAAAAACTGCTGCGGCTGGGGTCAATAGAAAAATCTCAAAACTGAGTGTGCGAGATTTTTGTTAGTCAAGGGTACTAAGGGTTACGGAACCAAGGCGGGTAGATGGAGCTCAGACACAGATCAGCCAGGATCTAATTGAATGAGGGAACAGGCTCGATGGGCTGAATGGCCTCCTCCTGTTCCTACTTACAATGATGACTTTTGTAAACAGCTTTTACAGGATATTAGGAGGGGAGGAGATACAGACAAGATTAATCCTGGGCCCCTCCTGTTCCGATGACAGACTGAACCAATCACACAGCTCAGTCTCAGATTGAATTATTCCTCTCTCCAGCCTGTAACCGAGGAAACTTGTAACACTGAGGCTGAAATTCCACTTCCGTGAGCCGGGGGAGCAGGCAGTGCTGGGCACAGAGGGAGCAGCAAACCGGGTTCAGAGTGGGCACGCTGGGATTGCCCTTGACCTGAGTTTTACAGTGAGCATGTGCTGGGGCCCAAGCTCATTGGAAAAAGGATGGATTCCAACCACTGGGACTGTACATGGGGATTCTAACCCTGGGACTGTACATGGGGATTCTAACCCTGGGACTGTACATGGGGATTCTAACCCTGGGACTGTACATGGGGATTCTAACCCTGGGACTGTACATGGGGATTCTAACCCTGGGACTGTACAAGGGGAGCCCAGCTCTGGTGCTCTTCTGTTACAATTGTGTTGGGTGTTAAACGTATGCCAGCGCCTTCAGGAGAGATGGTGAGAAATCCGAGGTGTGGAGAGTCTGAATCCAATAACTCTATCAATGATTTACTCTCCCGGGCACTGAAGCCCCGCCACTCTTTGTTCCTGCACGAAGATGGCCGCGCATGCGCTTTGCTACTCACTGAATCAAGATGGCGGCCGTTATCTTGGGCCTGTGACCGGGAGAAGCCCCGAAGCTGCAAACGCGGGACCTTCAGGTTATTATTCGGGGCTTGCGGCCTGCACTAGTTGTTTATGAAGCCTTCCCGCCCACCCCTGGTCCATAGCTCCGTTCCCGCAGGCCGTTTCTTACCGATTTTTCGGAGACCACTTCGCCACCACGCTCATCCGGCATTACACGCGCCTGCGCACTGAGCTCCTGTAGTCTGGGTGCGGCACATTCTCCCCCGCGGGGAATGCTGGGTAAAAGCCCCGCCATTGAAAGGCCACATTAGTGATTAGAACAGAATTTACTAAGAGTTGCATTGAGCACTGAACAATGTTCATTCTAGCAGTTAGAGTGTGTTTCTGCTGATCTTAATAACCCCTATACCTGGGCTGGAGATTGATATTCTGTATAAATATTGAATAAATCAGCTTTGTTTCAAGCTGACAGTGTGTCGAATATTTAATTGATGTTCTGTTACCCACTGTACAATTTTGGGCCTTTTCTTCCTCTAGATTATATCACTTCTCATCTAGTTCACCTTCTACCACATCAAGCCCTAAGCGTGTTCTGTTTGAGTACATGGCTTGTGGTTGTAATAGTCTGAACTGCAGTGTCTCACGTTATACTCACCTGACGTTACTTTGAACCACCGCTTTATTGAACTACAGCAATAGCAAAATATGGCGGATGCTGGAAATCTGAAATAACAATAGAAAATGCTGATCACTCAGCAGGCCAGGCACCATCGAGGAGAGAGAAACAGAGTCAACGTTTCCAGTCGGGGACCCTTGGTCAGAACAGCTTTATTGAACTATCTTGCATAAGATCTGAAATGTTATTTTCTGTATCATGTAACATTTTTTGTATCCGATTTAGTAAATAATCCTCCACACATATTGCATGTGATAGGCTTTGAAATATTCTGATCTTTGTAATTGTCATTGCTGTTTTTGATGATCTTATAGATTTAATCTCTTGTTACTAACATACCTTGTACTATTTCTTTAATGGAGATATTTGTTTAACATACTTCCTTTATCAGGTCATCAGCTCCTGCATTGACCCCTGTCAACAATCCTTAGTTAGGGGCTGGGGTTCGGGTGTAGGTTCAGGTGTTAGTGGTTGTGGTTTGTGGTTGTTGGTTAGGATTGTGGTTAGTGGTTGGGGGTAGTCAATAGGATATTAAGCTGAGGAGACAGTGATTGAGGTTAGACACCATTATTGACAATGCCAGTGTCAGTGGTCGTGTCCTTTCTCATTTCATGATTTTCAACCTCATGCAGACGAGTCACAAAACAGCCTCACGAATTGTTCATTCAAGGAACCTTCTTTCCTGTGTAAGCCTCATTTCCTCCCTTCTTTCACATCTCTACATTTCTCACAGAAAAATACATCAGGGACATTAGATTTTGGGATTTTGGGACAAGAACAGGCAGATCCAGGTGTTGTGCTGGTTACATCCAATCATTGGCCTGCCTGAAAAGGGCTTGTGACAATAACCTGTCACCAGGCCCCAACAGTCGCCATCTGATTCCACCGTCATATCTTCATCCATTACCCGCCTTTCACCCTCACAGGAACTGATTTCACCACCATGACCATTCCCCATACTGAGGCTCTCTGATTCTCATTTTATAGACTCAGTGTAAGTGGTCCCTGGATTTGGTGCCTCAGTATAACTGAAACCTGGATTTGTAGTCTAAGTATAAGTGGTCCCTGGATTTGGTGTCACACTGTAAGTGGTCACTGGATTTCGTGTGTCAATGTAAGTGGTTCCTGGATTTGGTGTCACACTGTAAGTGGCCCCTGGATTTGGTGTCTCAGTGTAAGTGATCCCTAGATTTTGTGTCACCGTGTAAGTGGTCCCTGGATTTGGGGCCACAGTCTTGGCCTTGGATTTGGTGTCACGGTGTAAGAGACCCCTGGAATTGTTGTCTCAGAGTAAGTGGTCCCTGGATTTTGTGTCACATTGTAAGTGGTCCCTGGATTTGGTGTCACAGTGTAAGAGATCCCTGACTTTGGTGTCTCAATGGAAGGGGTCCCTGGATTTGGTGTCTTACTGTAAGTGGTCCCTCGATTTGGGGTCACGGTGTAAATGGTCCCTGGATTTGCTGTGAGGCTGTGATTGAAGGTTCAGTGCACAGGGGCGGGGGGCGGGTCCTGGGGTTAGGAATCTTTCACCCGCCAACATTGACATCATTGGGTGATTGCCCACGGGGTTTAAATCTCTGGCAGGTTTGTGTTTCAACAGCACTTCCTCATTGGAACTGAGTGCAAACCCGCAGCCCAGCAATGTGTTCAGCACAGAATGATCCCACACGAATCTATTCCCCATTAACACTGTCCATATTAATTCACCAGAAACAGCCCAGTGCCCGCAAGTAACGGCAGCCCCGCATCTGACATCAGTTAAACACACAATTCAAAATATTGTAAAGAGAAAATAAACAACATTATAGTTCAACAGAGTCTATTAATGGCCAGTGAAACCCCCTCACCCCAACTCCTCTTTCACCCCTACTCTCCAATTCCCCTCACCCCAACTCCTCTTTCACCCCTACTCTCCAACCCCCCTCACCCCAACTCCTCTTTCACCCCTACTTTCCAAACCCCTCACCCCAACTCCTCTTTCACCCCTACTTTCCAAACCCCTCACCCCAACTCCTCTTTCACCCCTACTCTCCAAACCCCTCACCCCAACTCCTCTTTCACCCCTACTCTCCAACCCCCCTCACCCCAACTCCTCTTTCACACCTACTCTCCAACCCCCCTCACCCCAACTCCTCTTTCACCCCTACTCTCCAACCCCCCTCACCCCAACTCCTCTTTCACCCCTACTCTCCAACCCCCCTCACCCCAACTCCTCTTTCACCCCTGCTCCCCAACCAACCTCACCCCAACTCCTCTTTCACCCCTACTCTCCAACCGCCCTCACCCCAACTCCTCTTTCACCCCTACTCTCCAAACCCCTCACCCCAACTCCTCTTTCACCCCTACTCTCCAACCCCCCTTCACCCAAACTCCTCTTTCACCCCTACTCTCCAACCCCCTCACCCCAACTCCTCTTTCACCCCTACTCTCCAACCCCCCTCACCCCAACTCCTCTTTCACCCCTACTCTCCAACCCCCCTCACCCCAACTCCTCTTTCACCCCTACTCTCCAACTCCCCTCACCCCAACTCCTCTTTCACCCCTACTCTCCAACCCCCCTCACCCCAACTCCTCTTTCACCCCTAGTCTCCAACCCCCTCACCCCAACTCCTCTTTCACCCCTACTCTCCAACCCCCCTCACCCCAACTCCACTTTCACCCCTACTCTCCAACCCCCTCACCCCAACTCCTCTTTCACCCCTACCCTCCAACCCCTCTCACCCCAACTCCTCTTTCACCCCTACCCTCCAACCCCTCTCACCCCAACTCCTCTATCACCTCTACTCTCCAAACCCTCTCACCCAACTCCTCTTCCACCCCTACTCTCCAACCCCCCTTCACCCAAACTCCTCTTTCACCCCTACTCTCCAACCCCCAACTCCTCTTTCACCCCTACTCTCCAACCCCCCTTCACCCAAACTCCTCTTTCACCCCTACACCCCAACCCCCAACTCCTCTTTCACCCCTACTCTCCAACCCCCTTTCATCTTCCATTGATATTTGGAACCTGTCAGAATTTGAAAGATATTTACAAATGATTTGATTGTTTCTTAGAGTTGGGATCTTTCTTCATTCTGTTGCCTTCTGATTGAAATGAAACCGACGGTTTTACCAGTCGGGATTTGAAAGGTATTTGTAACGGATTGTAGATGTTCTTCGAGTTGGGATCTTTCTCTATTCCATCCACTCGAGCAGTTGGATAACAGACTTTCTCCTGTGAATATAGAGCTGGAGTATTGGGTCGTGATGTGTTCACTTGTTCATCTTCTTGACTCTAAAAATTGAGTCTTGTGGTTTCAGACACCAGATAATCAAGCTCACAACAACAGATTGTCTTTTACTGACTTTATTAACAGCATTGGAATAATACAGACAGAGTACAGTTACCCGTCCGGAGACAGGGATAATACAGTGGGTTCAGAGCTCTCTTCTCCCCTGGTCTGTTATAACATGCTGCGGCTACACTGACGAGAGTTAGACTGAACTTGTTTACTGCATTCGTGATCTGGCCCTGCTCAAAGCTGAGATATCTGTGCATTGTTCTGACTGTCACCACAAGGCTGTGTCACTATCACACAGACACCGTTTCCATGTTTCACATCTCCATCCACAGACCATCTCTTTACACATCCCCTTCCATCCTCAATCAACATCAGCAAAATAGATTATCTGCTCAATACCATCGTGCTGTGTGTGGGATTTTGCTGTGCGCAGATTGGCAGCTGCATTTCCTACATTACAACAGTGACTACACTTCAAAAGTATTTCATTGTCTGTAAAGCGTTTGGGACGTCCTGAGGTTGTGAAAGGCGGGATAGAAATTCAAGTCTTTTTGATTTCATAACAGCAAAAGTTACACTGGGACAAATGTTCAGTCATTCTCTATTACATGCACTCTGGAAGGTCTGGAGAGCTGGGACTTGAGAGTAAGAGAAGGTCTGAGAACTGAAATTATCTAGACTGAGAAAGGAGAAAAGGCCCAGAAATGGAGCAGTCGGTGACAGGACATCAATTAGTCTCCTCTTATCTCAGAGACATCAAATACTCGATTCACTGAGTGTTTGACATTTATCCAGAATATTAAACTCCAGCCCAGTTATAGGGGTTACTAACATCAGCAGAAACAAACCCCAACTGTCAGAATGAACACAGATCAGTCCTGGATGTGATTAACAGCAGCAATAACAGCAGAATCCAACCCCTGCTGTCACAAGTGAACTCATAAGAACATAAGAAATAGGAGCAGGAGTAGGCCATTCGGCCCAACAAGCCTGCTCCGCCATTCAATAAGATCATGGCTGATCTTCTATCTGAACTGCATTTTCCTGCACTATCCCCATATCCCTTTATTCTCTTAATATCCAATATCTTAATATCACTGGTGTTTCAGCAGGTGGGATGACCGAGTGAATCCCTTCCCACACAGGGAGCAGGTGAACGGTCTCTCCCCAGTGTGAGCTCTTTTCACAGTCAGGACATTTACAAGGTCTCTTATCAGACTGAACTCGCTGGTGTGTAATGAGTTGGGTGAACAAATTCATCTCTAACCACACATGGAGTAGGCGAACGGCCTCTCCTAAATGTGCACACACTGGTGTGTCAGCAGATTGGATGAATGAGTGAATCGCTTCCCACACACGGAGCAGGTGAACGGTCTCTCCCCAGTGTGAACTCGCTGGTGTTTCAGCAGGTTGGATGACTGAGCGAATCCCTTCCCACATACGGAGCAGGTGAATGGCCTCTCCCCGGTGTGAACTCGCTGGTGTGTCAGCAGGGTGGATGACCGGGTGAATCCCTTCCCACACTCAGAGCAAGTGAACGGTCTCTCCCCAGTGTGAACTCGCTGGTGTCTCAGCAGTTCGGATGACTGAGTGAATCCCTTCCCACACTCAGAGCAGGTGAATGGCCTCTCCCCAGTGTGAACTCGCTGGTGTGTCAGCACATCCTTTTCACTTTTAAATCTCTTCTCACAGTCAGAACATTTAAAAGGTCTCTTATCAGAGTGATGAAGTTGGTGCTTAGTGAGGTTGGATGACTGAGTGAATCCCTTCCCACACACAGGGCAGGTGAATGGTCTCTCCCCGGTGTGACTGCGACGATGAGTTTCCAGCTCAGACAGGTAATTGAATCCCTGCCCACAGTCCCCACATTGCTCCGGTTTCTCCATGGTGCGGGTGTCCTCGTGTCTCTCCAGGTTGGATGATCAGTTGAAGCCTCGTCCACACACTGAACACGTGTACGGTATCTCCCCGCTGTGAATGGTGCGATGTTTTTTCAGGCTGTGTAACTGGTTAAAGCTCTTTCCACAGTCAGTGCACTGGAACACTTTCACTCGGGTGTGTGTGTCTCGGTGCTTTTCCAGTCACACTGATGTTTGAAATCTTTTCCCACAGACAGAACAGACAAACATTTCTCCTTCCACATTCAAAGGCCGATGATATTCAGGTCCTGTTGAAACGAGTGACTCTGTCAGATCTTCATGTTTGGTTTGAGTTTCCCGTCTGCAAATCCTCCGCTTCTGATACTCTGTAAAAGGAGGTTACGAAACTCATCACTTGAAGTACAGGACAGAATTTCAGAACAGACAATTCTAGTTTCTAAAGAACATTCTTTCCTCTCTTGTTCCTCCAAAGCTGTAAATCCCCATCCCACACTTTGTCCCTGCTCCCTGTGTTAAAATCCAAACACATCGCACGTCTCAAGACAGTTTTTCCCCCTCTCCCAGTTTTCTCCACCAACTCTGGCTGGGTTCAGTTCGACACTCACTGGTTCCCCTCCCTCTCCTCCCCTGAAGGTGCTGACTCTGGCTCGGTTCAGTTCTACAGTCACTGGTTCCCCTCCCTCTCCTCCCCTGAAGGTGCTGACTCTGGCTGGGTTCAGTTCGACACTCACTGGTTCCCCTCCCTCTCCTCCCCTGAAGGTGCTGACTCTGGCTCGGTTCAGTTCTACAGTCACTGGTTCCCCTCCCTCTCCTCCCCTGAAGGTGCTGACTCTGGCTGGGTTCAGTTCTACACTCACTGGTTCCCCTCCCTCTCCTCCCCTGAAGGTGCTGACTCTGGCTTGGTTCAGTTCTACACTCACTGGTTCCCCTCCCTCTCCTCCCCTGAAGGTGCTGACTCTGGCTGGGTTCAGTTCTGCACTCACTGGTTCCCCTCCCTCTCCTCCCCTGAAGGTGCTGACTCTGGCTGGGTTCAGTTCTACACTCACTGGTTCCCCTCCCTCTCCTCCCCTGATGGTGCTGACTCTGGCTGGGTTCAGTTCGACACTCACTGGTTCTCCTCCCCTGAAGGTGCTGACTCTGGCTGGGTTCAGTTCTACACTCACTGGTTCCCCTCCCTCTCCCCTGAAGGCGCTGACTCTGGCTGGGTTCAGTTACTTTGCGGAACACCTCCGTTCAGTCCGTAAGGGGGACCCCGAGCTCCCGGTGGCCTGTCACTTTAATTCACCGCTTCACTCCCACTCTGACATCACCGTCCTCGGCCTATTACACTGTTCCACGGAAGCGCAGCGTAAGCTCGAGGAACAGCAACTCATCTTTCGTTTAGGCACGCTACAGCCCTCTGGACTCAATATCGAGTTCAACAATTTTAGATCATAACCTCAGCTCCAATCACATTTATATTTTATTTTTTCCACCCTTTTATTTGTCCCCCCCCCACCTTTTTTTTTCCTCCTAGAAGCTGGCAGCTGTCCTTCATTCTGCCAGTGGATTTCACACTTCATTCAGCCTTAATCTGTCACATTAACACCACCTCTAGCCTTGCATATCTCTTAATGTCTCTTCATCGCCCCCTTTGTTCCTTTATCCCCTCCCCCTTTTCCCAGCTTTACCCTGGCCTTAAATCGATTTGATTTCCGGCTCTTCCCAGTTCTGATGAAAGGTCATCGACCTGAAACGTTAACTTTCTTTCTCTCTCCATGGATGCTGCCTGGCCTGCTGAGTTTTTCCAGCGTTTTCTGTTGTTATTTCAGTTCTACACTCACTGGTTCCCCTCTCTCTCCTCCCCTGAAGGTGCTGACTCTGGCTGGGTTCAGTTCTACACTCACTGGTTCCCCTCCCTCTCCTCCCCTGAAGGTGCTGACTCTGGCTGGGTTCAGTTCTACACTCACTGGTACCCCTCCCTCTCCTCCCCTGAAGGTGCTGACTCTGGCTGGGTTCAGTTCTACACTCACTGGTTCCCCTCCCTCTCCTCCCCTGAAGGTGCTGACTCTGGCTGGGTTCAGTTCTACTCTCACTAGTTCCCCTCCCTCTCCTCCCCTGAAGGTGCTGACTCTGGCTGGGTTCAGTTCTCCTGGGACCCTGAAGCCCCGCCCACCTTTGCTTCCTTTACAAAGATGGCCGCACGAAACAAGATGGCGGCGAACAAAGACGCTGCTTTCCTTTACAGAGATGGCCGCCCTTAGCCTGGCCTGCTGAGTTTTTCCAGCGTTTTCTGTTGTTATTTCGGATTTCCAGCATCCGCAGTATTTTGCTATCGTCTTAGCCTGGGCTTGTTGCCGGGGAAAAAGCCTCAGAACTGCAAACGCAGAACCCGTTGGTTCTCATTCCGGGCTTGCGGCCTACACCAGGTGTTTATGAAGCTCACCCGCCGGATGCGTTACCTCCCTGCGCCCCCTGATTCGTAATCGGCGCAAATATCGTTTCTCCCGCCTAATTCCACTTGTCGCACTCAGAGGGCCTCGGATCTCAGTGACACTGCGCATGCTCCAGATACGGGCCGGCACTGCGCCTGCGCGCTGGGCTCCTCCAGTGTGAACAGGTCACATTGTTCCCGCAGGACACGTCATAGAGTCACAGAGTTAGACAGCACAGAAAGAGGCCCTTCGGCCCATCGTGTCCGCGCCGCCCATCAAGCCCTGTCTATTCTAATCCCAGTTTCCAGCACTTGGTCCCTAGCCTTGTATGCTATGGCGTTTCAAGTGCTCATCTAAATGCTTCTTGAATGTTGTGAGGGTTCCTGCCTCTACCACCCTTTCAGGCAGTGAGTTCCAGATTCCAACCACCCTCTGGGTGAAAAAGTTTTTCCTCAAATCCCCTCTAAACCTCCTGCCCCTTACCTTGAAACTATGCCCCCTGGTTATTGACCCTTCTACTAAGGGGGAAAGTTCCTTTCTATCTATCCTATCCATGCCCCTCATAATTTTGTACACCTCAATCAGGTCCCCCCTCAGCCTTCTCTGCTCTAAGGAAAACAACCCCAGCCTGTCCAGTCTCTCTTCATAGCTGAAGCGCTCCAGCCCAGATAACATCCTGGTGAATCTCCTCTGCACCCTCTCCAATACAATCACATCAATCCTATAGTGTGGCGACCAGAACTGCACACAGTATTCCAGCTGTGGCCTAACTAGTGTTTTGTACAGCTCCATCATAACATCCCTGCTCTTATATTATATGCCTCGGCTAATGAAGGCAAGTATCCCATATGCCTTCTTAACCACCTTATCTACCTGTCCTGCTGCCTTCAGGGATCTATGTACATGCACACCAAGGTCCCTCTGATCCTCTGTCCTTCCTAGGGTCCTATCATTTATTGTGTATTCCCTTGCCTTGTTAGTCCTCCCAAAATGCATCACCTCACACTTTTCAGGGTTAAATTCCATTTGGCACTGTTCTGCCCATCTGACCAACCCGTCTATATTGTCCTGTAGCCTGAGGCTTCCCTCCTCGCTATTTACCACTCCACCAATTTTCGTGTCATCTGCGAACTTACTGATCATCCTTCCTACATTCATATCTAAATCATTAATGTACATTACAAACAGCAAGGGACCCCGCACCGATCTCTGCGGTACACCACTGGACACAGGCTTCCAGTCACAAAAACAACCTTCGACCATCACCCTCTGCCTCCTGCCACTAAGCCAATTTTGGATCCAATGTGCCAAATTGCCCTGGATCCCATGGGCTCTTACCTTCTTGACCAGTCTCCCATGCGGGACTTTGTCAAAAGCCTTACTGAAGTCCATGTAGACTACATCAACTGCATTACCCTCATCCACACACCTAGTCACCCCCTCAAAAAATTCAATCAAATTGGTCAGACATGATCTCCCCCGACAAAGCCATGCTGACTATTCCTGATTAATCCCTGCCTCTCCAAGTGGAGACTAATTCTGTCCCTCAGAACTTTTTCCAATAATTTCCCTACCACTGATGTTAGGCTCACTGGCCTGTAATTCCCTGGTTTATCCCTACTACCCTTCTTGAACAATGGTACTACGTTAGCTGTCCTCCAGTCCTCTGGCACCTCCCCTGTGGCCAGAGAGGTTCTGAAAATTTGTGTCAGAGCCCCTGCAATCTCCTCCCTTGCCTCACACAGCAGCCTGGGATACATCTCGTCTGGGCCTGGGGATTTATCCATTTTTAAGCCCACTAAAACCGCTAGTACCTCCTCCCTCGCAATGCTAATTTGTTCAAGTATATCACAATCCCCCTGCCTGATTTCTATGCCTACATCGTCCTTCTCCATAGTGAACACAAATGCAAAATATTCATTTTAAACCTCATCTTCTGGCTCTACACACAGATTGCCACTTTGGTCCCTAATGGGCCCTACTCTTTCCCTGGTTATCCTCTTGCCCTTAATATACTTATGAAACACCTTGGGATTTTCCTTTATTTTGCCCGCCAGTGTTTTTTCTTGCCCCCTCTTCGCTCTCCTGATTTCTTTTTTAAGTACCCCCCTGCACTTTCTATACTCCTCTAGTGCTTCCACTGTTTTTAGTCCTTTGTATCTGCCAAAAGCTTCCCTTTTTTTCCTCATCCACTCTTGTACATCCCTTGACATCCAGGGTTCCCTGGACTTGTTGGTCCCACCCTTGACCTTTACGGGAACATGTTGGCGCTGTACTCTCTTTATTTCCTTTCTGAATGACTCCCACTGCTCTGATGTGGATTTTCCTACAAGTAGCTGATCCCAGTCCACTTTGGCCAGATCCTGCCTTATCATATTAAAATCGGCCTTCCCCCAATTTAGAACCTTTATTTCCGGTCCATCTTTGTCCTTTTCCATGACTACCTTAAATCTCAACGAATTATGGTCACTGCCACCAAAATGCTCCCCTACTGACACTTCTACCACTTGCCCGGCTACAATCCCTAGAATTAGGTCCAGTACCGCCCCCTCTCTTGTTGGACTTTCTACAGGCTGGCTCAAAAAGCTCTCCTGGATGCACTTTAAGAATTCCGCACCCTCTAAGCCTTTCACACTCTGACTATCCCAGTTAATATTGGGGAATTTGAAATCCCCTACTATTATTACCCTATTATTTCTACACTTCTCTGAGATTTGCCTACATATCTTTTCCTCTATCTCCCCCTGACTGTTTGTAACTAGCAGGATAGATAAGGGGGAACCAGTGGATGTGGTGTATTTGGATTTTCAGAAACAATCGATAAGATGCCACACAAGAGGTTATTAAACAAAATTAGGGCTCATGGGATTGGGGTAATATACTAGCATGGTCCCTGGAGTTTGAGAGAAATCAAGTTTGAAAATGATGCAGAGTTTCAGCCAATGAGGGAGCTCTGGACTCAACCCCGCCCACTGGGAGCCGTAAGCCCCGCCCCTCACACTCTGATTGGTTGGAAGACCAGCCGCCCGCTCGGTCCTCCAGCCCCGCCCCACTCTTCCTATTGGTCCGGAGCTCCTGTCAATCACCCGGGCAGTGTGAGCTGAGCATGCGCGGATCTTGGCAGCAGACACTGACACATCAGGTGAGAGAGCTCAGGGAGCGGGTTAATAAACCCCGGGGGGACGCGGGCTGCACACACCCCGAGTGCGGCCCCAGGCCCGGCCCGGCCCGGAGAAAACACTCAACATTATCCGCCTTCCCACAACTACCCGCCAGTTTAAAACACAAACTCCGGGACAACCAGGAAGTGCTGGGAAATCCCCAGCGAGTCAGGGAGCGTCTGTAAATGGAGGAGAAATGGAAACTGGTCAGGGAGTGTCTGTAAATAGAGGAGAAATGGAGACTGGTCAGGGAGCGTCTGTAAATGGAGGAAAAGTGATGATTGGTCAGGGAGCGTCTGTAAATGGAGGAGGAATGGTGACTGGTCAGGGAGTGTCTGTAAATGAGGAGAAATGGAGAGTGGTCAGGGAGCGTCTGTAAATGGAGGAGAAATGGAGATAGGTCAGGGAGCGTCTGTAAATGAGGAGAAATGGAGATAGGTTAGGGAGGGTCTGTAAAGAATCATACTTACCTATTTAACACACAGGCTAAAAGTCAACATAACGACAATGTAAAGACAATGCATTGTTATATTAGTTTCTTCAGCTGATCACCTCAAGTCGGTTTGGAAAAACACGGTTGCTATTATGATTAGCCCCTCTTTGAAGAGAGACTGGACAGGCTGGGGTGGTTTTCCTTAGAGCAGAGGAGGCTGAGGGGGGACCTGATTGAGGTGTACAAAATTATGAGGGGCTTGGATAGGGTAGATAGAAAGGAACTTTTCCCCTTAGTAGAGGGGTCAATAACCAGGGGGCATAGTTTCAAGGTAAGGGGCAGGAGGTTTAGAGGGGATTTGAGGAAAAACTTTTTCACCCAGAGAGTGGTTGGAATCTGGGACTCACTGCCTGAAAGGGTGGTAGAGGCAGGAACCCTCACAACATTCAAGAAGCATTTAGATGAGCACTTGAAATGCCATAGCATACAAGGCTACGGACCATCTCATTGAAACATAAGATTCTGAGGGGGGATTGAGAGGTTTTTTTTCCCCTGGTTGGAGAGTCGAGAAGTTAGTGCTGTTGGGGAGGGTTTAAATTAATTTGGCAGGGGGATGGGCACCAGGATGTAGCATTAGAAAGGAGAAACAAAGGATTGGGAGAGACAGATAGCATTATAGTAAGACAGACTAAGGTAGTAGATGGGATCAGACTAAGAGAGAATACAAGAAGGTCTAAGATAGGTTTACAGTGCATGTGTGTAAACGCACGAAGCGTGGTAAATAAGGTTGGTGAGCTGCAGGCGCAGATAGCCACATGGAAATATGGTGTCGTGGCGATAACGGAGACCTGGCTCAAAAAAGGGCAGGATTGGGTCCTAAATATTCCTGGATATAACGGGCACTTGGAGAGGTTTAAGCTAATTAAGGAGAGCCAACACGGATTTGTAAAAGGCAGATCGTGTTTGACTAATCTAATTGAACTTTTTGATGAAGTTACAGGGAGGATTGAGGAAGGGAATGCAATAAGAACATAACAACATAAGAAATAGGAGCAGGAGTAGGCCAATCGGCCCCTCGAGCCTGCTCCGCCATTCAATAAGATCATGGCTGATCTGATCCTCACCTCAAATCTAAAGAACACAAGAAGTAGGAGCAGGACCTGGCCACTCAGCCCCTGGGCCCGCTACGCCACCCACAGGGCCTCGACCAATACGAACTCAGCCTCATGTCCAATTTCCTGCCCGCTCCCCGTAACCCCTAATTCCCTTTACTTCTAGGAAACTGTCTATTTCTGTTATAAATTTATTTAATGATGTAGCTTCCACAGCTTCCTGGGGCAGCAAATTCCACAGACCTACTACCCTCTGAGTGAAGAAGTTTCTCCTCATCTCAGTTTTGAAAGAGCAGTCCCTTATTCTAAGATTATGCCCCCTAGTTCTAGTTTCACCCATCCTTGGGAACATCCTTATCTCATCCACCCGATCAAGCCCCTTCACAATCTTATATGTTTCAATAAGATCGCCTCTCATTCTTCTGAACTCCAATGAGTAGAGTCCCAATCTACTCAACCTCTCCTCATATGTCCACCCCCTCATCCCGGGGATTAACCGAGTGAACCTTCTATGTACTGCCTCGAGAGCAAGTATGTCTTTTCTTAAGTATGGACACCAAAACTGTATGCAGTATTCCAGGTGCGGTCTCACCAATACCTTGTTGTCTACATGGATTGTCGGAAGGCGTTTGACAAAGTACCACATAGAAGGCTGGTTAACAAAATGGAGGCTCATGGAACAGGTGGGTCAGTGGCAGCTTGGATAAAGAATTGGCTTAAGGACAGAAAACAGCGAGTTGTGGTAAATGGCTGTTTTTCAGACTGGAGGATGGTGGACAGTGGTGTTCTCCAAGGTTCAGTGCTGGGGCCACTGCTTTTTTTGATATGTATAAATGACCTGGATATTGGAATACAAAGTAGAATTTCTAAATTTGCCGATGACACCAAACTCGGGGGTGTGGCAATGTGAGGATGATACCAATCGACTGCAACAGGACATAGAAAGGCTAGCAGAATGGGCAGACAAGTGGCAGATGGAATAGAGAGAAGTGTGAGGTGATGCATTTTGGCAGAAGGAACAGGGAGAGGCAATATACACTTAATGGCACAGTTTTAAAGAGTGTGCAGGGACAGAGGGCTGCCTTTAAAGAGGAGATGGTTCGGGTACAGTCAAGGTACATTCACACGAGGGGAAAAGGTAGGACAACAAAAGCCAGAGCTCCTTGGATGACGAAAGAGATAGGGAGTAAGATGAAGCAGAAAAAGGGGGAGTATGACAGATGTCAGGTTGAGAATACAAGTGAGAACCAGGCTGAATATAGAACGTTCAGAGGGGAAGTGATAAAGGAAATAAGAGGGGAAGAGAGAGTATGAGAATGGACTGGCAGCTAACATAAAAGGCAATCCTAAAGTCTTCTATAGCGTAGAAATAATAAACGGGTAGTAAGAGGAGGGGTGGGGTCGATTAGGGACCAAAAGGAGACCTATGCATGGAGGCAGATGACATGGCTGAGGTACTAAATGAGTCCTTTGCATCTGTCTTTACCAAGGAAGAAGATGCTGCCAAAGTCACAGTGAAAGAGGAGGTAGTTGAGATACTGGATGGGAGAAAAATTGATAAAGAGGAGGTACTAGAAAGGCTGGCTGTACTTAAAGTAGATAAGTCACCAGGACCAGATGGGATGCATCCCAGGATGCTGAAGAAGGTAAGGGTGAAAATTGCAGAGGTACTGGCCATAATCTTCCAATCCTCCTTGGATACAGGGGGTGGTGCCAGAGGACTGGAGAATTGCAAATGTTACATCCTTGTTCAAAAAAGGGTGTAAGGATAAACCCAGCAACTACAGGCCAGTCAGTTTAACCTCGATGGTGGGGAATCTTTTAGAAACGATAATCCGGGACAAAATTAACAGTCACTTGGACAAGTGTGGATTAATTAAGGAAAGCCAGCACGGATTTGTCAAAGGCAAATCGTGTTTAACTAACTTGATTGAGTTGTTTGATGAGGTAACAGAAACAGTTGACGAGGGTAATGAGGTTGATGTGGTGTACATGGACTTCCAAATGGCGTTTGATAAAGTGCCACATAATAGGCTAGCCAGCAAAGTTGAAGCCCATGGAATAAAAGGGACAGTGGCAGCATGGATACGAAATTGGCTAAGTGACAGGAAACAGAGAGTAGTAGTGAACGGTTATTTTTCAGACTGGAGGAAGGTATACAGTGGTGTTCTCCAGGGGTCGGTTCTAGGACCACTGCTTTTCTTGATATATATTAATGACTTGGACATGGGTGTACAGGGCACAATTTCAAAATTTGCAGATGACACAAAACTTGGAAGTATAGTGAACAGTGAGGAGGATAGTGACAGACTTCAAGAGGACAGAGACAGGCTGGTGGAATGGGCGGACACGTGGCAGATGAAATTTAACGCAGAAAAATGCGAAGTGATACATTTTGGTAGGAAGAACGAGGAGAGGCAATATAAACTAAAGGGTAGATTCCTAAAGAAGGTGCATGAACAGAGAGACTTGGGAGTTTATGAGCACAAATCGTTGACGGTGGCAGGGCAGGTTGAGAAAGCGGTTAAAAAAGCTTACGGGATCCTGGGCTTTATAACTAGAGGCATAGAGTACAAAAGCAAGGAAGTTATGATGAACCTTTATAAAACACTGGTTTGGCCACAACTGCAATAATGTGTCCAAGTCTGGGCACCGCACTTTAGGAAGGATGTGAAGGTTGAGTGAGGGTGCGGAAAAGATTTACAAGAATGGTTCCAGGGATGAGGGGCTTCAGTTACATGGATAGACTGGAGAAGCTGGGGTTGTTCTCCTTGGAGCAGAGAAGGTTGAGAGGAGATTTGATAGAGGTGTTCAAAATCACGATGGTTCTGGACAGAGTAGATAGAGAGAAACTGTTCCCATTGGCGGAAGGGTCGAGAACCAGAGGACACAGATTTAAGGTGATTGGCAGAAGAATCAAAGGTGACATGGGGAAAAACTTTTTACGCAGTGAGTGGTTAGGATCGGGAATGCACTGCCTGAAAGGGTGGTGGAGGCAGATTCAATCGTGGCTTTCAAAAGGGAATTGGATGAGTACCTGAAGGACAAAAATTTGCAGGGCTACGAGGGAAGGGTGGGGGAGTGGGACTAGCTGAAGTGCTCTTGCAGAGAGCCGGCACGGGCTCAACGGGCCGAATGGCCACATTCTGTGCTGTAACCATTCTATGATTCTCCGAATGTGTTAAACCTTCATAGAATAATTACCAGTCATTTTTAGACTGGAAACTTAACCCTGCCATTTCACTTTCAGTCAGGAACAGATCGCAGTTTGACACCTGGTGTCTCAGCAGGGTGTATGACCGAGTGAATCCCTTCCCACACACGGAGCAGGTGAACGGTCTCTCAACAGTGTGAACTCGCTGGTGTGTCAGCAGGGTGGATGACTGAGTGAATCCCGTCCCACACACGGAGCAGGTGAACGGTCTCTCCCCAGTGTGAACTCGCTGGTGTGTCAGCAGGTGGGATGACTGAGTGAATCCCTTCCCACACTCAGAGCAGGTGAACGGTCACTCCCCAGTGTGAACTCGATGGTGTGTCAGCAGGGTGGACGACTGAGTGAATCCCTTCCCACACACGGAGCAGGTGAACGGCCTCTCCCCAGTGTGAACTCGCTGGTGTGACAGCAGGTGGGATGACCGAGTGAATCCCTTCCCACACTTGGAGCAGGTGAACGGCCTCTCCCCAGAATGAACTCGCTGGTGTGTCAGCAGGCTGAATGACCGAGTGAATCTCTTTCCACACTCAGAGCAGGTGAACGGTCTCTCCCCAGTGTGAATTTGCTGGTGTGTCAGCAGGTTGGATGACTGAGTGAATCCCTTCCCACACTCAGAGCAGGTGAACGGCCTCTTCCCGGTGTGACTGCGCTGGTGACTCAACAGGTCAGAGGATCGGCTGAAGCCTCGTCCACACACAGAACACGTGTACGGTTTCTCCCCGCTCTGAACGGTGCTTTCTGCTTCCATGCTCAAAGGTCCTGATGAATTGAGCGACTCTGTCAGATCTTGAAGTGATGTTTGGTTTGAGTTTCCCGTCTGCAAATCCTCCCCGTCTAACACCCTGCAAAATTAATTTAAAACAGGAAAAAGTGAGGGTGAGAGAGAACCCACAAAAACACAAAGGCAGGTTGTGAAATTGAGCTGAATGAATCTGGGAATTTGTGGGGCCGGCACTAGAAAAAAGTGACCATGAAAACTGCCGGATTGTCGTAAAAACCCAGCTGGTTCACTAATGTCCTTCAGGGAAGGGAACCCGCCACCCGGTCTGGGCCGACACAAGACTCTGGCCTCTATGGGAGGAGAGAGAGAGAGAGGTGAGACTAGAACCTTGACAGCACCTCCCAAACACACGACCTCCACCACCGAGAAGGACAAGGGCAGCAGGTGCATGGGAACACCATCACCTCCCAGTTCCCCTCCAAGTCACACACTATCCTGACTTGGGCATATATCGCCGTTCCTACATCGTCACTGGGTGAAAATCCTGGAACTCCTCACCTAACAGCATTCCGAGAGTACCTTCACCACACGGACTGCAGAGGTTCAAGAAGAAGGCCCAGCATCACCTTCTCAACGGGCAACTGGGGACTGGCAATATATGTTGGCCTTGCTAACGACACCCACATCCAAAGAATGTTTTTTTTCAAAACTGTGTACGTAAAATGGATGAAAAGCCTCTGCTGGGTGGAGACTGAGCGAGGACACCGAGGATTTAAGCAGAGGGAGAGAGAGCGAGGCCCAGACTCACCAGCAGCGGCCCTGGGTGGAGACTGAGCGAGGACACCGAGGATTTAAGCAGTGGGAGAGAGAGCGAGGCCCAGACTCACCAGCAGCGGCCCTGGGTGGAGACTGAGCGAGGACACCGAGGATTTAAGCAGTGGGAGAGAGAGCGAGGCCCAGACTCACCAGCAGCGGCCCTGGGTGGAGACTGAGCGAGGACACCGAGGATTTAAGCAGTGGGAGAGAGAGCGAGGCCCAGACTCACCAGCAGCGGTCCTGGGTGGAGACTGAGCGAGGACACCGAGGATTTAGCAGTGGGAGAGAGAGCGAGGCCCAGACTCACCAGCAGCGGCCTCTGGGTGGAGACTGAGCGAGGACACCGAGGATTTAGCAGAGGGAGAATGGAGAGCGGGCCCAGAAAATTAGTAAGTGAGTTTGGAAGGCAGAGGAAACAAGGGCTGGGAAATAGACAACAAGGCAGTTTGTCAATGCTAAATGGTGTATACTGAATGCAAGGAGTCTAGGAAATTAAGGGAGATGAGCTGAGGGCACAGATAGACACGTGGAGTTTGATATTATCACCATTACTGAGACATGGCTGCAAGAAGGGCAGGACTGGCAGCTCAACATTCCTGGTTACAGGGTTTTCAGACGAGATAGAGAGGGGGGTAAAATAAAGGAGGGGGGGGTCGCAGTATTGATTAAAGAGACAATTCCAGCTGTGAGGAGGGAGGATATGTTCGAAGGATTATCAAATGAGGCCATATGGGCTGAACTAAAAGAACTAAAAAGGGGGCACTCACACTGCTGGGAGTGTACGCTAGACCCCCAAACAGTCCCAGGGAGATCGAAGAGCAAATTTGTAGGCAAATTTCTGACAAGTGCAAAAACAATAGGGCAGTAATAGAGGGGGATTTCAATGACCCCAATATTAACTGGGATACTACCAGTGGAAAAGGGACAGAGGGCATAGAATTCCGAAATTGCATTCTGGAGAACTTTTTTAGCCAATACACAGCAAGCCCAACAACAGCGGGGGCAGTTGTGGATTTGGTTTTGGGGAATGAAGCTGGGCAGGTGGAAGGAGTATCAGTGGGGGAGCATATTGGGGGCAGTGATCATAATTCAGTTCGTTTTGGCATAATTATGCATAAGGACAAAGAAAAAACAGGAGGAAGGGTTCTAAATTGGGGGAAGGCCAATTTTACGAGGTTGAGAAGTGATTTAGCAAAAGTGGACTGGAAACAGTTACTTGAAGGTAAATCAGTGTCAGAGCAGTGGGAGGCATTCAAGAGGGAGATACATGGAGTTCAGGGTAAACATGTTCCCACAAAGAAAAAGGGTAGAACTGCTAAACTTAGAGCCCCCTGGATGACAAGGTGCTTACAGGGTAAGATAAGGCAAAAAAGGGAAGCCTGGATCAGATAGCGTGAGCTCAATACTGCAGAAAGCCGAGAAGAGGATAGAAAGTGTAAGGGTGAAATTGAGAAGGAAATTAGGAAAGCAAAAAGAGGGCATGAAAAAAATACTGGCAAATAGAATCAAAGAAAACCCAAAGATCTTATGGATTTTAACAGGGCTTTTGACAAAGTGCCACATGGCAGGCTGATCAAAAAAGTAAAAGCCCATGGGATCCAAGGGAGAGTGGCAAAAACCTGCAAGGCTACGGACCAAGAGCTGGAAGGTGGGATTAGGGTGGATAGCTCTTTGTCGGCTGGCACGGACAAGATGGGCTGAATGGCCTCCTTCGCTGTCGTAATTTTTCTATGATTCAAATACTCCCAGGGCAAATTACAGCACAGGTTAGATACAGACTGTCAGACATGGCTCAAGCGGTAGCACTCTCGCCTCTGAGTCAGAAAGTTGTGGGTGGAAGTCCCACTCCAGAGACTTCAGCACAAAACTCGAGGCTGCCATTCCAGTGCAGTGCTGAGGGAGTACAGCCCAGCGCGGAGTACAGCCCAGCGCAGAGAGAAGCCCGGCGCGGAGAGAAGCCCGGCGCAGAGTACAGCCCGGCGCGGAGTACAGCCCGGCGCAGAGTACAGCCACGCGCGGAGTACAGCCACGCGCGGAGTACAGCCCGGCGCGGAGTGAAGCCCAGTGCAGAGTCCAGTTCCCTCTGCTCTGCTCCAACATGCCAGAGTGAAGCCCAGTGCAGAGTCCAGTTCCCTCTGCTCTGCACACCAGCGAGTTCACACCTTGAGAGGCCATTCACCTGCTGAATGTGGAAGGCGATTCAGTCGCTCATCTAACTTACTGACACACCAGAAAGTTCGTAATGGGGAGAATCCGTTCACTGCTCTGTATGTGGAAAGGGATTCAATCGATCATCCCATTTACTGACACACCAGCACAGTCACACCGGAGAGACACTGTTTAGATACTTCATAAATGAGAAGTCGCACAACACCACGTTATAGTCCAACAGATTTATTTAATTTTACAAGCTTTCGAAGCAGTTCGCTCCTTCGTCAGGTAAGTTACCTGACGAAGGAGCGAACTGCTTCGAAAGCTTGTAAAATTAAATAAATCTGTTGGACTATAACCTGGTGTTGTGCGACTTCTCATTTTTGTCCACCCCAGTCCAACGCCGGCATCTCCACATCATAGATACTTCATGTGTGGGAAGGGATTCACTCCGTTGCCCCACCTGTTCACACTCCAGTGTGTCCACATTGAGAACAGTTGCTTTAAATACTCTGACAGTGAGAAAATCTTTTCAAGTTCAAAGCAGCTGATGCACGATCAGCGCATTGATACTGGAGAGAGGCTGATTCAATATCCTGTGTGTGGGAAGAAATTCACTCCACCTGCTGAGACTCCAGTGAGTGCACATGTGACTGCAGGGGTTTGGATTCTGTTATTAATCACATCCAGAACTGAACCATGGCAGAGTGCCCGTGCACTTGGGTTTCTGTGTGAATTATTGATGAATTTTCTCTCAATGGGGTCAAAGAAACTCATTCTCCATTCACTAATTGGGGCTTTCAATGTTCCCCAGCATGCCCCGCGGGGGACAATGTGCCCCATTCAGACTGGAGGAGCCCAGTGCGCAGGCGCAGTTCCCGACTGTATTTGGAGCATGCGCAGTGTCACTGTGATCAGAGCCAGGCGCGTGCACGGAGTGGACGTCAGCGGCATTCACGGTTTATGATCCGATTACGAATCAGGGGGCGCAGGGAGGTAACGCACTCGGTGGGTGAGCTTCATAAACACCTGGTGTAGGCCGCAAGCCCCGAATGAGAACCTACGGGTTCCGCGTTTGCAGCTCGGAGGCTTTTTCCCAGGAACTAGGCCAGGATTAACGGCGGCCATGTTTGTAAAGGAGCCCTGCGTGCTATGCGTCGCCATTTTGCTTCGTCGAGCGGTAGAGCGCATGCGTAGCCATCTTTGTAAAGTAGCCACTAGGGAACGTGGCTTCAGGGTCCCAGTGAGTGAACTGAACCCAGCCAGAGTCAGCACCTTCAGGGGAGGAGAGGGAGGGGAACCAGTGAGTGCAGAACTGAACCCAGCCAGAGTCAGCACCTTCAGGGGAGGAGAGAGAGGGGAACCAGTGAGTGTAGAACTGAACCCAGCCAGAGTCAGCACCTTCAGGGGAGGAGAGGGAGGGGAACCAGTGAGTGTAGAACTGAACCCAGCCAGAGTCAGCACCTTCAGGGGAGGAGAGGGAGGGGAACCAGTGAGTGTAGAACTGAACCCAGCCAGAGTCAGCACCTTCAGGGGAGGAGAGGGAGGGGAACCAGTGAGTGTAGAACTGAACCCAGCCAGAGTCAGCACCTTCAGGGGAGGAGAGGAAGGGGAACCAGTGAGTGTGGAACTGAACCCAGCCAGAGTCAGCACCTTCAGGGGAGGAGAGGAGGGGAACCAGTGAGTGTGGAACTGAACCCAGCCAGAGTCAGCACCTTCAGGGGAGGAGAGGGAGGGGAACCAGTGAGTGTGGAACTGAACGCAGCCAGAGTCAGCACCTTTTATACAGTCATGACGGCACAGCGGAGGCCATTCGGCCCATCGAGTCAATGCTGGCTCTCTGTACAGCAATCCATTCAATCCCATTCCCCTGCTCTATCCCCGTTGCCCTGCAAGTTTATTTCCCTCAAGTGCCTATCCAGTCTACCCTTGAAAACATTGAGTGTCTCCGCTTCCACCACTTCCATCGGCAGCGAGTTCCAGGTCATCACCACTCGCTGTGTAAAATGTTTTTCCTCACATCCCCCCTGTATCTCTTCCCCAAAACCTAAATCTGTGTCCCCTAGTCCTTGTACCATCAACTAGTGGGAACAGCCATTCCCCATCTAGCCTATCCTAACCCGTCATAGTCTTGTACACCGCTATCAAATCACCCCTCAACCTCCTTTGCTCTAATGAAAACAAATCCAGCTTCTCCAACCTGTCCTTGTAACTAAGATCCCCCATCCCCAGAACCATTCTGGTAAATCTCCTCTGCACCCTCTCAAGGGCCTTCACATCCTTCCTAAAGTGTGGTGACCAGAACTCGACGCAATACTCCAGTTGTGGCCTAACCAGCGCTTTATAAAGGTTCAGCATAACTTCTCTACTTTTGTACTCAATACCTCTGTTTATGAAGCCCAAGATCGCATATGCTTTGTTAACCACTCTCTCAATATGTCCCGCCACCTTCAGGGACCTATGCACATTAACTCCCAGGTCCCTCTCTCCCTGCACACTCTTTAAAACTGTGCAATTAAGTGTATATTGCCTCTCCCTGTTCCTTCTGCCAAAATGCATCACCTCACACATCTCTGTATTAATTTCCATCTGCCACTTGTCTGCCCATTCTGCCAGCCTTTCTATGTCCTGTTACAGTCGATTGATATCATCATCACTGTTTGCCACACCCCCAAGTTTGGTGTCATCGGCAAATTTAGAAATTCTACTCTGTATTCCAATATCCAGGTCATTTATATATCAAAAAAAGCGGTGGCCCCAGCACAGACCCTTGGGGAACACCACTGTCCACCATCCTCCAGTCTGAAAAACAGCGATTTACCACAACTCACTGTTTTCTGTCCTTAAGCCAATTCCTTATCCAAGCTGCCACTGACCCACCTATTCCATGAGCCTCCATTTTGTTAACAATTCTTCTATGTGGTACTTTGTCAAACGCCTTCCGAAAATCCATGTGGACAACATCCATTGCATTCCCTTCATCAATCCTCCCTGTTACTGGATCAAAAAATTAAATTAGATTAGTCAAACACGATCTGCCTTTTACAAATCCGTGTTGGCTCTCCTTAATTAGCTTAAACCTCTCCAAATGCCCTTTAATTTTTTCCTTGATTATTGTTTCTGAAACTTTACCCACCACTGATGTTAAACTGACCAGCCTGTAGTTACTTGGATTGTCCTTACAGCCTTTCTTCAACAATGGTGTCACATTTGCCACTGGGGAAGATTGGAAAATTATGGCAAGCCCTTCCACTATCTCCTTCCCCAATTCCCTTAGCAACCAGGGATGCAAGCCATCTGGTATTTGATTCAAACTCTCCACACTTCGGATTTCTCACCATCACTCCTGAAGGCGCTGGTAAAAGCAAAGCATACGGTTAACATCCCACACAATTGTAACAGAAGAGCCCCAGACCTGGGCCCCCCTTGTACAGTCCCAGGATAGGAATACCTATGTACAGTCCCAGGGTTAGAATCCCCATGTACAGTCCCAGGATAGGAATCCCCATGTACAGTCTCAGGGTTAGAATCCCCATGTACAGTCCCAGGGTTAGAATCCCCATGTACAGTCCCAGGATAGGAATCCCCATGTACAGTCCCAGGGTTAGAATCCCCATGTACAGTCCCAGGGTTAGAATCCCCATGTACAGTCCCAGGGTTAGAATCCCCATGTAAAGTCCCAGGGTTAGAATCCCCATGTACAGTCCCAGGGTTAGAATCCCCATGTACAGTCCCAGGGTTAGAAACCCCATGTACAGTCCCAGGGTTGGAATCCCCATGTACAGTCCCAGGGTTAGAATCCCCATGTACAGTCCCAGGGTTAGAATCCCCATGTACAGTCCCAGGGTTAGAAACCCCATGTACAGTCCCAGGGTTAGAATCCCCATGTACAGTCCCAGGGTTGGAATCCCCATGTACAGTCCCAGGGTTGGAATCCCCATGTACAGTCCCAGTGTTAGAATCCCCATGTACAGTCCCAGGGTTAGAATCCCCATGTACAGTCCCAGGGTTGGAATCCCCATGTACAGTCCAGTGTTAGAATCCCCATGTACAGTCCCAGGGTTAGAATCCCCATGTACAGTCCCAGGGTTGGAATCCCCATGTACAGTCCCAGGGTTAGAATCCCCATGTACAGTCCCAGGGTTGGAATCCCCATGTACAGTCCCAGGGTTAGAATCCCCATGTACAGTCCCAGGGTTAGAATCCCCATGTACAGTCCCAGGGTTAGAATCCCCATGTACAGTCCCAGGGTTAGAATCCCCATGTACAGTCCCAGGGTTAGAATCCCCATGTACAGTCCCAGGGTTAGAATCCCCATGTACAGTCCCAGGGTTAGAATCCCCATGTACAGTCCCAGTGTTGGAATCCCCATGTACAGTCCCAGGGTTAGAATCCCCATGTACAGTCCCAGGGTTGGAATCCCCATGTACAGTCCCAGGGTTAGAATCCCCATGTACAGTCCCAGGGTTGGAATCCCCATGTACAGTCCCAGGGCTGGAATCCCCATGTGCAGTCCCAGGGTTGGAATCCCCATGTACAGTCCCAGGGTTAGAATCCCCATGTACAGTCCCAGGGTTAGAATCCCCATGTACAGTCCCAGGGTTGGAATCCCCATGTACAGTCCCAGGGTTAGAATCCCCATGTACAGTCCCAGGGTTAGAATCCCCATGTACAGTCCCAGGGTTAGAATCCCCATGTACAGTCCCAGGGTTAGAATCCCCATGTACAGTCCCAGGGTTGGAATCCCTCAGCAACACCGAGTGCGGGTCTCAGGCCCCGAGTCAGAGCCGGCGGACGTGCGGCCAGGGCCCCGGCACCATTAACCCCAGGGTGCAGCACCTCCCCCAGACAAGAAACACAACAACTTGCATTTATACAGCAGAGGGAGCAATTCAGAGCCGGTTAGCATCAGGGTGGGCGGTGGATGTGGAACTCGGTCCCTGGCCTCCTGTGTAGGGCTTTCTTGTTGCATCAGTTTGAGCTGGAGTGGAGAGGGGGGAGAAGCTGCTGGGTTTAACCCCCAGTACTTCTGAGCCCAGTGGGACCCAACAATTTCCAATGTGAGACTGTGAAGGGAGGTGGATTCTAGGGGAGATTAAGTTGCTAAACAGACCCTGTCCGTACAGTGTAAAAGATTATCGTTTTAGGAACAAGTATTTCTGTAGAGGCTTTCAATCCATTTTATATATACAGATTTTTTAAATTCATTCGATGTGGGTGTCACTAGCAAGGCCAGCATATATTGCCAGTCCCCAGTTGCCCGTTGAGAAGGTGATGCTGGGCCTTCTTCTTGAACCTCTGACGTCCGTGTGGTGAAGGTACTCTCAGAATGCTGTTAGGTGAGGAGTTCCAGGATTTTCACCCAACGACGATGTAGGAACGGCGATATATGCCCAAGTCAGGATAGTGTGTGACTTGGAGGGGAACTGGGAGGTGATGGTGTTCCCATGCACCTGCTGCCCTTGTCCTTCTAGGTGGTGGAGGTCGCGTGTTTGGGAGGTGCTGTTAAAGTTCTAGTCGAGTTGCAGGTGTATAAAGTCACTCCTTCACCCCTCCCCCTCCCACCTCGTTCTCTCTCCTCCCATAGAGGCCAGAGTCTTGTGTCGGCCCAGACCGGGTGGCGGGTTCCCTTCCCTGAAGGACATTAGTGAACCAGTTGGGTTTTTACGACAATCCGGCAGCTTTCATGGTCACTTTTTTCTCGTGCCGGCCCCACAAATTCCCAGATTCATTCAGCTCAATTTCACAACCTGCCTTTGTGTTTTTGTGGGTTCTCTCTCATCCTCCCTTTTTCCTGTTTCAAATTTATTTTACAGGGTGTTAGACGGGGAGGATTTGCAGACGGGAAACTCAAACCAAACATCACTTCAAGATCCGACAGATTCACTCAATTCATCAGGACCTTTGAACATGGAAGCAGAAAGCACCGTTCAGAGCGGGGAGAAACCGTACACGTGTTCTGTGTGTGGACGAGGCTTCAGCCGATCCTCTGACCTATCGAGACACAAGCGCAGTCACACCGGGGAGAGGCCGTTCACCTGCTTTGAGTGTGGGAATCGATACACTCGATCATACGACCTGCTGACACACCAGCGACTTCACACTAGGGAGAGGCCGTTCACCTGCTCTGAGTGTGGGAAGGGATTCACTCGGTCATCCGACCTGCTGTTACACCAGCGAGTTCACACTGGGGAGAGACCTTTTAAATGCCCGGACTGCGGGAAGTGCTTTAAATGTTCCGGGGAACTGACACACCATCAACGTGTTCACACTGACGAGAGACCGTTCAGGTGCTCTCACTGCGGGACTGGGTTCAGGCAATCATCTCACCTCACTGTACACCAGCGCACTCACACCGGGGAGAGGCCGTTCACCTGCTCTGAGTGTGGGAAAGGATTCACTCAGTCATCCGACCTGCTGACACACCAGCGAATTCACACTGGGGAGAGGCCGTTCACCTGCTCTGAGTGTGGGAAAGGATTCACTCAGTCATCCGACCTGCTGTCACACCAGCGAGTTCACACTGGGGAGAGACCGTTCACCTGCTCCTAGTGTGGGAAGGGATTCACTCAGTCATCCGGCCTCACAGCACACCAGCGAGTTCACACTGGGGAGAGGCCGTTCACCTGCTCTGAGTGTGGGAAGGGATTCACTCAGTCATCCAGCCTCACGGCACACCAGCGAGTTCACACTGGGGAGAGGCCTTTTAATTGCCAGGACTGCGGGAAGTGCTATAAAAGTTCCGGGGAACTGACGTGTCATCAGCGTTTTCACACTGACGAGAGACCGTTCAGATGCTCTCACTGCGGGACTGGTTTCAGGAAATCATCTGACCTCACTGTACACCAGCGCACTCACACCGGGGAGAGGCCGTTCACCTGCTCTGAGTGTGGGAAGAGTTTCACTCGGTCATCCGACCTGCTGACACACCAGCGAGTTCACACTGGGGAGAGACCGTTCACCTGCTCTGAGTGTGGGAAGAGATTCACTCGGTCATCCCACCTGCTGAGACACCAGCGAGTTCACACTGGGGAGAGGCCGTTCACCTGCTCTGAATGTGGGCAGGGATTCGCTCAGTCATCCAACCTGCTGAAACACCAGCGAGTTCATACTGGGGAGAGGCCGTTCACCTGCTCCGAGTGTGGGAAGGGATTCACTCAGTCATCCCACCTGCTGAGACACCAGCGAGTTCACAAGTGATTGCAGGGGTTGGATTCTGCTGTTGTTGCTGCTGTTAATTACATCCTGAACTGAATCGTGTTCACACTGACAGCTGGGGTTTGTTTCTGCTGATGTTAATAACCCCTGTAACTGAGCTGGAGTTTAATATTCTGGATACAGATCAAATAAATCAGTTTGCTTTAAACACATTGTGGTAGATTTTTGTCGTTCCCACCTGAGTGTTTAGCATCACCTGGCTGGAGCTCAGAAAGGACAATCTGGGGGGAGGATCGTACGGCGGGAACAGAACTACAGCCTGGACACAGTCCTTCAGGGCCACACTGAGAGTGGCAAATGGCACTTTGGTCTTTCTCGTCTCTCTTCACTGAAAGGAAAGTTTAAGATTAAGAACATAAGAAAAGATCATAAGAATTAGGAGCAGGAGTAGGTCACACGGCCCCTCGAGCCAGCTCCGCCATTCAATGGCCCTGAAATTCGCCTCTCCGGCTTGCCGCGGGGGTAAGGATCACGCGCGCACTTACCTACCGCGCCTGCCGTTGACCTCTGGGCCCACGGGAACTTCAGCTCCTGGGCCTGCTCCAAGTGCCGGCGCGCAGTGCTTGCGTGTCCCAGGGGCGCAGTTAGTGCGATGCGACCCCTGGGATCACGTGGGCCATGGAGAGCCAATGGCAGCAGACCATCTTTCATTCATAGATTTGACAGGAAGACCTGTCAAATCTGTGAATTGAAATTGGCCCCAAAAGAACAGCTAAACTTCAAATAAATTTAAAAAAAACCATCACATTTATAAAATAACTATAAGTTAAATAAATTAACTACTTTAAACAAAAATTTAAATTTTTGAAAAAATTAAAATACTTTTTAAGAGTGCTAAAAATAAACTTACCTTTCTTTAAAGTATCTAAAAAAGAAACCTGTTGAAATTTTTTTTAAATTATAATTAATTAACCACTTACCTTGTTGAAAACGAGTCCTGCGCCTCCTTTTTAAAAATGAGAAGTCGCACAACACCAGGTTATAGTCCAACAGATTTATTTAATTTTACAAGCTTTCGGAGCTGTCGCTCCTTCCTCAGGTAAGTTAGCAGTGAGAGAATCTCCCAGAATTCACAATTTAAACACAGACAAAATCTATTCAAATATTTCCCTACATCAAAGACACACTAAGAGCACAGCCAAGACAATCAGATGTGTCCCAGGGGGTCCAACGTGTCAAACCACCTGCTGGCTGCATATCCTGTCAATTTGTGTTGGTTTCTTGTGTTAGTCTTTTTTAAAAAAAAACACCTGGGAAGACCGGCCATGATGTCAAGTCACGTTCTGTATCGTGACATGAACCCGATATCGCGATTGAGGCCATCCTCATGAGTGCGGAACTTGGCTATCAGTTTCTGCTCTATGATTTTGCGCTGTCGTGTATCCCGAAGGCGCAGGTTCTTCAATACTTACCCTCCCGTAGAAACCTGAAAAAAAACCTAAGTTTGCTGCGTGTGCGCAGCCTCTGCCGTGCACGCGGTTCACCTAGGAACCGCCCCCTTCACCAGACCGGAAGTTCTGGTTTCCCGCGCATGCGCAGTGCATGCAGGAAACCGACACTTCAGGACGCCTTACGGGTGAGTACACAGTGCGTACTCACCCGGGAAGGGCCGAATTTTTGGCCCAATAAGATCATGGCTGATCATCCACCTCAACTCCACTTTCCCGTCCGATCTCCATATCCCTTGATTCCCCTAGAGTCCAAAAATCAATCTATCTCAGCCTTGAATATACTCAAAGACTGAACCTTCACAGCCCTCTGGGGCAGAGAATTCCAAAGATTCACAGCCCTCTGAGTGAAGAAATTCCTCCTCATCTCAGTCTTAAATGGCCGACCCCTTATCCTGAGACTATGCCCCCTCGTTCTAAACGGGAAATTAGAGACGCGTGCAATAAGGGCACAGCAGTTATCATGGGTGACTTTAATCTACATATAGATTGGGCTAACCAAGTTAGTAACAATACTGTGGAGGAGGATTTCCTAGGGTGTATATGGGATGGTTTCCTGGACCAATATGTCGAGGAACCAACTAGAGATCAGGCCATCTTAGACTGGGTATTATGTAATGAGAAAGGATTAATTAGCAATCTTGTTGTGCGAGGCCCCTTGGGTGAGAGCGATCATAATATGATAGAATTCTTCATTAAGATGGAGAGTGAAGTAGTTGACTCAGAGACTAGGGTCCTGAATTTAAATAAAGGAAACTACGATGGTATGAGGCGCAAGTTGGCTCGGATGGATTGGGGAGCGTTACTTAAAGGGTTGACGGTGGATAGGCAATGGCAAACATTTAAAGATCTCATGGATGAACTACAGAATTTGTTCATCCCTGTTTGGCATAAAAATAAAACAAAAAAGGTGACTCAACCATGGCTTACAAGGGAAATTAGGGATAGCATAAGATCCAAGGAGAGGACATATAAATTGGCCAGAAAAAGCAGCAAACCTGAGGATTGAGAGCAGTTTAGGATTCAGCAAAGGAGGACAAAGGGATTAATTAAGAGGGGTAAAATAGAGTATGAGAGTAAGCTTGCAGGGAACATAAAAACTGACTGTAAAAGCTTCTATAGATATGTGAAGAGAAAAAGATTGGTGAAGTCAAGCGTAGGTCCCTTGCAGTCTGAATCAGGGGAATTTATAATGGGGAACAAAGAAATGGCTGACCAATTAAATACATACTTTGGTTCTGTCTTCACAAAGGAGGACACAAATAACCTCCCAGAGATGTCAGGGAACATAGGATCTAATGAGAGGGAGGAACTGAATGAAATCAGTATTTGTAGGGAAATGGTGTTAGGGAAATTGACGGGATTGAAGGCCGATATATCCCCAGGGCCTGATAATCTACATCCTAGGGTACTTAAGGAAGTGGCCCTACAAATAGTAAATGCATTGCTGGTCATCTTCCAAAATTCTACAGACTCTGGAACAGTTCCCATGGATTGGAGGGTAGCTAATGTAACCCCACTATTTAAAAAAGGTGGTAGAGAGAAAACGGGAATTATAGACCGGTAAGTCTGACATCGGTAGTGGGCAAAATGCTAGAGTCCATTATAAAAGATGTAATAGCAGAGCACTTGGAAAACAGTGACAGGATCGGACAAAGTCAAGATGGATTTACAAAAGGTAAATCATGCTTGATTAATCTACTGGAATTTTTTGAGGATGTAACTGGTAGAATAGATAAGGGAGAACCAATGGATGTGGTGTATTTGGACTTTCAGAAGGTTTCCGATAAGGTGCCGCATAAGAGATTAGCATGCAAAGTTAAAGCACACGTGATTAGGGGTAAGTTACTGTCTTGGATAGAGAACTGGTTGGCAGACAGGAAGAAAAGAGCTGGAATAAATGGGTCTTTTTCCGAGTGGCAGGCAGTGACTAGTGGGGTACCTCAGGGATCAGTGGTAGGACCCCAGCTATTCACAATATATAAATGATCTAGATGAGGGAACTAGATGTAATATCTCCAAGTTTGCAGACGACACAAAGCTGGGTGGGCGTGTGTGTTGTGAGGAGGATGCAGAGAAACTCCAGTATAAGAACATAAGAACATAAGAAATAGGAGCAGGAGTAGACCAATCGGCCCCTCGAGCCTGCTCCGCCATTCAATGAGATCATGGCTGATCTGATCCAACCTCAACTCTAAAGAACACAAGAAGTAGGAGCAGGACCAGGCCACTCGGCCCCTGGGCCCGCTCCGCCACCCACAGGGCCTTGACCGATCCGAACTCAAACTCATGTCCAATTTCCAGCCCGCTCCCCGTAACCCCTGATTCCCTTTACTTCTAGGAAACGGTCTATTTCTGTTTTAAATTTATTTAATGAAGTAGCTTCCACAGCTTCCTGGGGTAGCAAATTCCACAGACCCACTACCCTCTGAGTGAAAAAGTTTCTCCTCATCTCAGTTTTGAAAGAGCAGCCCCTTATTCTAAGATTATGTCCCCTAGTTCTAGTTTCACCCATCATTGGGAACATCCTCACTGCGTCCACCCGATCAAGCCCCTTCACAATCTTATATGTTTCAATAAGATCGCCTTTCATTCTTCTGAACTCCAATGAGTAGAGTCCCAATCTACTCAACCTCTCCTCGTATGTCCACCCCCTCATCCCCGGGATTAACCGAGTGAACCTTCTTTGTACTGCCTCGAGAGCAAGTATGTCTTTTCTTAAGTATGGACACCAAAACTGTACGCAGTACTCCAGGTGCGGTCTCACCAATACCTTGTACAACTGAAGCAATACCTCCCTGTTTTTATATTCTATCCCCCTAGCAATAAAAGCCAACATTCCATTGGCTTTCTTGATCACCTGCTGCACCTGCATACTAACTTTTTGATTTGGACAGGTTGGGTGATTGGGCAGATGCATGGCAAATGCAGTATAATGTGGATAAATGCGAGGTTATCCACTTCGGTGGCAAAAACAGGAAGACAGATTATTATTTGAACGGCAATAGATTGGGAAAAGGGGAAGTGCAACGAGACCTGGGTGTCCTTGTGCACCAGTCGCTGAAGGTAAGCATGCAAGTGCAGCAGACGGTTAAGAAGGCAAATGGTATGTTGACTTTCATAGCGAGAGGATTCGAGTACAGGAGCAATGATGTTTTGCTGCAGTTGTACAGGGCCTTGGTGAGACCACACCTTGAGTATTGTGTGCAGTTTTGGTCACCTTATCTGAGGAAGGATGTTCTTGCCATGGAGGGAGTGCAGCGAAGATTCTCCAGACTGATACCTGGGATGGCAGGAATGACGTATAAAGAGAGATTGGGCCGATTAGGCTTATATTCGCTAGAGTTTAGAAGAATGAGAGGGGATCTCATTGAAACTTATAAAATTCTAACAGGACTAGACAGACTAGATGCAGGAAGGATGTTCCCGATGGTGGGGGAGTCCAGAACCAGGGGTCACAGTCTAAGGATAAGGGGTAAGCCATTTAGGACAGAGATGAGGAGGAATTTCTTCACCCAGAGAGTGGTGAACCTGTGGAATTCTCTACCACACAAGGCAGTTGAGGCTAATTGATTAAATATATTCAAGAAGAAGTTAGATATATTTCTTAAGGCTAAAGGGATCAAGGGATATGGGGAGAAAGCAGGGACAGGGTACTGAATTTGGATGATCAGCCATGATCTCATTAAATGGCGGAACAGGCTCGAGGGGCCGAATGGCCTACTCCTGCTCCTATCTTCTATGTTTCTATGTAAGCGGTCTTTAGATGTGATGTCACACAGTAAGTGGTCCCTGGATCTAGTGTCATAGTGTAAGTGCTCCCTGGAATTGGTGTAACAGTGTAAGTGGTCCTTGGATTTGGTGTCTGGGTGTAAGTGGTCCCTGGATTTCGTGTCACATTGTAAGTAGTCCCTGGATTTGGTGTCTCAGTGTTAGTGGTCCCTGGATTTCGTGTCTTATTGTAAGTGGTGCTTGGATTTGGAGCCACAGTGTAAGTGATCCCTGGATTGGTGTCTCAATGTAAGTGATCCCCACACAGAGGGGGTTCCTACATGTGGCAGCCCATCTGGCGGGGCCCGCTGGTTGAGGATATAAAGAGACCGCGCGCTGTTCCTCCTCCCACTGCCTGGGGGAATGGGGCAGATATTTAAAGGGACAGTGACTCACCTTTCTCTGCCTATTAATAGTTAAAAATGAGAAGTCGCGCAACACCAGGTTATAGTCCAACAGATTTATTTAAAATTACGAGCTTTCGGAGCTGTTGCCCCTTCGTCAGGTAAAGTTACAATGAGGGAATCTACAATATATCACAGTATATAAACAGCGAAAGCAATTTGTCTGCAGAGATACAATCTGTCAGGGAGGCATTACATCAAAGACACACCAGAGCACAGCCAAGACAATGAGATGTGTCACAGGGGGTCCAACGTGTCAAATCCTGCTGTCTGCAGTTGAGCTTTTAACTTTTTTTTTGGTGTGTGTTTTTCTTTTAAAAACTGGAAAGACAGAGAACGATGTCAAGTCACGTTCTGTAGCGTGACATGAACCCCATATCCCTATTGAGGCCGTCCTCATGGGTGCGGAACTTGGCTATCAGTTTCTGCTCGATGATTTTGCGTTGTCATGTGTCTCGAAGGCCGCCCTGGAGAACGCTAACCCGCAGATCCGAGGCTGAATGTCCTTGACTGCTGAAGTGTTCCCCGACTGGGAGGGAACACTCCTGCCTGGTGATTGTTGCGCGGTGCCCGTTCATATGTTGTCTCAGTGTCTGCATGGTCTTGCCGATGTACCATGCTCTGGGGCATCCTTTCCTACAACGTATCAGGTAGACAACGTTGGCCGAGTCACATGAGTATGTACCATGTAGCTGGTGGGTAGTGTCCTCACGTGTGATGATGGTATCTGTGTTGATGATCTGGCATGTCTTGCAGAGTTTGCCGTGGCAGGGTTGTGTGGTGTCGTGGTTGCTGTTCTCCTGACAGCTGGGTAATTTGCTGCGAACGATGGTACTTTTGAGGTTAGGTGGCTGCTTGAAGGCGAGTAGTGGAGGCGTGGGGATGGCCTTAGCAAGGTGTTCGTCGTCATAGATGACATGTTGAAGGCTGCGAAGAACATGGCGTAGTTTCTCCGCTCCGGGGAAGTACTGGACGACGTAGGGTACTCTGTTGGTTGTGTCCCGTGTTCGCCTTCTGAGGAGGTCTATGCGGTTTTTCGCTGTGGCCCGTCGGAACTGTCGATCGACGAGTCGAGCGTCATATCCCGTTCTTACGAGGGCGTCTTTCAGTGTCCATAGGTGTCCATCGCGTTCCTCCTCGTCTGAGCAGATCCTGTGTATTCGCAGGGCTTGTCCATAGGGGATGGCTTCTTTAACGTGGTTAGGGTGGAAGCTGGAGAAGTGGAGCATCGTGAGGTTGTCCGTGGGCTTGCGGTAGAGTGAAGTGCTGAGGCGTCCTTCTTTGATGGAGATTCGTGTGTCCAAGAATGAAACCGATTCTGAGGAGTAGTCCATGGTGAGTTTGATGGTGGGATGGAACCTGTTGATGCTATCGTGTAGTCCTTTCAGTGATCCTTCTCTGTGGGTCCAAAGGAAGAAGATGTCGTCGATGTATCTGGTGTACAGCGTTGGTTGGAGGTCCTGTGCAGCGAAGAAGTCTTGCTCGAACTTGTGCATGAAGATGTTGGCGTATTGGGGTGCAAATTTGGTCCCCATGGCTGTTCCGTGTGTTTGGGTAAAAAACTGGTTGTCGAAGGTGAAGACATTGTGGTCAAGGATGAAGCGGATGAGTTGTAGGATGGCGTCTGGAATGTTGAATAACATTCAAGAAGCATTTAGATGAGCACTTGAAACGCCATAGCATACAAGGCTATGGACCAAGTGCTGGAAACTGGGATTAGAATAGACAGGGCTTGATGGGCGGCGCGGACGCGATGGGCCGAAGGGCCTCTTTCTGTGCTGTCTAACTCTATGACTCTATGACGTGTCCCGCGGGGACAATGTGCCCTGTTCACACTGGAGGAGCCCAGCGCGCAGGCGCAGTGCCAGCCCGTATCTGGAGCATGCGCAGTGTCACTGTGATCCGGGCCCTCCGAGTGCGACCAGCAGAATTCGGCGGGAGATGCGGATTTGCGCCGATTACAAATCAGGGAGCGCAGGGAGGTAACGTATTCGGCGGGCGAGCTTCATAAACACCTGGTGTAGGCCGCAAGCCCTGAATGAGAACCTACGGGTTCCGCGTTTGCAGCTCCGAGGCTTTTTCCCCGGCAATAGGCCCAGGCTAAGGGCGGCCATCTTTGTAAAGGAAAGCAGCGGCTTTGTTCGCCGCCATCTTGAATTGTGTGGCCATCTTTGTAAAGGAATCAAAAGTGGGTGGGGCTTCAGGGTCACAGGAGAACTGAACACAGCCAGAGTCAGCACCTTCAGGGGAGGAGAGGGAGGGGAACCAGTGAGTGTGGAACTGAACCCAGCCAGAGTCAGCACCTTCAGGGGAGGAGAGGGAGGGGAACCAGTGAGTGTAGAACTGAACCCAGCCAGAGTCAGCACCTTCAGGGGAGGAGAGGGAGGGGAACCAGTGAGTGAAGAACTGAACCCAGCCAGAGTCAGCACCTTCAGGGGAGGAGAGGGAGGGGAACCAGTGAGTGCAGAACTGAACCCAGCCAGAGTCAGCACCTTCAGGGGAGGAGAGGGAGGGGAACCAGTGAGTGTAAAACTGAACCCAGCCAGAGTCAGCACCTTCAGGGGAGGAGAGGGAGGGGAACCAGTGAGTGAACTGAACCCAGCCAGAGTCAGCACCTTCAGGGGAGGAGAGGGAGGGGAACCAGTGAGTCTGAACCCAGCCAGAGTTGGTGGTGAAAACTGGGAGCGGAGAACAAACTCCCTTGAGATGTGCGATGTGTTTGGATTTTAGCACAGGGAGGAGGGACAATGTGTGGGACGGGGATTTGGAGGCACAAGAGAGGAAAGAATGTTACATAGAAACTAGAATTGTCTGTTCTGAATTTCTGTCCTGTACTTACAGTGATGAGTTTTGTAAACTTCTTTACAGGGTTTTAGAAGGGGAGGATTTGAAGAAGGGAAACTCAAACCAAACATCACGTCAAGATCTGACAGCGTCACTCGATTCATTAGGACCTGAATATCATCAGCCTTTGAATGTGGAAGGAGAAATGTTTGTCTGTTCTGTCTGTGGGAAAAGATTTCAAACATCAGTGTGACTGGAAAAGCACCAAGACACACACACCCGAGTGAGAGTGTTCCAGTGCAATGACTGTGGAAAGAGCTTTAACCAGTTACACAGCCTGAAAACACATCGCACCGTTCACAGCGGAGATAAACCGTACACGTGTTCTGTGTGTGACGAGGCTTCAACTGATCATCCAACCTGGAGAGACACGAGGACACCCGCACCACGGAGAAACCGTGGAAATGTGGGGACTGTGGGAAGGGATTCAATTACCTGTCTGAGCTGGAAATTCATCATCGCACTCACACTGGGGAGAGGCCATTCACCTGCTCCGAGTGTGGGAAGGGATTCACTCGGTCAGTCGACCTGCTGATTCACCAGCGAGTTCACACTTGGGAGAGGCCGTTCACCTGCTCTGAGTGTGGGAAGGGATTCACTCAGTCATCTGACCTGCTGACACACCAGCGAGTTCACACTGGGGAGAGGCCGTTCACCTGCTCCGAGTGTGGGAAGGGATTCACTAATTCATCCAACCTGCTGAAGCACCAGCGAGTTCACACTGGGGAGAGGCCGTTCACCTGCTCTGAGTGTGGGAAGCGATTCTCTCGTTCATCCAGCCTGCTGAGACACCAGCGAGTTCACAAAAGTTGACATTTATAGACTGTTTTCTGATCAAACTGGAGCAGGCATTGCCTAATATGGTCGTCTCTGGCTCCTGCATAGTCCAGAGACACACGTCCACATCAACAACACACAGATGAACATCGTGGCCTTGGGACGGTGAGCAGAAGCCACTAGTTCTGGACTTTCCTTATCCTAACATCAGATTTCTAATCCAAACATTCTATTGTGAATGTCGAAGGCTGGTTGGTCACAAAACACCAGCTGTTGCTCAGTGAAATCTGTCTCTCTCTAATGATACGAACCACATTTCCCCCGATATCGAATGAATTAAACAGGAACCCCTTTCAGAAGCTGAATTAACCGGGGTCCATATGCCAACATGTCCCACTTTTTTTGCTTTTTATGTGTTACGTTACCTCTTAGCAAAGTGTTTGATATCCTTCTTTGTCTTTAATAATCCGGGCTTCCTCTTAGTGCCCTTGCTATCTCATTATCTTTCCTTATATTTTCTATGTCCCTTATCGACTTCCTTACACAGCAGAACGCAATGACCAGAATCCCTAAAGCTATTATCTGTGCTCTCACCAATCCCATCTGGAACAATCTGGCCCAAGGATGTAGTTCCACACTAGATACTACTTCCCACCATTCATGATTCCCAAGTCTGGGGATTGCCTGTTCTGTCTCTCTATTTGTCTGTATCATTTGCACTGTGTGTTTCTGGGATGTCCTAATTCACTCAATTCTGCCCTTTAAAGCCAGAGACAGGGGAGGTATATAGTGTCCCATATGTGGAATGGCTCGAATGGCTTCATCCTCCAGAGGCAGTCTCATCTGCAGATAAGTGGCGTTATGATGATGTACCAGTACCAGTGTTTTAGCACCGATACGCCTGTTCCTCGCTGGAATCAAACAAAAGTGATGTTCTAGTGTGGGGCATCGAGGTAAACCCACAGTCATATCAGTGGCAGTAGTAGTCACACAATCCTGTCCTTTTCCTTTATACATAGAAGCATAGAAGATAGGAGCAGGAGTAGGCCATTCGGCCCCTCGAGCCTGCACAGCAATTTAATGAGATCATGGCTGATCATCCTAATTCAGTACCCTGTCCCTGCTTTCTCCCCATATCCCTTGATCCCTTTAGCCTTAAGAAATATATCTATCTCCTTCTTGAATATATTTAATGAATTGGCCTTAACTGCCTTCTGTGGTAGAGAATTCCACAGGTTCACCACTCTCTGGGTGAAGAAATTCCTCCTCATCTCTGTCCTAAATAACTTACCCCTTATCCTTAGACTGTGACCTCTGGTTCTGGATTCCCTGCCATCGGGAACATCCTTCCTGCATCTAGTCTGTCTAATCCTGTTAGAATTTTATAAGTTTCAATGAGATCCCCTCTCATTCTTCTAAACTCTAGCGAATATAAGCCTAATCGACCCAATCTCTCTTCATACGTCATTCCTGCCATTCCAGGTATCAGCCTGGTGAATCTTCGCTGCACTCACTCCATGGCAAGAACATCCTTCCTCAGATAAGGCAACCAAAACTGCACACAATACTCAAGGTGTGGTCTCACCAAGGCCTTGTACAACTGCAGCAAGACATCCGTGCTCCTGTACTCGAACCCTCTCGCTACGAAGGCCAACATACCATTTGCCTTCTTAACCGCCTGCTGCACATGCATGCTTACCTTCAGCGACTGGTGCACAAGGACTCCCAGGTCTCGTTGCACGTCCCTTGAGCTTTCTGTCTGTAAACGCTCGACTTCTAACACTGTGTAAATGGAGTGTAGAAAGGGGTAAGAGGGAGAAAGCTGTCTCATGTCCCCCTTTCCCAGCCCAGGGGCAGTGAAGCTGATTTTCAGGCCCAGCTGCTGCCCAGGTTGGTTGAAATACCCACAAGCCCCCGCGCTCCAGCCGCGCTGACACCGCGCATGCGTCACATGGCCCCGCCCACTCCTGCTCGGTCCGCACCGCGCATGCTCGGCACACACACCCTGTGGGACTGTCAATCATCCGCGCCTGCGCACTGGGCCCCTGAGCCCGTGGGGCTTTATTCCCCTTCTCCAGACCCTTGTTCAGACCCTGGGGCCAGGGGAGACTGTGGGGCTTTATTCCCCTTCTCCAGACCCTTGTTCAGACCCTGGGGCCAGGGGAGACTGTGGGGCTTTATTTCCCCTTCTCCAGACCCTTGTTCAGGCCTGGGGCCAGGGGAGACTGTGGGACTTTAGTCCCCTTCTCCAGACCCTTGTTCAGGGCCCTGGGGCCAGGAGAGACTGTGGGGCTTTATTCCCCTTCTCCAGACCCTTGTTCAGGACCCTGGGGCCAGGGGAGACTGTGGGGCTTTATTCCCCTTCTCCAGACCCTTGTTCAGACCCTGGGGCCAGGGGAGACTGTGGGGCTTTATTCCCCTTCTCCAGACCCTTGTTCAGACCCTGGGGCCAGGGGAGACTGTGGGACTTTATTCCCCTTCTCCAGACCCTTGTTCAGACCCTGGGGCCAGGGGAGACTGTGAGGCTTTATTCCCCTTCTCCAGACCCTTGTTCAGGCCCTGGGGCCGGGGAGACTGTGTGGCTTCATTCCCCCTTCTCCAGACCCTTGTTCAGGCCTGGGGCCAGGGGAGACTGTGGGGACTTTGTTCCCCTTCTCCAGACCCTTGTTCAGGGCCTGGGGCCAGGGGAGACTGTGGG